>VZTZ01043684.1:115719-149914 GCA_013400955.1 Drymodes brunneopygia
GGATGGATGGATGGAGGGATGGAGGGATGGATGGAGGGAGGGATGGAGGGATGGATGGAGGGATGGAGGGATGGATGGATGGCTCTGCCTCTGTACAAATTTTCCAGCAGGCAGTTTTTTGCCTCTGCCCCTGGAGCAGCTCACACTGGACACACCCAATGCAGGAATGATTATTCCAACACCAGTGGAGGTGCCTTCTCCCACTGACAGTGTGGGCTCCAGAATTCCTTCTCCACCCAAGTCCAACATCCCTTTCCATGTGGATGCTCAAATCCAAAACTCCAGGCAGTGTGTTCCCTTGCTTGGCCATACTCAGGTTTTCCCCTCCAGCAGTTCTTATGATGCCTTTCTCCCTTATTCCCACACTGGGATCATCCTCAACACCAGGACAAGAATCAGTGCTTTTTCTGGGAGCTGTTGCATTGGGTAAGAGGATCCTTATGGATCTCCTTGATTTAATGGGTGTCCCCCAGCCCTGGATTATTTTCCATCTCTTACCAGTGCCCACAGCTCAGGTGGATCTCTGGCTCACTCAGGTGAGCCCAGTCCCCCCAGCTGCTGCTGGAAGGTGAAAAAGGAAATAAATATCAAACATTGAAGTGCTGAGAGAGAGAAATAACCATGGATTAAATCTCCGGAAGAACTGAGGATGATACTTGAATACCCTGGCAGTGCCCAAGGCCAGGTTGGACACTGGGGCTTGGAGCAGCCTGGGACAGTGGGAGGTGTCCCTGCCCATGGCAGGGAGTGGCACTGGATGAGCTTCAAGGTCCCTTCCAACCTGCACCAGGATTCTGTGATTCCATGATGATCCTTTCTCTCCCTAACTCCTAAATGCTGACTCAGATGAACTCCAGACATCTGAAGTTATTCCTACCCTGTGTCCACCTCTGGATTTTGGAATCCCAGCACTCAGGAAGGTGCTTCCATGTGCTGCTGCTGAAGGAGTGGCACTGCCAACAGCAGGGCCTGGGAGGGAATTCAGCCAGGGAATGCTCATGGCTTGGGAACGGGAGACAGACCTGGGGATACAGGATCCAGCACCAGCACCACATCCAGACAGGAAGGGGAGGGAAGTAACTCAGGAATGTGCTGGGCATGACTGAGTCTTGTCTTCTCTAATAGAAGATTCTTTTTGCTTCCTTTTATTTTTAAATCAAAGATCTGTTTCCTTCAGTCCCTGGGCTGAGACAACCTCATCAAATCCTGGAGTGGTGCTCTCAGGGAATTGTGGCAGGGAAAATGAAGCCCTGTCCCCCTGCTGGAGCAGCACAGTGGGGGTGACAGCAAACAAGAAATTAATTTGGGATGCTTGTGCTGCTTATTTGCTTGCTTGTCATCCCTGCTACTGCTGTAGCTTCCTGTTGGGCTCATTTTCCGTATTCTTCCCCTAATTCATGGGATTTTTTTGTTTTCTCTTCTGACAAGGTCCTGGTTTTGTGTTGTAACTTCCAGCAAGGCAAGAAAAGAAAGGAGCTGGGAGGAAACCCTGGGAGAGGGAGTTTGGAGGTTGTTTGGTAGGAAAAAAAATCTGAAATTGTGGCCCTTTTATATCTTAAAGGTACAGAAAGTACAGGCAAGGAAAAGAAAACTTAAAAAGGTTATTAAAAAAAATAAATCTTGAAATGAATCTGGGATTCTTCTTTCAGAATCTGAGATGGTGCCGACACTTGAGGAGTCTCTTCGGGAAAAACACGATCTCCTTTTATCTCTGCCATGTACTGTTGTCAATAAAACCAGGAAACTGAGCTGGGACTGGAGCTGCTGCTGGGACTGAGCATGTGCAGAGTGTCCCAGGGAAGCCTTTTGCTGGGATCTTGCAGGAAAACGGTCACGGAGAGGCAATTCCAGGCTAGCAGGGATTAGCACTGACTCAGAGCTGGGATATCACAGCTCAAAAACACCTCCCAGCCCACACAGCCCAGCCCTGAGACCTCTGATGGTGCCACCTTCCTGCTTTCCTGTATAAATGCCTGGTTTTCTGGGGTTATGGCCACTGAGCTGAAGATCTTTGCAGAGATTTTTAAAAAAAGACAAAAATTGGTTATTGAAAAGAGAATCCCCAGGTGCATTTGTGGAGGGCTGGGAGATGAGACATGGATGGGGCAGAGGGAGGGGCAGAGCCAGGAGCCAACAGAAAACTGCAATGGAAAAATGTGTTTGTGGGTACAAATTCCCTGTGCTCCCAGGGCTGGAGCCCCTCTGCTCTGGAGCCAGGCTGGGGGAGCTGGGGGTGCTCATCTGGAGAAGGGAAGGCTCCAGGGAGAGCTCAGAGCCCCTTGCAGGGCCTAAATAGGCTCCAGGAGAGCTGGAGAGGGACTGGGGACAAGGGATGGAGGGACAGGACACAGGGAATGGCTCCCACTGCCAGAGGGCAGGGATGGATGGGAGATTGGGCAGGAATTGTTCCCTGGGAGGGTGGGCAGGCCCTGGCACAGGGTGCCCAGAGCAGCTGTGGCTGCCCCTGGATCCCCGGCAGTGCCCAAGGCCAGGTTGGACACTGGGGCTTGGAGCAGCCTGGGACAGTGGGAGGTGTCCCTGCCATGGCGGGGGGTGGCACTGGATGGGCTTTAAGGTCCCTGATTCCATGATTCTGGGATATGTTTCCCCTGCAGAAGCAGCAGGTTCATCCTCTCGGTTTGTTCTGGATTGATCCCCCCACCCTGGCTCAAATCCCTGCTGGTGGAACAATCCCCTCACACTGAACTCCTCCTTCCCTCTCAGTTTAGCAAATCCTGAATGAACCACAAGTGGCAAAGGCTAAAGCTGTGCAGGCTCCGGGAATTCCGGGTGCTGCAGCCCCTGCCTGGGGAAAGGACTCGCCTTCCATCAATCCCTGTCAATCTTCCCTCCAGCGCCTGGCACGCATCGATTGGAGCCGCTGAGCTCGGATAAAGGTCACACTGAAGGGCTTGCCTGCTTTGATCCAGAGGATTTCGGGAGCAGGGACCCCGTGCTGTGCTCTCAGCACTCTCCCCCATCCAGGATCTTATCCCGATGTGTGCGTGTCCCTGCCCTGCTCTCCCAGGGACTCTGGCTTCGGAGGGAAACACCACAGCCATGGAAAATCCAGGGTTCTTCTCTTCCAGCTCCAGCCACGTGGGCTGGGAGTGAGGAGAATGTGCTGCTCTAGGGGACAATGGTGGCAAAACTCTTTTGTGCCTTGTCCTGGAAGGACTGGGATAAGACATTCCCTTTCTCCTAAATTCCTTGTAAATGGTCATTTCTGGGGGATTCAACCCAAAAGCTTCACCAAAAACCATATCCTGGACTCATCCTGTTTCCAAACGGAATTGCCCAGCAGAGGAGGCATCTCCATCACCCCCCTCCCGGTGTCCCCGCAGTGCCCAGGGAGCTTCTCCTGCTTTTCCCCTGGCAGAGGGATCAATAGGAGGGATAATTGCCCGGAGATGGGGCTCAGCTTCCCCCACTCAAGGGAATAGACAACAGTGCAATAGAGATCCACAAAAATATTGGCTCTGCCGCATCCATGTTGTGCTTTCTCCCAGGAATCTTCGTGTCCGATAGGGAAATCTTTTGATGGGGTTTTTTTCCCCCTGTGTATAGCGAAATCCAGCCGGGAATAAAAGCGCTTTGTACATGGAAACACAACAGCGCGCTCTGAGGGGATCCTGCGGGATAAAGGGAGTGGAGAAATGTAAATGTATTCCTTGGATGAGCACTCTGGATTAGCTGAGAATTTTTAATGGCGTTTCGCTGGCAGAGCTCTGAGCTGAGCTGAGCTGAGGCTCTCGGGTGACGATAATTCCCAGGTAATTCCCAGTAATTCCCAGTAATTCCCAGGTAATTCCCAGGCAATTTCCAGGTAATTCCCAGGTAATCGCTGACAGACTGGGAGAGCTCACCTGGCCCGGGATGCTCCCAGCTCTGCTCACCTGCCCAGCAGCACCTGGGGCAAGGCAGGGAAGAATAACGGGGAGGTCTCCCGCTGCTCCGTGCTGCCCTCGGTCTATTTTGGGAAAAAAAGGACAATTTTCTGTTTGTTCCCAAATCCGAGCTGAAGTTGAAGCAAACAAACTAAGCTGTGTGTTATGTAATCTGCTCTTTCCCGGCATCTGCATTCCGGGATGTAAATCTCGGGAAGGCTTTGACTGCACAAACTGGGGCACTCCCAACCCCGGCAGCAATTCCAGTCGTGAGCTGAATGTAATGGACACCGGGATGGGCCGAGGGGACTCCTCATCCAAGGGGGCTCATTTCCATAGGTTCCAGGCTCTCAAGCTCTTAAAGGTTCTCACTGAGTAAAAAATCTGCAGGAAAAGGCTGCCCGAGGGCAGCTCCAATCTCTGCTCCTGGGACAGGGACAGCACCCAGGGCACGGCTGGAGCTGGGCCCGGGGAGGCTCAGGCTGCAGATCAGGGCAAAGTTCTTCCCCCAGAGGGTGCTGGGCACTGCCCAGGCTCCCCAGGGAATGGGCACGGCCCCGAGGCTGCCAGAGCTCCAGGAGCGTTTGGGCAGCGCTGCCAGGGATGGCCAGGGTGGGATTGTTGGGGGGGCTGGGCAGGGACAGGGGCTGGGATGATCCCTGTGAGTCCCAGTTCAGGATATTCCATAATTCCATGTTTAAACCAGTCCTGCCTCCACAGCAGGTGCTCAGAGCAGCTGTGCTGTCTGAGCTTCCACCCTCAGCAGGATTAACCCAGGGATCCCATGGATAAAAATGAGAGTGTAGCTCTGGCTATAAAATGAAAATATCCAGTTGTCCATCCCCTGCTAGCCTCAGCCCCACTGGAATTATTTTGGATGAGTTTTCTAGGGATCCTGCTTCAGACAGAGTCCTGTCTTGTCCTATTTTGCATTTTCCACCTCTGCTCCAGGAGCTGGTATCAGCTTGCAAAGTAATTTTCCTTTTAACCAGCACCCTGTTCCACCTTCCCTGTAATTGTATAATTAACAACTTAATCCATCACCTTTCTATCCTCCATCCATCAGGGGTTAAGCTGAGCCCAGCCTTGCAAGGGAGCTCTGCAAGGATCAGCAGTGGCTGATGGAAGGCAAAAGAATCTCCAGGTGGGAGAGGTGGCTGCAGGAAAACCTGGATCCTGTGGAGCTGCCATGGGGCTGCTTCCTGCACTTCACTACCCTGGAGATAATTGTAGCCATGTCCCAAACTGAGCTGAGTTCTGCCTGTGGATGTCTGTCTCTATTCAAACTGAAAGTGGGGGAATTTAGGTGGATATTCAGAAGAAATTCCTCCCTGGGAGGGTGGGGAGGCCCTGGCACAGGGTGCCCAGAGAAGCTGTGGCTGCCCCTGGATCCCTGGCAGTGCCCAAGGCCAGGCTGGACACTGGGGCTTGGAGCAGCCTGGGACAGTGGGAGGTGTCCCTGCCCAGGGCAGGGGTGGCACTGGAGGATTTTTCATGTCCCTTCCACACAAACCACTCTGTGATTCTGTGTTTCAGTCATTTTATTCCAAAGATAAGTCCAATTTCTACCTGCTGAAATGAATATGTTTACAAGACACTTCAATGACCTTAATCCTGCCCTGTTGTGATATCAAGCCACACATCTGGAGCTGTGATTAACCCGCTTCAGTGCCTGTGGCAGCAAAGAAAAGGTAATAAACTCCTTTTCATCTTGTGCTGCTCAGAAAGATAAAAAATCACTCCCAGGCTGTCTGCCATCCCTAGGGAATGTCCATCCCATCTTCACCCCCAGGAAGAGGAGCAGAGCTGGGACTGGAGCTGTCTGGATCCCTGGGGAGTGCCCATCCCATGTTCACCCTCAGGAAGAGGAGATGGAATTTGAGCTCTGCCATCCCTGGGACAAGGAGCACACAGAGGCCCTGCCAGGCAGCACAGCTCCAGCACAGAGAGATGTTTCTATACAATGATTTTGACCATACTGTTAATGAGGCTGCTCTGTAATTATCAGATCATTTGCACTATCAGGCTGTCAGAACATCAATTACAGTCCCAGGGTATTTTTAGCTCCATTTGTGCTGCCTGTTCCCTTTGCCCACAGCAGGGCCTGGGGTGTGACCCCCAGAGCAAAAGAGTTGGGAGTCCAATTCCTCCCTGCTTTGCTCTCCTGCTCGGAGTTTGGGTCCCTCCCCAGAGGAACTGAAGGAATGAAAGGCCAGAGGTGATTCTGGGACCAGGAGGTGACTGGGGAGCTTTGTAAATCACAGTTGTGGCAGAGCTGGCTCAGGGTGACAATTTCTCAGCCACTGGTGCCAGGGTGAGGCTCCTGTTGCAGGGATGAGCTGGGAGCTGGGAGCTGGGATCTGTCCATGATCCCTTGGGGATCCCCACACAAGGAGGGGGCTCCAGGCTGCTGCCACCCTCAGCTGGCCAGGGAGCAGAGGAGAGGGGACTGGGGATCAGGGATTGTCCCTGATGGTCCAGGCAGGAGGCAAAGGAACCTTGGCCGTGCTGTGGAAGTGCTGAAGATCCTGGGTGGCTCCTGCCCACCCCATCATGGGATGAAGAGCAGGGCAGAGGGTTGGAAGCAGTTCCCTGAGGCTCAGTTTAAAAGCCATGGAACAAAAAGGCTCCTCCAGGCAGGACCCTCTGAGACTGGGATAAATCTCTGTTTTTATGTGCAGGAATCCAAGTGAGTTCTGTGTAGAGAGAGACGTGGCTTTAGTGCCCAAATGGGGACAAAACCATTCCCTCCATGAGCCACTGAGACCCTTGGTCACCCTCCCTGAGCCCCCTGGGGAAGTCCTGTCTTTCCCAACCCACTCAGGTCCTGGCCAGAGGAGCGAGGATGGATTTTTCCTGTGTTAGAAGTGTCCCTGTGCCTGGGTGGATGTGTCACCCCCACACTGCTCTGGTGCTTTCAGCATCACCTGCCACGGACCAGAGCAGGAACAGCACGGGGGGAGCTCAGTTACCTGCCAGTACTCAAAGTATTCCCAAGCTCCCATCGATTTGACCATTTAATTAAAGAACAGGGATCTCCAGTTCTTCCAGATTTCTCCATCAGGTGATGCATGTGGGAACACAGAACACACTATTTTGGGAGCCAAACTGCGCAATGCTTCCCATCAAAAAAATAGAGCAAGATGTGATTGTCTCCTTTATTTTAGAATGAGGGAAAATACCACCCAAAGGGCCTGGAAGATGAACATTTGGGGGATAAATGTGGATGTGACGTGTGTGCCTTGCTATATTGAGCCAGACACGAGGTGCCAACTGGGGCCATTTCAGCCCAAAGACGTTCAGTCCTCAGTCCCAGGCGCTGCCTGGCACTGGGAAAGGCCTCCCAAGGGCTCAGCCTGTCCTGCTTCTGGAGCCCCTGGAGGCTTGGTGACCTGCAAGGTGCAGCTCAGCTCCTGTCCCTGCTGGCAGCAATCCAACTGCAGTGGGATGAAAAGTTTGGGTGCCACAGGGTAAGAAAGATTTAAATCTGTTGGAGAGTGTTCAAAGGAGGGGCAGGAGGGTGGGGAAAGAGCTCCGGGGGAAGCTGAGACTGAGAACACGTGGGATGTTCACCTGGGGAAGAGGAAACTGAGGGGAGACTCATCAGGGCCAGCTCCAATCCCTGCTCCTGGGACAGGGACAGCACCCAGGGCACGGCTGAAGCTGGGCCAGGGCAGGCTCAGGCTGGATTTCAGGGGAAGGTTCTTCCCCCAGAGGGTGATGGGCACTGCCCAGGCTCCCCAGGGAATGGGCACGGCCCCGAGGCTGCCAGAGCTCCAGGAGTGTTTGGGCAGCGCTGCCAGGGATGGCCAGGGTGGGATTGTTGGGGTGTCTGGGCAGGAACAGGGCTGGGACAATGATCCTGTGGGTCCCTTCCCAACTCAGGAGATTCCAGGATGCTGAAATAATGTAGCTGAAGGAAATGAGGATCCCTCTAAGGCTCAGGTTTACCCAGAGTTGGGCTGTTCACTGTTTCCAGAAGTAATTAATGCACAGATTATCACTTGGAATTTGGAATCTGTTCCTACACTTAGTGAGCAGCAGCTCATGGATTTGGGCACAAAAGTCCAGCAAGAGCAGCTTGGAGAAATGAGAAGAGAATGAAATTACAGCTGGCAGGAGCCCAGCCCTGCTGTGCAGCCAGACTCAGACTCGGGCTGTGCAGACAGAAGGCCCTGCCCGAGCGTGTTGATAATAGAAACAAGAAAAGAGTGTGATAAGGAGAAGCTGAGAAGGGATAAAAATGAGCCAGGGAAAGGGAGGCTTTTGTTATTTTGTCAAGGAACAAAAACTCGAGGAAGTGAGAAATCTCAGGAAGGAATAATAGCCAAGGCACCAGACAAGCTAATAAATGTCTGATGAACAATGCAGCTCCAGCTAGGAGCAGACAGGAGATGGAGACTATTTTCAATTCAAAACAAAAAAGCAGGAATAGGGGAATAAATAGTTACATTGGAGGGCAAAACTCCAGCAGCCACATGGAGCTTTGGAAGTGGAAAAGTTCCCCTATTTAAAGGAAATTGTTGGGCATGTAATTTCACCTCTGAGGTAAAAGTGGTTTGGAGAAGCAAATCTAATTCCAGACAGATATCCCTGGCTGCACAGAGAGTTAAACTGCCCTCAGAAGCAAATCCTGCCGTGGCAGGACAGGAATGCTCTCAGGGCTGTCCTCAGTGTCCCCCACACAGAGCTGTGACCAAGGCACAGCTGTCACAGCACAGGACATGGCCACAGTCATCTGAGGCCACCAAGCATTCCAAAAGGAATTCAAATGCCCATTCTGTTCGATGCCACTGATGTTCCAGATGACACAGCCACAGTGGGAACAGCTCAGGCCTCTGAGTTTCTGTGGGAAGAGATTTTCCCAGCGAGTCCAGCACATCCATGGGCAGTTTCTTGACGGATCTGCCAACCCAAAGCGTTGCTCAGCTTTGCTGTGCCACCAGTGACCAGTCCAGCACACACTGGGATGCAGAACCAGCTGGGATCTCACTGGAAAAGGTTTCCCAGAGAAGCTGTGGCTGCCCCTGGATCCCTGGCAGTGCCCAAGGCCAGGTTGGACATTGGGGCTTGGAGCAGCCTGGGACAGTGGGAGGTGTCCCTGCCCATGGCAGGGGTGGCACTGGGTGATTTTTCACCTCCCTTCCAACCCAAACCATTCCATGATTCTGTGATGATTCCCACAACACCGGCACATAGCAGAAATAGGAATTATTTCAAGCACAGTTAAAAAACCTGAACTTGTGCATAAAGCAATTTTTCCACAAGGAAACCAGAAACCCTGAGGTGCTGTCACCCAAGAGGTCCCTGAACATGGGAAAACCCTGGAGCAGGAGGGTGGCCAGTGCTCCCAGGGAACACAGGGACACACAAAAATAAGGGAGAAGGGATCTGGCACATTGCAAACCAAATGTAAGGCAGGATTCTGTAGATAGGACCCAGCAGCCAAGGAAAAGGTAGGAATAGGTCCCAATTCATCCCATGGAACAGCTGCTCCATGAGGAGAAACTGAGGAGACTTCAGCTGGAATCCTCATATTCCTGTGGATGTGGAGCAGAGGGAGCAGCAGGGAGAAAATCAGGGGAAGGGAGGGGCTGATGGGCTGGAAATTCCTGAGCAAAGATGTTCCTCAGCTCCAGGCCTGGGCCCTGAGCTCTGTCCTGCAGGGCTCTGCCTCCAAACAAAAAATTCTAGGAGGAATCTTGATAAACCTGATTTAGATTGGGGTTTTCTTGGGTTTTTTCTTTTCTTTTTTTTTTTTGCTGTCCCAGTGATTCCATTTCACCTCCAGTGTCCATAAATGAGTGGCCCAAGTCTGATCTCTTCAGCTAAAGCCCCTTCAGAGGGTGATCCCTGTGCCCCATCCCTCCCCTCTGGCTGGAGAACGTTTTCCCTGCTCCCTGCACAAAGAGCAGGGCACAGACAGTGCCTCCAAGGCCTGGCCTTCACAAGAGATGAGAATTGGGATTTTTTGGCAGGACTGAGCCCACCTGAGAACAGATGATTTCCCTTTTTCCCAGCTGTACCAGCCCCTGGGGCTGCCCAGCCATAAAACAGCCCCAACAACAGAACCCATCCCCGTGAAGGCCCCAAATCTGCCCAAAGGACTGTGGTGCATCAAAGGTCTTCTCTTGGAAATGAGGACTTGCAGGCACAGCTGGATCAACCTGGCCACTGGAGCAGAGAGAGGAAGCTTTCCAAGTTATCTGTTAAAAAAAGCAGGACATGGGAAGTGCAGGACTTCTGAGCAATGGGGCTGCCAGGAGAGTCAGGGAGATAGTCCTGAGATTTATGAACAGAATGCGCTCCCCAACTCCTGCTACAGCTTCACAACTTGTGGGAAGTCTTATTTATCAACCCCAGGGAAAGGACAAATGTAGGAACAGGCCATGACAGATAATAATTCAATGTGTTGGGTGAATCTCCAGCGAGTGGCATTTTTCATTTCACTCCTGTGTTTGCAGAGAACTTGGCACTGGTGTTGTTTTCATTTAATTTCTCTGTTTGTGAGAGCTCTGCCCATTCATTTTGGCTGGAATCTGATAAGCAAAGTGAAGGGAAGACAAGGCACATGTTGTTCTTGAGGCAGGGAAGCTGAAAAGAAAATAGATTTTTATTATCAACTCAAATATTGACTGGGTGTCGTGAGGAGAGAGGGAAAACTTGCTCCAGAGGTAACCTCGGAAGAGTCCAAGAATTCCAGGCTGTTGCTGGAAAGTCTTTATCTTCTGGTTTCTTGCCTTGATAAATAAAGTGTCAAAGTGGGAAATGGAGTCTGCATTGTGCAAATGTCACTGGTCAGAGGGGGGAAATGCAGAGGCACAGCCATGGAGAAGGGGGATGGGCTGGAGCTGAAGGAGGGTCAGTTTAGTTTGGGTATTGGGCAGGAGTTGTTCCCTGGGAGGGTGGGCAGGCCCTGGCACAGGGTGCCCAGAGAAGCTGTGGCTGCCCCTGGATCCCTGGCAGTGCCCAAGGCCAGGTTGGACACTGGGGCTTGGAGCAGCCTGGGACAGTGGGAGGTGTCCCTGCCCATGGCAGGGGTGGGATGGGATGGGCTTTAAGGCTTTAAGGTCCCCTCCAACCCAACCCATTCCAGGATTCCATGATTCTCTGTGACACGGTCACACAGCCACAGGAGCCATCACTCAGGGATGGAGCTCAAGGACTGCTCAGGTTTGGTTAAATTTGGGACAGAGCAGGGCAGGGACATCAGAGCAGTGCCAGGGCTGTGAGTGGTGGCAGGGGGATGTTGGTGTGGGTGGAAGAGCAGCCACAGAACCATGGAATTATGGAATAATGGAATCCTGGAATCATGGAATCATGGAATCACAGAATCATGGAATCATGGAATAATGGAATCCTGGAAAGACAGAATCACAGAATCACGGAATCATGAAATCACGGAATCACGGAATCATGGAATCATGGAATAATGGAATCCTGGAAACACAGAATCACAGAATCATGGAATAATGGAATCACGGAATCATGGAATCATGGAATCATGGAATCACGGAATCACAGAATCATGGAATAATGGAATCACAGAATCACGGAATCATGAAATCACGGAATCACGGAATCANAGGTTAGAAAAATCCTGAGATCCTGCAGCCCAGCCCTTCCCCAGCGCTTCCAAGGCCACCACTGACCCATGTCCCCAAGTGCCACATCTGTGTGGGTTTTGGACACTTCCAGGAATGGTGGGGATTCCAACACTTCCCTGAGATGTGCAGAGGAAGGGAATGGCCATGGCAGCATTCCATGGATCTGGAGAGGGCCAGGCAAGGATGTGGCTGCAGGGATTGGGGTGAAAAGGCTGTAGGAGCTCAGAGGGACTGAGAGAAGGAGGCACTAAAGGACTCCCTTGTTTTCCTTCTTCCATCTTTTTGTAAAATAAAGAGGCAAGAAAAGAAATTTTGCTTTTGAGTCAGCCAGGAACAACCCGGGGAGTCCCTCCCCAAGGCTCCCTTCTTTTCAAAGTGACAAAAAACTGGGACAGAGGAGCTGCAGCCCTCTGTCATTGTCAGATCCAGTTCTGGCTGATGCCTGACCCAGATTCCACCAGGAATTCCCATCCAACCTCTTGGCTTGGATCTCCAGGGGCAGCCAGGGGTGATTGGCAGGGCTGGGAATAAGGATGGGATGTCTGATGGAAAGGGAAGGGCCCTGCAGTCAGGAATTGGCTGAGAGAGACAGAGAGGGAATGCAAAGGGAGCATTCCCATCAGGATAAAACATGGCCCATCCAGGTTATCCCATCCCCATGGAGCCACTCCTGGCTCCTGCACAAAATTCAGGAGCTGCTCCTCCTTTGGGAGGTGGAAAATCAGATCTCCTTCATCAAAAGTAAATTTTCCCCATTTCCAGTGGTGGGGGAGTGGGCAGTGGGGTGGAGCAGCTTCCAGAGATGTCACTGGAGAAGGATTCCCTAGTTTTCCTGGAGTGCAGGAGGTGAAGGAAAGCCTTGGCACCCATCCAGATCAGACACGCTGGTTTCCCTTGGGGGAAAGGTTCTTATTCCCATTTTCCTATCCAAGGCTCCCCCTAAAATGAGAGAGGGAGCTTGGAAGTAAAGGGAGATTCCAAGGCAACAGAAAATGGAAAAAACATCCTAAAACTCAGACAAAATGAGGCAGAATGAGAAGAAAAAGGGACTGGAAAAAGATTCATCCCCTGCCACCACAACCCCAGAATTGTTCCTGGCAGCCAGGTCCTGACAGAAGCCTGGAAGCTGCAAAAGGAAAAAGCACAAGGATGACTGAAATCAGCCCAGATTTGCTCCATTTGGCTGAATTAATTAACGTTCCTTTTTATCAGCAATGTGTTTTCTGTGCATAATATTTAAAATATTGGGGCAGCTCCTTGAAAACTTTTGATTCTGTTCCACACCCCCTTATTAAAAAAATAAAAAGAAGAAAGTTCTTAAAGGAAAAAGACAGGAAAAGCAGATGGAAAAAATGAACCCTATTTCTGTTTTATGGTTGGTTTCAAAGCCATTTCCACTGGAAAAACATGGAAAAAGAACATTCTACTGTAAGGAAATCAGCTGGGATTCCAGGCATAGCCACAGGTTACTGAAGTATTTTTCTAAAACATTCTTTTACTATTGCTTGCATTTTTCCTGGTTTTTCTGACATTAAAATGGCATTCAGGCTTTTCTCAGGATGAATATTTGGCTTTTTCCTGGTTAAAAGACAAAATTCCAGCTTTCCCTTGTACATCTCCACCCCCTTCTGATCTTCAGCCCAAAGCAGTCATTTGCAAAGGTGACATTCTGCTCCCCAGCAGAATCCAGGGACAAATCCACTCCTTTGGACAGGAATTCTCTCTCTGGGAATGGCAAAAAGCAGCCAGGGAATGTTTGATGGGAATTTCTCATCTGGGAAAGCCTTGGAGTAACATGGTGTGGATGATGCTGGGATTATTTGTCACCAAGGCACTGGGGTTTGGTTGATTGAGGAACTCAGGCACTGAAGCCTTGGAATGTTTAAATTCCCAGGAGTGGCTGGGATTTGATCCTGCCATGAGGACATTGTGCTCAGATATAGAAACTCTTGGATCTTCTGCCATCCCAAACTTTGCTGCAGTGGAGTTTAATCGAGTTTGGAGCATGGTCTTGGTGCCAGCACAAATTAACTCCAGGAATGTGGTGATCCAAAAGTCCTGCATGGTTTATGGAGCTCAGAGGAAAAGTGGGAATAAAATGTGCCAGATCATGAAGGGACAAATCAGCCCATGGGGATTTGGTGGCTCCTCCACATCCATGACTTCAGTTTTCTTCCCAGATTTCCCTCGGCCAGGCTGAGGCAGCTGGGATCTGCCCTCAGGGATGCATTTGGCAGCTGCCAGACCTCATTCCCACCATCCTGGAAGTGCCATCTGGCTCATCCTGCCCTGGATCCATGCACTGGGCTGGTCTGAACCTGCCTTATCAATATCAAATATTCCCAATAACTGATGGAGGCAAAGCAACCAATAACTGTTGCAGTGGTTTGTGTCCCTAAAACCCTTTTCCCTAAAACCCCTACCCCCTTAGGAAGCCTTGGAAGGAGCCCAAGGGNCACCGAGAAGGGACAATGGAAATGTTTGGACAGGAATATCCAAGTTTTCCATGGTTTTTATGCCTGTGCCACCTGAGATGGGAGATCTCAGCACCCACTCCAGGTGTGAATGGAAAAACAGCCGTAGGAGTGTGGAATTTTTTCCCCAAGTTTCTGGAGCAATCCATGGATTTTTGGCACAGGAAGAATCTTCCCTTTGCAAACCTTTGGAGCTTCACCACTGGAGCAGAAACAAATCCAGTGTGGATCCATTTTATCTGTCAGGAAAAGGCAGTGATGGAGCCATGGTGGGGCATTTGCTGTGCCCCTGCTTTGGAAACACTTCCCTGCCATTCCCAACCCACACCAAGGAACCAGGCAGATGGAGCTGGGCCCTCATTAATCACCCTCCGGGTTTGCCTGGGGCTTGCTCTAATTGATTCTGAGCTGAGCTTCCATTCTCCAGAAGGGAAACATAAAATCAATTTTCCAGGTTTAACTCCAGTGCATCAATTCCATTTCCAGGGGTTTTAGGGTTTGATTTCCTTGGAGAGTTTTGTGGCACTCTCGGTGTGGAGCAGGAACAGATTGCTGGGAGGATGCTCCAGGGCTGTGCAGGGACACGGCAGGTCTGGAGCCCCCACCTCCCCCCAGGGTGAGGCTTTGGAAAAATGAGGAGTTTTTTAAGTTACCCCTTAGAATCATGGAATTCTTCAGGTTGAAAAGGCCTCTGTGAACACCAAGTCCAACCATCAGCGTGTTCCCCACTAACCCATGTCCCCAAGTGCCACATCCACGGGTTTTGTGGCTCTTCCAGGAATGAGGACTCCACCATTGCCCTGAGCAGCCTTTCCAGAGCTTGACCACCTCTGGCTCCCAGATCAAAGCACTCCTTAGAGCACTGCAGGGCTTTCCCAAATTCCTAAAGGAATATTTTTGGACTTTGGGTTGTTTGAAGTGCTTCTGGAAGTTGATTTGGAATTTAGGGTTTGGGGGTTGTGAGGTCTCTTGGAAGCCCAAAGATACTGCCATGGGAAATTCCCTGGAAAATATGTGGGAAATGGGAGGAAGGGAGGGAGGGAGGGAGGAAGGAAGGAAGGAAGGAATTTCGGAAGGAAGGAATTTCGGAAGGAAGGAAGGAATTTCGGAAGGAAGGAATTTCGGAAGGAATTTCGGAAGGAATTTCGGAAGGAAGGAATTTCGGAAGGAAGGAATTTCGGAAGGAAGGAAGGAAGGAAGGAAGGAAGGGAAGGAAGAACCTTGTTCCTTCTCCTGTTGCTCCTTCTCCACTGCTTGTGCAGTTTTTGGGAAGTTATCAAGGAATATCTCCAGGTTTCTGAGCAAGAATGCGCCCAGCTGGGGAGTCCAGTGAGTCCCAGTGAGTCCACTCCCATCTATTTTGCTCCTTTCTGCTGGAATCCCAGTGGGATTCTGCTCCCCCATTGCTGCCAGGCAGAGCAGTGACCCCAGTGGGCATCACTGGGAATACTGGGAGCACTCAGCTCCCAAGGCAGGTAGAGAGAAAGCCCAGCACCAGCAGCAAAGCCTCCTCTGGCTCCGTTCATTCCATTCTGGATGTTTGCACAAGTTCCCGAGGCTCTGGGGGCTGGGAGAGGGAAGTTCCACAAATGTTATTAAATAGGTTAGGATTTAAGAGGAGCAGGAGTTCCAAATTAAAGCACAAATTTGGGATCAGGGCTCAGGTACATCCATTCAGCTGTTCCAAAATGTAACTCTTGCTAATGTGGCCCATAAAGCTTTCCTCAAGGTTCACATCTCTCTTCTTTTTCCTTAAATCTCCTTTTTTTTTCCTCGGCCTCTGAACATAAAATCCAGCCATTTGCTCCTTCACTGTGCCCAATTTTTTGTAATAAATGCCATCCTATTCACGCAAGGATTTCTCCCTGTCCCTAATTCTTCATCAAGAGCAGCAATTCTCCTCCTAAATCATGATCTGTGAGCATTTACCAGGAGCCTCTCCTGATTTGCCTCCTGGATCTCATAATTCCAGGCAAAATTGGAAGTGCTGAGCAAGAATGAAGTGTTATCAAGTGAGGATCAGGCCATCCACAATCCCATTAATCCAAACTGGATTAATTATTTGCAGGAAGTGCTAGAAGTGCACTCAGGGCTAAATGGGTCATGGAATTTCATGGGTTAAGCAGAAAGGGGATTTATCATTGTGTAAAACTTTGCTAATAAACAGTTAATTGAACCCAAACTTGCTGAGGTGTGATCTTAATATAAAGATTTTTTATATTTTTATATAAATCACCATTAACTGAGTCCCCATGGAACTGCTGGCAGGACATCAGGAGCAGCACCATGAGGGAAGTGTCCTCCTGCAGCAGGGATGGTCAGGGAAGGGTCTGAGGGACACAAAGGGCACCAGGGATCCCAGGACTCTGTTCCACCAGTGGGAGGGACAGGAATTTTGGGATATTGGCACTCATATGGCAGAAAACTCTGTGTGGGAGGGAGGGATCCACCTGGATACCACATCCATGTGGGACTGGCACAGTGAGAAGGAGCAGCCTGGGGGCTCATGTGGCTCATTCCAATCCAGGGCAGCTCCGAGCTTCCCCCAGAGCAGGAGAACCTTTCTGCTGGGACATCGGAAGGAGCTGAGACTTGGGGGGATGGACTGCTGTCACTCATGGAATCAGGGAATTATGGAATATCCTGAGTGGGAAAGGACCCACGGGGATCATCAAAGTCCAGCTTTGCCCTGCCCAGTCCCCGCAACAATCCCACCCGGGGCATCCCTGGCAGCGCTGCCCAAACACTCCTGGAGCTCTGGCAGCCTCGGGGCCGTGCCCATTCCCTGGGGAGCCTGGGCAGTGCCCAGCACCCTCTGGGGGAAGAACCTTGCCCTGATCTGCAGCCTGAGCCTGCCCTGGCCCAGCTCCAGCCGTGCCCTGGGTGCTGTCCCTGTCCCAGGAGCAGAGATTGGAGCTGCCCCTTGGGAGGAGCTGCAGCCCCTGGTGAGGTCTGAGCTCAGCAGCTGGACATTCCAAGTGCCCTCAGCCCCTCCAGACCCTTCCCCCTCCCCGTGTCCCTCCTCTGGTCTCTCTCCAACAGCTTTAGATCTTTCTCTGGAGGTGAGGCCATCCCAGCCTGGAGCAGAGCAGGACCGGGATGTCCCTCCTGGCTCCAGGGCACTGCTGCCTCCACCCACTCAGGTTTTGTTCTGAAGGATTTATGGTTCACACAACCAGCAAGGAGCCGGATTTGGCCCCTCCCTGCTGCACATTCCACCGGATCCTGCCTCAAATCCCAACCCCTCCTCCGCTACTCCTCAGTTCCTCTCCCTGCACTGGTCAGCTCTCACCACTCCCGGTTTCCTGATGTTCCCTCCTGCTGCAAGTTGGAGTTGCCAAGTTTTCTTAGGGTGTCTTCTCTTTGTCCATTTTACCTTTCCTCAGCCTTACAGGTTTCCCTGGATTTTCCTTCCGTTCCGGTTCCTTCCCATCAACTTTGACTCCCTCTAATTTCTGTTTCCAGCAGCTGTAACTTTACCCACCCTGCAGTTTTCTCTCCCAAAGAAGTGGAACTTCCTCTAAATCTTTCAGGAGCAGAGCAGCTGCTGTCACCCCAAAGCTCTCCCTGAATCCACTCCCTCCTCCTCCACCCTGCTGGACACAGCTTTGCTTTCCCACCTGCCTGACCTCCACCATCCTCTTCCCCTCCTTCCTCACTAGCAGCCACCGGTGTCAATAATGCTGAATTATGAATTGGTTTAATGCTATTAAATAATTTAATCATGATTTTAAGTTCTTCCACCAGTTTTTTTGGAGACCAGTGCTTACCTAAGGAATTTAGTTTGGAATTCCAGAACGTTTGGTACTGTATTAATTAAAACAAAATAGAAAAACAAACAAGAATGGAGAAGCTAATGCAATAACTTACGGTTGTTCTGTGGAGGGAATAACTCCCAACTGTCTGCAGTTAGCAAAGATGATTTAAAGTTTCATCTGGAAGAAATAATAGGATGTAATGGAATCCAGGGACAATAATCAGGGCCTTATCTCAAAATGCCAATCTTGCCTCATCTGCTATTCTGGGGAAGATGATTTTGTTATCAATAATGGAAGGAATTGGTCCCTCTCTTCAGAGTCTTGTTCATCTCAGGCAGATTCTTCTCTGTCCAGTTACTCCGTAGTTCTCACCAAAAATAAATCCCAGGGCTAAAATGGAAACAATTCCTTTAACCATCAGTTAACTCCAACTGTGTCTTTGGGGCAGGGGACGCCAACCTGCTCTGGCCTGGCTGCCACAGCCTTCAGAGCACCCCGAGGGGAAGGGGGAGCAGAGGGAGCCCATTCCTGGGGGAAATGCAGGATCCTCTCCAGAGAAAATCCTCCACAGCCACTTCCAGGTAAAGAACTGAAGCCTGAAGGAGGAAAGTTCCTCTTTTGTGCCATTTAACCAAATCCCACCTAATCATGGCAGAAAAATCCTCATCCCAGTTTAGTTCTGCATTTGAAAACTGCACTGGGCAGACACTGTGAATATTAATTTATTAAAATTAGGGTACTTTATTGCATTGTCCCATATCCAACTGCAGCTATAGAATTTTGTCACAGTGACAGGAGATCCTCGGCCCCCTGGGGTGACCTAGGGGCTGGCACTCAGGGATGTCCCATCCATGGCTCCTTTCTCTGAACTCCCACGTGCTCGTGGTGCTCAGGGGTCAGGAGGCTGTGAGGACAATGCCACGTGTGTGTTCCTGACAGGGAGGAGCCCTCCAGAGGCCCTTTAAACCCCTGCTCACAGAGGTACAGAATATCCCACGTTTGGAGGGACTTACCAGGATCATTGTCCCACCCCTGTCCCTGCCCAGACCCCCCAACAATCCCACCCTGGCCATCCCTGGCAGCGCTGCCCAAACACTCCTGGAGCTCTGGCAGCCTCGGGGCCGTGCCCATTCCCTGGGGAGCCTGGGCAGTGCCCAGCACCCTCTGGGGGAAGAACCTTGCCCTGATCTGCAGCCTGAGCCTGCCCTGGCCCAGCTCCAGCCGTGCCCTGGGTGCTGTCCCTGGCACAGGGAGATCAGTGCCTGCCCCAGTGCTGCAAATCCCAGAACTGCACCCAAACATCAGGAGATCCTGTAGAGAATCCTGACCCCACAGATTTGTTGGGATCCTTTGTTTTAGGCCTCTTGGCAAAGCTCCAATTTCTAAGAGGGATTGGGTGTCCCAACACCTGCACCCTGCCTCGTGCTCAGCTCCAGACACTGCTCCAGGAGCTGCTCCACCTTGGATCATAGCCCTGGGTGGAATCTTCCATTCCTGTCCCTACAATCTGACTCTTCTCAGCATCACTTTTGAGAGCTGGATTGTGACAAGCCAGGCTCAGGACTGTGGCCTATAGCAGATAGAAAGTAATCACTGTAATAACTCTTCCTTCCGTGCTTCTCTACTCTCCTGGAATGATTCACTTCATTCCTGTCACCACTGATCAGCTCCAGCCAATGCAAATTCCAGCTGCAGGAGGAGAGTCTATTTTCTCCTTGTTCCATGAGATTCATCTTAGTGAAAAAAAGCTTCTGGAATTACACCTGCTTAATAAAAAATACCTGCCTGATGCAAGTGGAACAGTCTGACACAGGAATTCTTAGCAGGGAAAGGTGTCCAGTGGGCTCTCTGGCACTTCTGGAGCTGGGGGGTTTCCTTACAACACTGCTCCAGATCAGTGGAACAATTAATGTGAACCCAGATCTCTTCTCTATAACTTGATCACAAATCCTCCTGGCTCCTGTGAGCTGCCAGGACCCAAGAGTGGGGTTCAGGTGTCCCTAAGAGGGTCACTCTGCCCAGGGGAGACCTGGTGGGGGCTGTGGGGTTTTGAGCCATCCTAAAGGAGGGATCTGAAACAGCTGATCCTAAAAATGCCTGTTTCCCCCCTGGATCTCCAGGCAATCCACAGCCTGGCTTAGCTGTGCATGTCTTCCCTTAGGTTAAATTAGGAGAAATGGATCCCATCCTGAGCACTCAAAATGAAAATAAATTTGTCAGCCACTACTGAACAAAAATTCCCAATAAATACTCTTTCTGTGCTGGGTATTGATCACCTCAGGCTCTTCACAGCCAAAGCCTGTGTGAACAGGAGAGCCAGCTCCTCACCTGGAACACGTCCTGACAGTGGGAATCACTGGGGGAGGTGTCACCCCCCAGGTCCCTGTCACACCCTCCTGTCCCAGCCTGCTCTGTGTACAAGGGATTCAGATCCTTTGCACTGGGGCTCTCTGGGGCTGTTCAGCTGCTGGGTGTGGCAATTTTAGTGGTTGGACTCCAAGATCTTGGAGGTCTTTCCAAGCTTAATAATTCTATGGATTCTCTGATCCTATGGATGCTCTTGGGTCACTGGCTCAGCCTGGCTGAACATCCCAGATGGAGAACTTCCCTTGTCCCCTTGGTTCATTACAAGACCCCATTGCTCCTGCCAGTGGAAGCTTTTCATTGATAAAAACCTTGTAAAGTTTTGCTCATTTCCAGCTGTTAAACCCCAGAAAATGATCCCAGTGTGAATGCACTGCAGGGAGTGACTCTGACAATCCTGTGGTGTCACAAACACCGGGATCAGCCCGAGATGTGGCCATGGGAACATGGAAACAGAATCCCTGCAAGGAAAACAGTGAAGAGGACAGAGAGGAGGGGAGTAAAAAAGAAGAAAGGAAGGGATGTGATAAAGAAATGCACCAAAGCATTTTCATTTATCAGAACAAATCTGTTTGTTCTCCTGTTTGCTGAAGCAGCTCATGAATTATGTTGGGCAAACAGACAAACCCAGTAACTAAAGGAACATTAGTTCCTTCATTTCTATTTATGAATGTGGAGTGGAAGAGAAACATGATCGGAAAAGGAATGGATATGGGATAATTCTCTTTTCAAATTAATATTTGTTTCTCTGGGGCTCATCCATCTCAGCCTGGCCTGTGCAGGAGCAGGATCCTTCCAGCTGAGCTCCCACAGTTCCGTCCCAGTGGAGTTACAAAGGTTGTTCCCATGGAATGGGAACTGAGACAGGGAAATGCCCAGGGTTTATATTTATGCTGAATGGAGTTGGTGAAAGGCCCAAGGGTGTGACAAGGTTCAGGATGGAGGCCAGGTCTCTTTAATGCCTTTATCAATGACCTGGATGAAGGAATTGAGTGCTCTCCCTGTCACTTCACAGGTGACACCAAGATGGGGGAAGTGGGGATCTGCTGGGGGTGGGAAGGGTCTGCAGAGGGGTCTGGACAGGCTGGAACTGTGGGCTGAGACCCATTGACTGAGGGTCAGCAAGGCCGAGTGCCAGGTCCTGTCCTGGGCTCACAACCCCATGGAATGCTCCAGGCTGGGACAGAGGGGCTCGACAGTGCCCAGTGGGAAAGGCCCTGGGGGTGCTGGTGCCAGCAACTAGACATGAGTCCAGGGGTGCCCAGGGGGCCAAGAGGCCAAGGACACCTGGGCTGTGCCAGCCCTGGGGTGGCAGCAGGAGCTGTGCCACCGTCCCCTGTGCTGGCCCTGCTGGGGCACCTCCAGTGCTGGGACAGCTCTGGGACCCTCCTGACAAGAGAGACCTGGAGGGGCTGGAGCGAGTCCAGGGAAGGGAACGGAGCTGGGAAGGGGCTGGAGCCCCAGGAGGGGCTGAGGGAGCTGGGAAAGGGGCTCAGCCTGGAGAAAAGGAGGCTCAGGGGGGACCTTGTGGCTCTGCACAAGTCCCTGACAGGAGGGGGCAGCCGGGGGGGTCGGGCTCTGCTCCCAGGGAACAGGGACAGGAGGAGAGGGAACAGCCTCAGGCTGGGCCCCTGGATCCCTGGCAGTGCCCAAGGCCAGGTTGGACACTGGGGCTTGGAGCAGCCTGGGACAGTGGGAGGTGTCCCTGCCATGGCAGGGGTGGGGCTGGATGGGATTTAAGGTCCCTTCCCACCCAGACCCTTCCACGGTTCTGACATGTCTTGGATGCAGCCCAAGGTCCTCACACCAACACTGCTCCATCCCTGAGGTTTCCACGGGGGATGAGGGGACAGCCAAGGGGTGCTGGGTGCGTGTCCAAGGATTCAGCATCATGGGCTTCACACAGAATGGGAGGAAGGGGAGCACTGGAGAATGGGGTAAAAACTGGGAGATGAGCAAGGACACGGAGGAGAAGGAGGGGAAATGCAGAAGGGAGGGTGAAGCAGACCTGGAGAAGACAGAGAAATTTTGTTTTGTGTGTGGGAGGATGAATGATGGGCCCTGGTGTGGGAAAGCAGGGCCTGAATGCAGAGTTGAGCTGCAAACACAATAATGACACAAATTCCAGGGAAAACACAGTTTTTCATGTAAAACTGATGTTTCCTCATAAACCTTTATTTATCTGAAAAAATGAAGAGCAATCTCTGAGCCTTGTATGAGCATTTGTCACCAGGGAAGGTGCAGGCAGGAGAAGGGGCTGGTTATTCAGACAAATTATATTCAGATTATTACTGAGCCCAGGCACTGTGGGAGTTCTACAATCCCAAACAAGCAGGAGCCTTCTCTGGTTTTAAAAATGAGCACATCCTGAAGCCCTACAGAACTGCAGAGAAAAGAATTCCATCTCCTGGCCTGTCAGGCTTTGTGTGCTGGCAGAAACAGGGATATATATTTATTTAACATAGAAAATAAGTGTAGATGTGATTAAGAATTTAAGGAGGTTCTGTGCCATGGTTCTGGTGGCTTTGAAGCCTCCATTTGTCGAGGGTGGACAGAGAAGTTGTCTATAAAAACAAAGAATAACATTGCTTTTCCACGTCAATGCCTTGTCCAATTTTTTCTATTTTCCTCAAGTTTTTGAGCTGCCCTTCAGCTCCCAGCCAGGGATTTCCTGTCTCTGCTCCCACCTGTGAAACAGGCGTCGGATGCCTCCTCCAAAAATTGAAACAAAGCATGGAAAGAACAGCCAGAAAAAAGTAAAAAAGCCCAATAATATTTCCTGAAACCATTCCCAAGGTCACAAAGTCAAGCAGCCAGAAATTAAGAGGTGTCAGATTTAAAATGCCTGGAAAATCTTCATTTAGCCCTGCTGTGGGTGTGCATTCTAATCCAGCCTTAAATATGGGCTCATTGCTGCTCCCGAGGCAGATCCTGCTCGTTCCAGGCTCGGAACAGACTCGCTCCTGGAAGAGCAGCTCTTCAATATTTCATTGGGTCTCATCGTTCAGTGTGTGGCTCCATGCATTATTTACTGCAGACAGCACTGAATACAGAATTATTAATTTCTTACCAGCTTTTCCTCCTGTGCTTCCCCACCCAACCTTTCTTCTTCCCCGAATTCAACAAATTTATCTGAACAATGCATATGAGGGGAGAATCAATAAATCAGTTTATGGGGGGAAATGATGCACGCAAAAAGGATGGAAGTCAAAACAATCTGATTTTCGGGGTTGCTTTTTGGCTCTCTGGCCTGGCTTTCTTTAGCACTGGTGGTTTTTAGGGATCTCTGTTTCCAGAGCACTTTGGGCTGGGTGGGTTCTACCTTGCAGGGGAAGGTGAGAGCCCCAGGGGATTTAGGGCAGGATTCACCTCCCCTGAAAAGAGACATCAAACACAGAGCTGATTATCCTGCCCTTACCAGGCTGCTGCTCTCCGTGCAGAATAAAGCAAATAAGGAGCCAGACAGCTCCTTTTGGCTTGTCCCAGGTGAATCCTTTCCATGGAATTAATGAGGAAGAAATCCCAGGGGACTCAGCAGCCTGATCTGTGCAGAGCTGGGGGAGTGAGCAGAGGGAGGGTGGGAATTCTGGACTCGTGGGGGGGGTTGGTGCTGGGAAGGGCCACACTCAGCCCCTGCTCCTGCTGCAACATCCAGGGGGTGCTCAGGGATCAGCCTTTGCACTGGGACCTCCTGAGCTGGAAGGATCCTTTCCACCAGGGTCAGTGAGTGCTGGCTCTGCCCAGGACACCCAACAATCCCACAGAAGCTCCCAAACACTTCTGTGAAGCTTTTTCAGTGCCCACCTGCTTGGAAAGTCACCTCCTGCTCTGAACATCTGCCACTCCCTTGATCCCTGCAGGGTCTCACATCCAGGCACACCCGGATTCAGCCAATTCTCCTGGAATTCTGCCCCTGGAGACCATCTACCTTTGCTCCATGAGGGAGTTTGTCCTGTTTTGGCAATGAAACGAGTTCCAGTACACAGACAGTGGGAAATCCCTTCTTAGAGCAGCTCCTGAGACCTCCCAGAGTGGCTGTTCTGGGGAAAATTGGCTGTTTTGAAAAAAATGGCTGTTTTGGGATGAGGAGTCCAAGGCTGAGCCCCTCAGCATTATTTAACTTGATCCAGTGAGTGAGGGAGGCTAAAGCTCAGCTCAAGGGCTCTTCCCACAAAGTCAAAGGCTCTGGCAGGAGGAAATATTTTCAGCTGGAAGAAATATTCTCTTTCCAAGGAATTACCTCTGACTCACTTATTATAAAGTTACATTTCTCTTTTATAGTGCAATATTTCAATGGGATGAAATCCAGGGCTTTATTCACCACTTGTGGTGCTGAAGGTTCTCACTCTCCCCTCCAAGCTCTGCTGCACAGGGGATGAAATTCTTCAGCCCTCACAAGATAGGGGGAAAACAAAAAGAAAATTCAGGTTGAACTGAGTCCTGAGAAATATTTTTGGATGCTTTAACCAAATGGAAAGAAATCTTCTGCAGCAGGAATGCTGGGAAGTTTGTTCCCAGCAGCCACACCCGGTTTGTTTCTGGGTTCATGTGACTCTGCAGGATTTAATTCAAAATAAACTCCCTTTTAACACTCAGATCCCAAAGGAGATCAAACAGAAGGTAAAACAGTCAAGCTTCCCACTGGGCAGAACCCGGGGTGCTGCCAGGAGAAAAGGCAGTGCAGAGTTTTGGTGGAGTGGCCTTGGTGCCCTCCAGGGGCACCAAAGCTGGCACTGTCCTGGGAGAGGAGAAACCAGAGCCAGGGGAAAAGCTCCAGTGTGGGAGAGGAAAACAGAGACATCAGCTTAGGCTCAGGCTTAGGGTTAAGGCTTAGGAGTGTGGCTTTCCAGGAACCTACAGGAAAGGAGGAAAAGGTCTTGGGACAAGGGATGGAGTGACAGGACACAGGGAATGGCTTCAAAGGGACAGAGAAGAGGTGGCAGAGCAGCAGGAGAGAGGAAGGCAGGAAAGCTCTGGGCACATGAGGCCTCCAAAGGCTCAAAAAAAGAACAACTTCTCATTTGCTTGTGTCTTTAACACCAGGATCTTCATCTCTGGGAGAGCTGGGGGTGCTCACCTGGAGAGGAGAAGGCTCCAGGGAGAGCTCAGAGCCCCTTGCAGGGCCTAAAGGGGCTCCAGGAGAGCTGGAGAGGGACTGGGGACAAGGGATGGAGGGACAGGACACAGGGAATGGCTTCCCACTGCCAGAGGGCAGGGATGGATGGGAGATTGGGCAGGAATTGTTCCCTGGGAGGGTGGGCAGGCCCTGGCACAGGGTGCCCAGAGAAGCTGTGGCTGCCCCTGGATCCCTGGCAGTGTCCAAGGCCAGGTTGGACATTGGGGCTTGGAGCAGCCTGGGACAGTGGGAGGTGTCCCTGCCCAGGGCAGGGGTGGGACTGGATGGGCTTTAAGGTCCCTTCCCACCCAAAGCATCCCATGACTCTGTGATTCCATGGTCGTGTTGAAGCCCTCACTCCCAGGAGGACGGAGCCAATGCCATAAAGGGCCATTCCCCAGTTCTGGCATTTTCCAGGTGCTGCCTGCTGGAATGAGCTGTGTCAGCATTCTCTGATGACAACACTTTGACACCAAACACAGAACTGTGGGCCTGAAAGGACCATTGTGATATTTAAACTGATTTTATGGACGGAGATATTTTTTCCCTGTTAAGTGTGGAATGAGCTTGATAATTTGTATTTAATCAAACATCTTGCAAACAACATCTGGATTTTATTGGATGAGGTGGGGTCTGCACTTGCGGCCCTTCAGGAGCCTTTCCCACTTTTTATACTTTTATTTTTAATTTGAATTTGTGCTTCTTCACTACCCACTGCTGGTCACTTCACAGAGCACATCCCCACGTCCTTCCCTCCGAGTCTGTTTACACATCACATAACAAATCGTTTTTCAGCCTTGCCTGGTTTTTTTTTGATAGCCAGAATGTATTGAATTCCTTCTGTGTTTCATAAAAACTCATTTCCCAAGCTTCCAAATAATTGTATTGCTGCTCACTCTTCTAGCTTCAATTTTTCACTTGACTAAATGCACTTTTCCAAGATTAATCCCATCATTGCCCCGTGAGATGTAAAATAACCAACTAATCCCAGGTTTATCTATTTGTGGATCACCACCCAGTCTTTTTATCCCTGGGCTGGGGACGTCCCATGAAAATCCTGGATTCTGGGGAGGAAAGAGGTGGGGTTTGTGTGCAGACAGGGAGAGGGTTGGCCCCTTTGGCAAAGGCTCTTCACAAACCTCGTTGCTGATGTAGGAACTGTGACATTAATGGGACACTGGATGCTTTGTCCTTGGTGTGGGGGTTGGCACAGGTGCCTGAGACTTCTCTCCGTGTTTGCCAAAAGTTGTGATGTCTCTTCCTGGCCAGACTTCATCGTGCTGAGGTGCTCAATGATGGAATAAAGCCAGGGCTGGCCTGGAGGCAGCAATTGCCAAAAAGCGTCGTGGTCTCCCCAGGGGAATCCCAGCCATGATCACCAGGATCTTTGCCAGGGCTTTAATGGACAAATTCTATGGGATATTTATGGCTTGGTTTGGAAATCTTCCCTCATCAGGAATTCTTGGGGTAAAAGCAGGAACTGATCCATCTTTAATGATCCCAGCATTTGGAACAGGAGCTTCCATTGATCTGCTCTGGATTCTGGCAGGGGGAGGCTGAAAGCAGAGGGGTTCAGGGGGCCAATTCCCCCTGTCTCACACAACCAGGAATTGGTTGGGAAGGGTCCTTGGTGTGCTCCTATCCCACATCCTTCACACACCATGGAATGTCATCCATGATAAGGAAAAAATAAGGGAAAATTTTTCCCTTATAAGGAAATATATTTCCTGTTGCCCTGGTTTTACAGGGCCCCATAAGTTGTAACACTGTAGCTGTAGTTTCCCATGCTTGTTCTGTAAACATGGTCCTTGTTTTCCTTAACCAACCAGGATTGTTTTGCACTTGTGGAATTGTTTTTCATTCCTTTCCCTGGGGTAGAGAAAAATGATTGACCATGTCTTTGTCCTGTAAACCTTCAGGGGTGTTGACCCCTTTCACCAATCTTTGACTGTCCTTAGAAACCTATAAAAATAGATAAATAAAAAAGGGCAGGACTTTTAGTCGGTCCTGCCTGATGAAACCACTGCTGCTCTGAGACCCACGTATTTCTTCTGTTGTGTTCACCTGGAGAGGATCCTTCCAAAATAAGGGGAAAATCTCCCCAGGGGAATCCCAGCCATGATCACCAGCACCTTCTCCAGGGCTTTAATGGACAATTTCTATGGCATATTTATGTCTTGGTTTAGAAATCCCCCCTCATCAGGAATTCTTGGAGGAGCTCAAGGGATGAGATGATCAGCAGGCACTGATCCATCTTTAATGATCCCAGCATTTGGAACAGGAGCTTCCATTGATCTGCTCTGGATTCTGGCAGGGGGAGGCTGAAAGCAGAGGTGGCTCAAGGGGCCAATTCTCCCTCTCTCAGGTAACCTTTAGGAAAGTCCTTGGTGTGTTCCTGTCCCACACCCTTCACACGCCATGGAGTGTGAACCTGGTATTCCAAAACAAGGGGGAAAACAGCCCCTGCCAGCTTGGGCTCCAGGAAGAGAGGAGTGCAGGGAGAGAGAGCCCTGGGTGGTGTCCTGGGACCCCTCTGCTGCTGGAGGACTTTGGAGCATCCTTACAGTCCTTAGGTGAGAACTGCACCCTACAGTGCCCAGAGTTAAAATTGCAGGAAAGATCCCAGCAAAGCAAAGATTCTGAGAGCAACAAATGCTCAACTTTTATTTCCAAGTTGTTGTTTGTGCTTTAGGTGCAATTTTAGAGGATGTTCAGTGCCAAACTTGCCTCTCTCTGCCCAGCCTCCAGTGCATCCCAGGGAGGTGGAAGGAACCAGGTTAGGAGCCAGGCTGGGAATCAAGACAAGAACTTGGCAGGAAATTTGGAGCAGAGGATTCAGCCAATAAAGCTCAGCCCACTCCAGCTGATGGAGATCATTTCCCTGGTGGGATGTATCCTGTTATTCCCTGGAGACTCCTGGCTGGTTTGGGCAACTCTTCCTTACAGGAGATGAAAGGGATTTGACTGCAATGCCTTGATCTGAACCTTTTTCAACTCCACGTTGCAGGAATCATTACAGACACTTTGGAGGGGCTGTATCCTTTGGAGGAGTTTCCTCCAAGCAGATTTTTCCATGCAGGGATCTGTGTGTGAAGGGTCTGCTGTAGATCTGAGACCTTTGCTGTAACTGTGAAAGTGTGACCGGGGAGGGAGGATATTTCCCTCTTTGGTTTCTGTGCAGACACCGCCCTCCCCTGCTGTGCACAGCTCTGCTTTCACTCAACTCAGCTGCTTGGATCAGAGGCATTTCCTGCCAAAGACACTGAGAGGTCACAGTGGTACCAATTCCTGGCTGATTCTAGATCTGATTTTGCCTGTGGTGACACAAAACCTGCTTGAGGAGCAGCATCTGCTGGCAAGGATCACCTCCTGTGAGCACCTGAGTGTGTCAGGAGGGGCTGGCAGGGGGGGTTATCATTCCTGGAGGGAGTTCCATGGATGGCAAGGAACAGCTGGGACACTGGCACCATCCCTGCAGCTTCCTTCCGAAATTCCGAAATTCCAAAATTCCTTCCTTCCAAAATTCCTTCCTTCCTTCCTTCCTTCCTTCTGAAATTCCTTCCTTCCAAAATTCCTTCCAAAATTCATTCCTTCCTTCCTTCCTTCCTTCCTTCCTTCCTTCCTTCCTTCGTTCCTTCCTTCCTTCCTTCCTTCCTTCCGAAATTCCTTCCGAAATTCCTTCCTTCCTTCCTTCCTTCCTTCCTTCCTTCCTTCCTTCCGAAATTCCTTCCTTCCTTCCTTCCGAAATTCCTTCCTTCCTTCCTTCCNCAAAATTCCTTCCTTCCTTCCTTCCGAAATTCCTTCCTTCCTTCCAAAATTCCTTCCGAAATTCCTTCCTTCCGAAATTCCTTCCGAAATTCCTTCCTTTCTTCCGAAATTCCTTCCTCCCTGAGTTGGCCGTTCCCTTCCTGCTGTGAGTTTGTAGGGATCCTTCCCACCTCTCCCTCCCAAATCCAGACACTTTCAGGATGCAGAATCCCGGTGTTTGTGGCTGTGTCTGGAATAAAACCTCACATATTTGTGGATCAGTTTAATCCCATCTGCTGCGCTTTTCTCTGTTTGGTGCAAGTCCTGTCCCACCTTTTTGGCAGGAGAAAGAGGAAAAAAGGAGCAGCAGAACCTCACAGTGGGAGCAGGAACCTTCACTCTGGATGAATTTGCACCTTTTTGTTGTCGCAAGGATTTCCAACATTTTTCCCTAATTTCATTCCCTCAGCAAATTCCAGTCCCTTCCACTCTGTGAGCATTGATAATTTAATTCCCAACCTGTGTTTTCTCTGTTTTCAATAATTATTTATTCATGTGAGGACTTTCCCTCTCATTCCATAGCAGCTTCACTTCCTTAAGATACTTTTTATTTTTCTCTTTTTGCTGAAAGTCTTTGTAGAATGCCCCTGGAAATGCAAATCCTTTATCAGCTGGATCTCCCTTGTCCCTGTGTCCATGGGCTCCTGCAAAGGCTCTAAAGCACCATTTCCCTTCACAGATCTCTCCCCATTATCCTGATTTATCCACAGATCCTCTTTTAGATCCCAGTTTTCTGGTAGGGATGTGCTGGCACTCTGGATTTTCCTGAACTTTTCACTGGATCCTCTTTAGAGTGGGAGCCACGTTGGTGATTCCACCTTGGCCTTGAGGCATTTTTACCTCCCAGCGTTCCCAGCAGTTATTGAAGCAGCAATTCCCCAGTGGAGCTCCTCAGGTATCTGGGAAGAACATCCCTCCTCTGGGGGATTTGTGAATGCCTTGGGATCCCCTCCAGGATCCCCTCCATGATGGGAATGATGCTTTGGTGTGTCCCCTTCTAAGGAAAGGAGCAGGAGCCTCCCTCAGCCCTTCCCCAGTAAAAGCAGCTGCAGACATGGCATTAGTTTTTGTTGGGCACTTTTCCCCCCAAATTTGGATGATCCTTTGGCATTTCCAGTACCCTTTTTGCCTCTGGATAGTCCTGCTGGCTTTTCTTGGCCTTTCCAAAGTCCTGGTGGTGAAATTTATTGGCTCCAAAGCCCAGTGTGACCTCTGCTTTCTACACCACAGACAAAGAATTTTGTGACCATTCTTTCATTTTACTCTCTTATTTCTATTGAAATAATATTTCTATTGAAATAATTATATCTAATTACTCTATTAATTCTATTATTATTTTATTCTCTATTCCAAAACAAGAGGCATAATAAGAAATAATTTCCATTTAATGATTTAGCACCCATTTTTAAATTCAAACATGTTTTTCTTTCTTTTTCTAATTCCTCCCCAAATGTCAGCACTTCCTGATGACTTGGAACAGCTTTTCCAGGAGCATTCCACTCAGGTGCTGTGCCCTGGGTGCAGCCAGGTTGAGAATTTGTTTTTCTCTTGCTGTTGCCCTGACTGATTTTGCCATTTCGTGTGTAATGGGAATTTCCTGCCATCCACCCCAGGAAATAAAGCAGGGAGGGAATGTTAGCCATAGATATCAGTTTATTGGTTCCTCTAATTCCATTCCCTGTAAAGCTGCCTGGGAACACCAAGGAAATGACCTCGTGCTTCTCTCAGCAAGACAGGATTGTGCTGGGGAAGAGTAAAGGCCTGGGATGTGCAGGAATAGCAAACAGATCCCTCCTTTCCCTGAGCCAGGAGAGCTGAACCAGCAGTGCTGAACAAAGTGGGTACAATCCACGAGTCCTTGTCTAATTCCAGTTTGGACATCGAGCCTGTGGAAATAAATCCTCTTTCCATTACAGGAGCTGTGCTGCTACAAGCAGAGCAGGCAGGGCTACAGGAATATTTGTCAGGACAGCTCCGTGTGCCGTGTGTACAATCCAGAGCAGCCAGGGAACAAATGAACACAATCAGCCAGGAACAGGCTGCCTCCCTCCCCTGCCCTGCCCTGTGCCCGCCCAAGGTGGGTCACAGACAGCCACAATTCCATTTATTGCCCCAGCCTGACCCATAGCCTGCTTTACAAGCTTTCCTCCATTTCTTTCACCTCAAAATAATTTCAGTTTCTTGCCCCTACTGCACTGTTTGGAAAGTCATTCCAGGAAATAATTCCATAGTGGTTGGGAGGTTTTTTCTGCCTTCCAGTGTAGATTTATTCATGGCCACTTTGACATTATTGTAGAATTATCCTCTAACTTAAATATTCACTTTTTGTTGTTGCTTACTCACCCAGTGTGTTTTAAAGAGCCACTCTGTTGACTCCAGGACTTTATCTTCCTGGGTTAAATAGTCCTGGGAGCTTCTGGAGTCATTGCAGCCTGAGAGCTGCTCCCTCAGCACTGGGATTTCCTCCTCTGGGTGTTCAAGAAGTGGCACTTGAGCTCTGAACTCGCATCAACCTCGCAGCCAATAATGTAAATAATAACAGATCTATGCCAGTGCTCCATTATCCTGGAGCATCCTCCAGTCCTGCCTTAATGGCCCAGCCTTTATTTGATAATTCTGTCAAAAAGACTTGATGTTATTTAATTAATTAATTAATTAGTTTGTGTGTTTTCTCCTGAAAATCCAGAGTGATGGATGGCAGAGAGCCCCAGGGACNTGTTTGGTGCAAGTCCTGTCCCACCTTTTTGGCAGGAGAAAGAGGAAAAAAGGAGCAGCAGAACCTCACAGTGGGAGCAGGAACCTTCACTCTGGATGAATTTGCACCTTTTTGTTGTCGCAAGGATTTCCAACATTTTTCCCTAATTTCATTCCCTCAGCAAATTCCAGTCCCTTCCACTCTGTGAGCATTGATAATTTAATTCCCAACCTGTGTTTTCTCTGTTTTCAATAATTATTTATTCATGTGAGGACTTTCCCTCTCATTCCATAGCAGCTTCACTTCCTTAAGATACTTTTTATTTTTCTCTTTTTGCTGAAAGTCTTTGTAGAATGCCCCTGGAAATGCAATTCCTTTATCAGCTGGATCTCCCTTGTCCCTGTGTCCATGGGCTCCTGCAAAGGCTCTAAAGCACCATTTCCCTTCACAGATCTCTCCCCATTATCCTGATTTATCCACAGATCCTCTTTTAGATCCCAGTTTTCTGGTAGGGATGTGCTGGCACTCTGGATTTTCCTGAACTTTTCACTGGATCCTCTTTAGAGTGGGAGCCACGTTGGTGATTCCACCTTGGCCTTGAGGCATTTTTACCTCCCAGCGTTCCCAGCAGTTATTGAAGCAGCAATTCCCCAGTGGAGCTCCTCAGGTATCTGGGAAGAACATCCCTCCTCTGGGGGATTTGTGAATGCCTTGGGATCCCCTCCAGGATCCCCTCCATGATGGGAATGATGCTTTGGTGTGTCCCCTTCTAAGGAAAGGAGCAGGAGCCTCCCTCAGCCCTTCCCCAGTAAAAGCAGCTGCAGACATGGCATTAGTTTTTGTTGGGCACTTTTCCCCCCAAATTTGGATGATCCTTTGGCATTTCCAGTACCCTTTTTGCCTCTGGATAGTCCTGCTGGCTTTTCTTGGCCTTTCCAAAGTCCTGGTGGTGAAATTTATTGGCTCCAAAGCCCAGTGTGACCTCTGCTTTCTACACCACAGACAAAGAATTTTGTGACCATTCTTTCATTTTACTCTCTTATTTCTATTGAAATAATATTTCTATTGAAATAATTATATCTAATTACTCTATTAATTCTATTATTATTTTATTCTCTATTCCAAAACAAGAGGCATAATAAGAAATAATTTCCATTTAATGATTTAGCACCCATTTTTAAATTCAAACATGTTTTTCTTTCTTTTTCTAATTCCTCCCCAAATGTCAGCACTTCCTGATGACTTGGAACAGCTTTTCCAGGAGCATTCCACTCAGGTGCTGTGCCCTGGGTGCAGCCAGGTTGAGAATTTGTTTTTCTCTTGCTGTTGCCCTGACTGATTTTGCCATTTCGTGTGTAATGGGAATTTCCTGCCATCCACCCCAGGAAATAAAGCAGGGAGGGAATGTTAGCCATAGATATCAGTTTATTGGTTCCTCTAATTCCATTCCCTGTAAAGCTGCCTGGGAACACCAAGGAAATGACCTCGTGCTTCTCTCAGCAAGACAGGATTGTGCTGGGGAAGAGTAAAGGCCTGGGATGTGCAGGAATAGCAAACAGATCCCTCCTTTCCCTGAGCCAGGAGAGCTGAACCAGCAGTGCTGAACAAAGTGGGTACAATCCACGAGTCCTTGTCTAATTCCAGTTTGGACATCGAGCCTGTGGAAATAAATCCTCTTTCCATTACAGGAGCTGTGCTGCTACAAGCAGAGCAGGCAGGGCTACAGGAATATTTGTCAGGACAGCTCCGTGTGCCGTGTGTACAATCCAGAGCAGCCAGGGAACAAATGAACACAATCAGCCAGGAACAGGCTGCCTCCCTCCCCTGCCCTGCCCTGTGCCCGCCCAAGGTGGGTCACAGACAGCCACAATTCCATTTATTGCCCCAGCCTGACCCATAGCCTGCTTTACAAGCTTTCCTCCATTTCTTTCACCTCAAAATAATTTCAGTTTCTTGCCCCTACTGCACTGTTTGGAAAGTCATTCCAGGAAATAATTCCATAGTGGTTGGGAGGTTTTTTCTGCCTTCCAGTGTAGATTTATTCATGGCCACTTTGACATTATTGTAGAATTATCCTCTAACTTAAATATTCACTTTTTGTTGTTGCTTACTCACCCAGTGTGTTTTAAAGAGCCACTCTGTTGACTCCAGGACTTTATCTTCCTGGGTTAAATAGTCCTGGGAGCTTCTGGAGTCATTGCAGCCTGAGAGCTGCTCCCTCAGCACTGGGATTTCCTCCTCTGGGTGTTCAAGAAGTGGCACTTGAGCTCTGAACTCGCATCAACCTCGCAGCCAATAATGTAAATAATAACAGATCTATGCCAGTGCTCCATTATCCTGGAGCATCCTCCAGTCCTGCCTTAATGGCCCAGCCTTTATTTGATAATTCTGTCAAAAAGACTTGATGTTATTTAATTAATTAATTAATTAGTTTGTGTGTTTTCTCCTGAAAATCCAGAGTGATGGATGGCAGAGAGCCCCAGGGAC
>VZTZ01043684.1:149926-179505 GCA_013400955.1 Drymodes brunneopygia
CAGACCTTCCCTTCCCAGACCTTCCCAGACCTTCCCTTCCCAGACCTTCCCTTCCCATGGGCTGGCAGGGGACAGGAAGGGCTCCTTGGCCAGATGTGTCCCCTCTACCCTGTGTCCATGTGAGGGCCATGGAAATGTCATTCCAGCTGCAGATCCAGCTGGATGTGGGAAGCAGCTGGAGGATCTTTGAAAGGCTCAGAGAATTGGGATTGTTCACCTGGAGAGGAGAAGGCTCCAGGGACAACTCAGAGCCCCTTCCAGAGCCTAAAGTGGCTCCAGGAGAGCTGGAGAGGGACTTGGGACAAGGGATGGAGGGACAGGATACAGGGAATGGCTTCCCACTGCCAGAGGGCAGGGATGGATGGGAGATTGGGCAGGAATTGTTCCCTGGGAGGGTGGGCAGGCCCTGGCACAGGGTGCCCAGAGAAGCTGTGGCTGCCCCTGGATCCCTGGCAGTGCCCAAGGCCAGGCTGGACATTGGGAATTGGAGCAGCCTGGGACAGTGGGAGGTGTCCCTGCACACGGCAGGGGTGGCACTGGGTGTCCCGTAGGATTCCTTCCATCCCAAACTGCTCTGGGATCCCACGGTCCTGGGCCCTGGGTGCTCTGCTTGTGCCCAGCTCCACCTGGCAGCTCCTAAATCACAATTTCAGAGTTTATGGATAATTTCCTTGCTGAAGAACCAGATTAATTTTAGGAACACTGGGTTTTTTTCTGCTTCCAGCACATTAAGGAACACACATGGAGGCAGCTGCTCAGCCTAATGAACCCCCCAGCAGGGGAGGAAACAAAGGAGCCCCTAAAAAAGCAGGAGCAGGGCCCATGGACAGCTGTAAGTACCTGGGAACGCTGGATCCAGACAATGCAACCTTTTTTTGGCATTTCCCCGTGGGGAAGAGGAGGCAGGAGTGCCGTGAATGAGGCCATGTGACTCCTAATTACAAGGGAGATTTTTTTGGAGGAGCAGATCTCTGCCTAAGGAAATCCCTTGGAACAGCAAGGACAGATGAGCTGCCCTTGCTCGGGATTAGCAGCAAGGAGAGCCTGGGTCCCTCTGTGCCCCCTCGGGAGCTGAGCCGTGCCAGAGGCTCGGGATGCAGGGAGCAAAGGCACAGATGGACCGGGGAAAATGGGATTCAGTCAGTTCTGTGTGGAGAGCAATAAATACAAAAGGTTGGAAGAACAAATGTTTGCTCTCCTGAAAGTAGGACAAGAGGAAGGGAGAGGTGGGAACAGTGTGGATGTGGAGCTGCCTTTGGAAGGGATGAAAGCCCTCAGTGCAGGGAGGGGCTGAAGGTGTCCAGGGGAGAGCCCAGAGCGTGGATCCAGCTGATCCAGGATGTCAGGATGCCTGAGGAGGAGAAGGCACTGCCAGACATTTCCTTTCTAACTCCCGAAGCCTGTCAGTAGCTCCGGAGCCACTGGGGTGCTGAGCACATGGAATTCCAACAGGGATGAGCAGAATGCTGGAGTGGATAAAGGCAGCTCCCCTCAAGGACAGGCTGGGCACCACTGGGATCACTGAGCAGGGAGCTGGGAAACATTCCCTGCTCTTCAGGTGTGCTATCACCTGTTCCAGCAGGGAGTGCAGGGCAGGGCAGTGGCACTGCAGGAATGGGGTGTTCCTCACATAAATGGGCAGGGACAACAGGGTTGTTGGGATTTGGCAGCTTCCATGTGGAATCCAAGGCTGTATTCTGGGGATGGATGATAGGAACAGACCCAATTCCCTATGAGAGAGCTGAGCACTGGGAAAAGAGGGACTGGGGAGTCTCCAGTTGAAGGGATTGTTACACCTGGAAACTAGGAAGACAAAGAAGCAGCCAAACAGTGGGAGAAAACACCAGGGGAACTGAGGATATGAGGAAAAAAAATCTTATTGGGAAGAAATTCTTCCCTGTGAGGGTGGTGAGCCCCTGAAGGGGCTCCAGGAGAGGTGGAGACGGACTTTGGAAAAATGCCTGGAGTGACAGGATGAGAGGGAATGGCTTCCCACTGGGGAAGGGCAGGGATGGATGGGAGATTGGGAAGGAATTGTTCCCTGGGAGGGTGGGCAGGCCCTGGCACAGGGTGCCCAGAGAAGCTGTGGCTGCCCCTGGATCCCTGGCAGTGCCCAAGGCCAGGTTGGACATTGGGGCTTGGAGCAGCCTGGGACAGTGGAAGGTGTCCCTGCCCAGGGCAGGGGTGGCACTGGATGGGCTCTAGGTCCCTTCCAACCCAAACCATTCCAGGATTCTGTGATCAGCCACAACTTCTGAACCTTTAATGAACACCTGCTGTGCCCGGGGATCCTGTCCAGGGGAGGAAACCATGGATTCTCTTCCTGAGAGCAGAGAAATGGTGGAAAAGCTGAGTTTTCCTGTCAGCTGAGGGTTTCTCCACGTGGATCAAGGCTGCACCTGAACAAGGCTCCAGGAAATGTGAGAGCACTCCTTGGATGTTATTTTAGCTCCTGTGAAGTTCAGGATTTTCCTGCCAAACCTCTACTTTAAATCCAGCACTGCATCCTTCCATTAAAGCACTTCCCCAGTTTAAAAGGCAAAATAATCCTCAGCAGGGAATGAGCTGAGGATAATCAGGTGATGATGCTTTTCCTGGGGATCCTCTTCCTCAGCACTTTGTTTCCCCCAACACTGGTTTAGACATAAAATTGTTGTTAAAATATTTAGGATTAACACAAAGTCTGGAGTTAAAGTGTGTGATGAAGGTGGGAGATCCCAGACACAGAACAGCTTTCCTTTGGTGGTCAGGTGGGAAATCCAACCAAGGGAGGCCTTGGAGATGTGTCAGGAGGCACTAAAATATGGACCACACGTTCCCAAAATCCAGATCCATCAAGATGGGTTTTTGGGAAGGGTTTTCCATGTGCCACCCAGCCCCAGCAGTGGAGGTGTCTCCCTGTGACATTGCTGTGTCTGCTGGGGGACTCAGAGCCCCTGGGAATTTCCCTTCCATCTCCTGGTGCTCCAAGTTTCCAACCTGAGAGTTCCCAGCTCCTCAGGATCCCAAACTCACCTCAAATCTCAGGTATGGAATGACTTTTTGTATCTGAACCCTTTCCAGAGGAACAGGTTTTGGCTCGGAGGATTGATCCATCATCTCCCAACACCAGCCCAGCTGAAGGAACCAAATTTATCCTGGGGAGCAATTCAGTCCTGGATTACAAACTGGGAACGCAGTGGGAATCCTTGGATGCAGAGCTGGAGTCCCACAATGTAGGAAAGCTCAGTGGGGTCTCGGGGCTCCTCTGATCCCTGCAGAGAGCAGAGAGCCCCCCAAATCATCCTGCCCCACTTCTGGGATCACCACAGGCAGGAAGGGCTGCTCTGGGAACACCTCTCCCTCCTCTGATGGCAGACAGGGAGTGCACACAGCTCCAGTGAGACAGGGAGCTCTCAGCCAGGGGGGATGGATCCAGTTCCTACGGAAAAATCAATCATTTATTGCATTGCCCAGTATTTTATGACATGGCTCCCCCACCCTCTGCTCTCCAGATTAGAGGGCTTCTACCTCTGCCTTCATTTCATGGAATTCACTTAAAAACATAAATATGAAAAATCAGCATTTTCCTTTTCCCGATCCTTTGAGGATTTGCAGCCTTTACTCTGCTCCACCAGCAGTGCAGATGTGGGAACACCTCTCCCTCCTCTGATGGCAGGCAGGGAATGCAGACAGCTCCAGGGAGAGATGGAGCTTTCTGCCAGGGGGATGGATCCAGTTCCTATGGAAAAATCAATCTCCCTCCGACCCAAGGAGGGGCAATGGAGCGTGAGTCTGTCTGCTCACCCCTGGCTGCTGCAGCCGTGATTTGGGTGGGGATGAGGTGATTCCTGATCCCTGAGCTCCCCAAGCTCTGCCTTCCCCTGTGCCTCTGGATGCTGGAGTCAGCCTTCCCTCAGCTCTCTCCCTATTTATTGTGTTTCTCAATATTTTATGCCATGCTTGCCTCACCCTCTGCTCTCTCAGTTATGGGGTTTCCACCTCTTCCTTCATTTCATGGAGCTCATGAAATATGAAAAATCAGCATTATCTTTACCCTGATCCTTTGAGGATTTTCTGCCTTGACTCTGCCCTCCCTTTTCCATTAGCCAGCCTTTCCTGAGACCCAAAGTATCCCATAAAAATCCTGGGAGGCCAAACAGCAGGAAAGGCTAAACAGCACATTAACTCTCACATGAAAAAATGGGAATTTTAGGGCCACCCCAGCAGATCCAAGAGGTTGAGAGGGGCAATGCTGAAGTCCTGAGCAGCAGGAAGGCTCAGCATGGAATTCCAGAGGCACACAAACACCTATGGAGCACACATCACATGGATAGAATGGACAGAGGGGACAGTGGCACCAGTGCTGGCGCTGGCACCTGTCCCTGAGGCCATGGGGACGCTCCACTTGCTGACACCCCTTTGCTGGCTCCTTGCAAGGGTCAGTGACTCCTTGGATGGGCTGGTGGCTCCTTGGATGGGCTGGTGGCTCTTTAGAGGCCCTGGTGGCTCCTTGGATGGGCTGGTGGCTCCTTGGATGGGCTGGTGGCTCGTTCAGTGGCCGGGGACCGCTGGCCCAGGGGATTCTTTGAGCTCTCCCCACCCCTCTGGCTGTGTGGCCCCTTTTGGGGGTGCAGCTGAGTTTTTCCTGCCTAAGCCCGCAATTAACACTGAGTTTAATCTTGGCACAAAAGCACATTTTCCTGCCACCCTCAGCTCCCTTCTGTCACTTTTGGAGCCCCTGGCATTCCAGATCCCTTTTCTGTATTTTAAAGACTTTTTTTTTAGCTGCTCCACCCCGCTCCCCCTCCCCCCAGCTTGCTGGAGGAGTTGAATTTTTCCCTTTACTCCTGACAGAATCATGAATCGCTTCTGCCCCAGCCTCTCACCAGCCACCTTAAACCAGGCTTTGTGCTGCTTGGAACCTGTTTAACCTTTAATTCCCCTTTTAAATCCCTTTACCTCATTCCCAGCTCAGATAGAGGTGTGAAAGACAGTGGGAAAGGTGCAAAGGGGGCCCTTGGTGTCCTTTGAATTCCCCTCCCTGCTCTGCAGAGGGATCCTCTGGAGGGGTTTCTCACAGGAGTCGTTATTGTTGCTCAGGCAGAAATGATGAGAGAGCTGCAAGAATTCATGTGGAAGGAGGAAATCTATTTTTACCCTGAAATCTCTATTCCTGTGTGCTTAAACAAACCCCTGATCATTTATGGTCTTTAAGTGAAAGAGATCAGTCCTGGGAGCAATAAACCGGAGGAAACTCTGGAAGGGCTCAGGGCTGGAAGGGCAAATCTTGGTGGAGACTTCTGGAAAGTTTGTGCAGAGCAGGGCTGGGAAATGGGTGGGGCTGGGAAAAGCTGCTCCCTGTGGCTTTTTGGCTCTGGAACTTGAATGGAAATTCTGGAAGGGTTCAAGACCATGGCAAGAGAGACCTGGAGGGGCTGGAGCGAGTCCAGGGAAGGGAACGGAGCTGGGAAGGGGCTGGAGCCCCAGGAGGGGCTGAGGGAGCTGGGAAAGGGGCTCAGGCTGGAGAAAAGGAGGCTCAGGGGGGACCTTGTGGCTCTGCACAAGTCCCTGACAGGAGGGGGCAGCCGGGGGGGGTCGGGCTCTGCTCCCAGGGAACAGGGACAGGAGGAGAGGGAACGGCCTCAGGCTGGCCCAGGGGAGGCCCAGGGTGGAATTTGGGAACATTTCTCCATGGAAAGAGTTGTTGGACATTGATAGAGCTGCCCAGGGCACTGATGGATCATCACCCATGGAAGTGCTCAAAAAGCTGTGGATGTGGCACTTGGGGACAAGGGTCAGTGCTGAACATGGCAGTGCTGGGTCAAGGGTTGGACCTGATGATCTTCCAGGTCTTTTCCAAATTTAAAAATCCCATGATCCTATGATTCCACTGATTTCCTATGGTACAGAGAATAGCAGATCCCTCCTTTTGGGGTGGAGGAAGAGTTCGGGTTCTTCCCTCTTGGGAAAGGGAAAAGCTGTGCCAGGGGAGTTTTAGATTGGATAGTAGAGAAAACTCCTACATGGAAAAGGTTCTGACCCTTAACTACTCCCCTGCTCCCCCTCTTCCCACACTGCTCCTCTGCTTTGTCCTTGTGCTAAATTTCTCCCTTTATTCACTTCTTCCTTGACCTTTCCGCTTTTTTTCCTGCAGCAATTCCAAATGCCAAGCAAAACAGGTCCATACCCAAAAAAACTGCTGCTTATTTAAAATCTCCAGGCCAAACAGTCCCAGGCAGGGCTCTGATCCCACAGCCCCACACCTGATTCATTCCCACAAAGTTCTCAGTGCCTCTTTCCCCAGCTTTTGGCTGAAACGTGGGCAGCCCAAAGTACAATAATGTAACCCTCTGAATTATGTGTTTAATAGGCAGCAAGCAGCCAGGAGATGAAAAATCCAGGCATTGAATCCATAAATTATTAAATTTAAAAAGGCAACAAGACATCTCTGGCCAGGAAGAAGCAAAAAGGCTCCTTACAAGCTTTTTACTGAAATCTCCTGGAGTGCTCACAACTCGCTGCCATCCTGCCTTGAATTGTTGCTTCAATTCTTGTTTTGCTTGTCACCCCTCTCAATTATTTGTAAAAGAGGACCTAAAATAGATTTATATTTCTCTGATTTTATTAGACAGTAAAAAAGAGAAAGCTGAGCCACAGCAGTTAAATAATTTATGACCTTTGCTAACGGGGCAAGAAGACCTAAAATAAAAATAAAACTCATGTATTGAAAAGACAAGGGTTTGTGTCTTACTGTTTTTCTTGCCCAGTGGTTTGGCTGGCTACAATTTGAAATAAATATTCAATATATGGAGAAGTTTCATCCCCATCTCACAGCTCATTATCATCAGGTTCTACCCAGCAATTCCTGCCAGAGCCATGGGGCTGGAGCTGATCTGTGCTTGGATTTCACGGTGATAAGGCAAAGATAAGGCAGAGATAAAGCAGTGCTGGGTGCATGGAGAGGCGTTTATTGTGAGTGGTGAATTCAAGCATTGAGCACTGATGTCCTTTTCCATGCAGCTTTGAAATTCCATATGTTCCCCTCCAGTTCCTGCACTATGGTCATTAACTCCCCTCAAGAGGCTCCACGGAACAGCCTCTGGGCTCAGCAGCTTCCTCGACACCCTTGGATGGTTCTCGGAGGCTCTGAGTTGTTTGGGACACCAACCTGGCCTGACATCCCTCCAGGGGCTGAATTCCCAAACATTCCCAACTTCAGCACTTGCCTGGTGCTCCTAAGAACTGAAGGTATTTTCTATTTGGTGCCCAGAACTGCCAGGGGTGAATTCCAGCTCCCACAGGGCTTCTATTCCTGCTGGAGTTATGAAGACACAACTGCAGATGAGAGGACAGAGTGGCTTTAAACTGAAGAAGAGAAGGTGAAATGGGATTTTGGGCAGGAATTGTTCCCTGGGAGGGTGGGCAGGCCCTGGCACAGGGTGCCCAGAGCAGCTGTGGCTGCCCCTGGATCCCTGGCAGTGTCCAAGGCCAGGTTGGACACTGGGGCTTGGAGCAGCCTGGGACAGTGGGAGGTGTCCCTGCCTTTGACCAGATGAGCTTTAAGATCCCTTCCCACCCAAACCACTCAATGATTCCACAATTCCATGACGGATTCCATGATTCCATGTCATGGATCTACCTGGTGACCCCCTTGCCAGCCACGGTGGGCAGCACCACGTGGAATAAACATCCAGAATAATTTTTCAGTCCTGAGCTTCCAAACTTTCTCTTTGCTGTCCACAGGGCTCTGTGGCTGCTTTAATTTGTGAGCAGGAATAATTTATTCCCCCTAAACAAACATTCTGCCTCTCACTCTCATTGGCATCTCTGCTGTTCCCTCTCCCCTTGAGAAGTTCCCAGTCTTTGCCATGTCTTGGAGCAATGAGTTCCACAGTTAATTATCTGTTGGAAAAACCAATTACAATTAAACAAACAAAAGCCAGGCCCTGCTTCTGCCCAATCTTCTTCATTAGTCTTGTCTTGATAAATGTCAATAAAGTTTAATTCTGAACAAGCAGAGTCAAGATTCCGAGCACACCCAATTGTCCTCCAGTTTGCTTAAGATGATGTTCCCAGATTTCATCTCCACAAAAACCTTGTTGCTGTTTCCCAAATCTCCTCTCATGCTTTGGCTGTTCCTGCAGCCTCCTCTATTCTCATCCCACCTTGTGGAAGTTCCCTTTCCAGCAGGGTCCAAGATGAGGTGGCCTTGTTTGGAGATTGTCATTGTCAAAGTGCTCTTTTCTTGGGGTTTTTGGCATTTTTAGGCCACAACTTCCTGTGCCACCAAAAAAATGGCCCAGATGATGGGATACAAGGCTTAAAGGAGCCTCAGAAGATCATTTAATCCAGCACTGGAGCTGAAGCACAGCCAGGGATAAACTCTTAATAGATGGATTAATAATGTTCCTGTTGCACAGCTGGCAACAGAAGAAACACGCGGGTCTTAGAGTAGCAGTTGAATTTCTAGGTAGCACTGACCAAAAAGGTCGCCCTTCTTTATTTTCTTATTTTTAGATGTTTCTAAAGACAATTAAGGATTGGTGAAAAGGGTTAACATCCCTGAAGGTTTACAGGACAAAGACACGGTCAATCATCTTTTTCCACCCCAGGGAAAGGAATGAAAAACAATTTTATAAGTGTAAAACAATTTCAGTTAGTTAAGAAAAACAAGGACCATGTTTACAAAAAAAGCATGGGAAACTACAGTTACGTTACAACTCATGAGGCCCTGTAAAACCAGGGCAACAGGTTCCCTCCTGCAGCTGTCCCCATTTAATTGTCCCTCATCTGTCCCTGTACTTCTCTCCGTTGATAGGCTGAAGGTTTCTCCTTATTTTATTACTGAAATACCTTTTGTTCATTTTTGACTGTTTAACCCTACACAAGGTGCAGATCAAGTTGTTGTTCCTCTCTTTGTAACTGTATTTATGTTGTGGGAGACTGGAATGTTTTCCTCCACTTCCTTTTATTTTTTTTTCGGAAGGGAAAATGTACCAATTCCTCTCATTTACCAATTTCTCCACATGGAACCTTTTTTCTGGTTTTCCTCCAAGATACCAGCATAAAAAAAGCCCATTGGCAGGAAAAGCCATGGCACTAAGCTGATGACTTCCCATTTTTTAATGCCTCCTCCTGCTGCATTCCAAGCTCAGGTTTAGGTTTGTGGCTGCTCTTCATGCACTCATCCTCGGGAACAGGAGTGCCAGGACACAGGGAATGGCTTCAGGCTGGAAGAGGACAGCTTTAGATGGGATCTCCTCTCCACCTCCCAGCTTCTGGCTGCTGCTTCCCTGCTGAGCCCCCATGGGAGCTGGACATGGATCCAGGAATGGTGGCAGAAATGGGGATGGAGACTGTGGGACTTGGGCAAGGCTCTGAGAGAGGTGGGATTGTCCAGCCTGGAAAAGAGAAGCTTTGGGGTGACCTAATTGTGGCCTTCCAGGACCTGAAGGGGCTGACAAAAAACATGGGAGAGAGATGATTTACAAGGGTTTGGAGTGACAGGACCCAGGGAATGGCTTCCCTCTGCCAGAGGGAAGGAAAAGATGGGATATTGGAAGGAATTTTTCCCTGTGAGGGTGGGGAGGGACTGGGATGGAATTCCCAGAGAAGCTGTGGCTGCCCCTGGATCCCTGGCAGTGCCCAAGGCCAGGTTGGACACTGGGGCTTGGAGCAGCCTGGGACAGTGGAAGGTGTCCTTGCCCATGGCAGGGGTGGCACTGGATGGGATTTAAGGTCTCTCTGAACCCAACCCCAGACTCTGGGATTATCCTTTACAAAGGCACATTTTGATTTTGTGCCTGACTCTAACTGAGTTTGGCTGTGCTGCACAAACTCTCCCCCCTCTTCCCCAGCTGACTCCTCCTTTACCCAGGTGGGTGTGCAGGAGTCTTGGCTGCAGCACAGGGATTCCAGCCCGTGTGTTCCCCCTGCTGCAGATCGCTCCCCCTGCAGAGAGGCTGAGCTCTGCTCGTGGGGCTGTGCTGGGAGCAGGGCTCAGCCGGGCCAGGACCCACCTCACACTTCACAAGTAGAGGAACTTTCCCTCGGAGTTTTCTCAGGTGCAGCCCCACAAACAGTGAGCATCACACCTCAGAGGGCAGCACGCTCATCCCAGGGCAGGAGGGAGCAGCTTGGAGGTGGGGAGAGGGAGAGAAAATTCTCAAAGCAGCTCTGCTGGCAAGGGGGGGCCTCACCTGCCTAGATCCCAATAAACGGAGCTGTTTGCCTTCATCTCTGTGGGATTGGATTGGATTTATTCTGGGTCATGTCTCCAGTTCATCAGGATCATGTTCAGCTTGCATTCCATTGAAAACTTCCAAGTGCTTTTGCCTCAGAAGCCCCGAACAATTCCTGTTCTCTCCCTTCTGAACTACTGAGAGGGGCTGGCAGGGAACTCCATGGAAAGCTGAGGAGACACCCGAGGTGACAGCAGCAAAAAGAGTTGTGCAACTCACATTTTTGTGGATGTTCTGGGCACATTTATGAGGTGCTGAAGTTATCAATCACCTGCCAGAGGACACAGGACACACTTTAGGACAAGATTTAAAGGCCTCCTGCCAGGAACAAGGGGAGAGGTGGCACCTCAGGGTGACAGAGGTGTCCCCAAAGATGTAGGACACAAGGCAGCTCCACCACTGGAGGTCTGGAGGGAATGTGTCAGGTATGGCTCTTCCTACACAACTCCTGCAGCTCCTTCCCAGGTCAATTTTCCCAGGAAATCCATTTGCTAAATAGCAAAGAAAGAAAATTTGATGGATTATTGCAGAGTTATCCCAGGGATGGACCAGCTGGGGACAATGGCCACACAAGAGTCCATCGTGAGTGAACTCTGTGGGGTCAAAATAGACATTTCCTTGGAGCTGGATGCAAATTCCATCGTGTTTGTGCTAATTTCATCCACCACCTTTTCTGTTCCCAAACCTGGGACCTATTTCCCTGAACATTCCCTGGTGCTGGATGTGTTTTCTGGGCTCAGAACCCCTCCCACTGGTGATGTTGCTGCTGGCTGGAATGCTGGAAAATCCCTGTCCAGGGATGGCTGTGAGGAGGGGCAGAGCTGTGGGCTGGGGAGGAGCATTTTGCCCATCTCTGGAAGGTCAGGGTAAGGTCTGCGTGGAGAATTGCAAAGTTTGGGAACAGGCACAAATCCACTCTGTGTCCCAAGAGCAGGATCTCATCAGGATCCATCTCACCTGGCCAGACACTGCCTGAGGTGCCAGCTTTGTGGGAATTTTGCTGCCTTCTACCTTCAAAGCTTGAAAGCAAAGCTGCTGAGCCCAGGAAGGCTCAGCAAAGAGGGCTGGGAATCACCCAAGGTCCTGCCCAGGTGAGGTTTTCTGGGATGTTCACCCCCCAGAGCAGCTCAGATTTCCCAGATTTGCAGCTCTGCCATGTGGGACAATGTCAGAGCCAGGGAAAATCCCACCTGTCCCTTTCCCCACTGACCAGAGCAGTTCTGTGCCAAGGGCAGGGAATGAGGCTGCTCCCACAGGAATTGTTTTTGCCAAATTCAGGTGGGCTCTTTCCTCATTACCTCATTATCCTCCAGGTGCTTACAAATCACTGCTTGTCCCAGTGTTTTTCCAGGTGCTGAGCTTGGACTGACCCCTCTGGATTTCCCCAGCTCCCCAGTTATTCCTTTCCAATGGCAGATGTTGTAGTTATTCCTTTCTACTCTTCCAGGATTTCCCTTTTCCTCCCTTTGCTCCCTCCGGTAAAAGCTGAGGATTCAGCTCCCATTTGCTCCCTGCCTCTCCTCAAATTAATTGCATCAATAATTGGCCAAAAGATAAAATTCCCTTTTTAAATGAGGGATGCACAGAATCCTTAAGCTTCCTCCATATCATCCATTATTTACTCTGTGTGGGATTATCCAAGGATTTATTTCATTTTCCTATTCATATAGGTTAATAAATCCATGGATTTATTTTCGTTTTCAGACCTTCTGATAATTTATTTTCACATTTAGTTGCCATTCATGATCTGATTCCTTTCTTGTTCCCACGTCCCTGGAAATTCCCCAATGCAGTTCCAAGTTTTCCTATCCCAATTATTTATTTTTCTCCTGGTCTTCTGACAGCCTGTTTTTTAAGTTTTTGGTCTCCTACCTTCTTTCCTTTTTAGCTTGCACCCTTTTCCCATGAAATAATTCACCAAATTAATGGCGTTTCCTTCCTTGGAGCTTCCATTCCCAGGTATCTTTTAAAGGTTTAAGCACATTATTAATACAATAATTCCCTGTGGGAGATCCTAAATCATCCATAAGAATCTAAAATGTCAGATCCTCTCCACTGCTCATCCTGGCAGAGTGTGCAAGACAAGCTGCAAGATTTTCCTGAGGAGATTCCAAGGATCCTGGGTAGCCTCAATGGCAAATTGTTTTCTTCATGTTATTTTCATTCAAAACCTTGAATGTTTTTTCCATTTATCCATGGGATGCAGCGTGACCTCCACAAAGAGCACATTGGGAATGACCAGGATTTACTCTGGAAAGCCTGGAGATCTTGGGAAGCTCCTCTTCCCTGTTGTTTCTTTCCAAGTGTTTTGGGATCTGCACGTGGGCAGAATGTGACTGCACAAAACTCATCCCCCTCGTAAGAGTGAGAACATTCCTGGCTCCAGGAACTGCTGCTTTTGATCCCTCTGGGATAAATGTCCCAGTCTTCAGTTGTCCCATTTATTCTGGAGGTATCCATAGGCTTTTCCTGCCTCCTGCTCCCAGGGCTGCCCACACCTTCCCAGGATCATTCTGTGCCATCAGCCCAACTGTGGTGGTCACTTTGTCACCCCTGCAGCAAAATCCTTCATTATTTAAATAACTGTGAAAGCAACAAAATCCTGTCTCAGAGGGCAGAAAATCCCCAAAACTGATCCCTAATCCAGCCTTCCCAGAAACTTTTCCTTCTGTTTTTGGGGCTTGACCAGGAGAGGGCAGATCCCAGTGGATCCTTCCAGCATCCAAGAGCTCTGAGGGCTTTGAGCTCCTTCACACAGAGGTGACGTTTCCAGCAGGATCAGGAGCACTTTTCCTGGGATAACATCCCAATTCCATCACAGCCACAGCCCCTGACAGCTGAGAGGATGCAGAGGGAGAAACCACAGGGAAAGCAGCAAAATCCATGGAAATGCATCAAATGCTGGGATGTGATTCAGCTCCCCGGACTGAGGGAGCTCCTTCCCTAATCTAAGACACAGCATCCCAAGAATTCCACATCCCCAATTTTTGCCCAGATCTCTCCTGAAGAGGAGAGTGATCCTCTTGGAGCTGCTTTTCCTGATATCCCAGACCTGATATCCTGGGCCAAGCAGTGAAGGGATCAAAGGAAAGCACAAACTGTGCTGTTCAGCAGGTTCCAGCCTGGCTCCCTCAGCAGCTCAGAACTCCTCACAGACCCCTTGGAAAATCCAGTCTCTCCCTTGTTTTCATGGGATAAGTGGCAAAAAAGCAGGAAGAAAACACACTGGAAACCTCTGAGCCTGACTGTGCTGGATTTCCTGGGATCTCCTCTCCCTGCGGAAAGTGAAGCAAAGGAAGGGAAAATCCAGAAAAGATTCCTGCCAGCATAAAACCAGGCAACTTCCCACAAAAAGGGGTGCACTCCATGAAAAAGTGACTTTGAACTCTGGTTAAACGGGATATTCATCCCCCCCTAGGAATTCTTATGATTTTGTAGGATTAAAAGCAAACCTGATGTGGCTCTGGGGTAAAGAGAGAGTGGTTGTGTGGGAATGGTTGTGTCCTGCTTTTGTCTGGAGTTTGTATGGAAGCAGAAGGTGCAGCTTCCACACGAAATAAATCAAACAGAGGCAGAACAGCTCTAGAACCCATGAATATTTCATGGAATTATTCCTTGGAAAATATTTGTTATGAGAATTTGGATGGTGGGTAATGAGCTGGGTAAACAAAGATCTGCCATTCCAGGATTATCCATCTGAAATCCACGAGTGTGGATCATAATGGATGGACAGGCAGGAGCAGGGGGAGGAAAGTGGGGAATGTGGGAAATACTCATTTCAAAAAGGATGTGAAGGGAACTGAGTGTGAAAATCCAGTGAAAAAGGCAGCATCCAGCCTGGGTCTGGATTTTATTCCAAAGATGTTTCAGTCTCAGGGAGTAATTGGAGGAACAGTTGCTGGGAGGTGTTTTCCATCCTGTGCATGGAGCTCCTGCACAGGAATCTTTCCGTCACCTCTGGGCTCAAACTCTGTGATTTTATGTCCATATTTAATAATTCCTCTTGGTTATGCACATCCAGACAATAAATGTGATTTTAACATTAAAAATTGGCTTTTCTCCTTTTTATCTCTCCAATAAATAACTCTTAAGTCAGTCTTGTAACCCCTTAGAGCAGTAAAAGAGAGCAACTATCTGCAAAATAATTTAATCTAACAAGGCCTTTGGAAAGGAAAATGAAATATCTGCAGCTCTTGCTGGTGAGAGGTTCAGCTTTGTGAAATGAGGGGATGTGGAATTATTGTCACTCAGTCTCAGATTTTCCTTTGGGTTTGCTGGGTGTCCTGGAGCCAAGGCATGGCCACAGGATGCAAAGGATAACAGCAGGGCTGCAGCTCCCATGTGTCCTTGTGGGGTGCAGGGAATTGCAGGAGGGCCCTATGGAAGGTGGTGTCCTTGTATTCAATGAATACTTGAATGGATGTTTTATCCATTCTATCCATTTTACCCATGTTTTATCCATGACTTTGTTTATTTTCTGCAGTTTGCCACTGGATTTCAGCCTTCAGTGATGGAGATTCCACAGTTTATCTTCCAATGGTTTTGACTCTGCCCCCAGCATCCCATCCTGCTGCCTCATTTCCAGTTTATCCATTTATCTCTGCTCCCAAATCTTCATTGTTTTCCTCTCACATCCTTTATTTCTGTCTGGAAATTCTCCCCTGTGCTCCTGACTGCAGATTCCTGATCCCACACACTGAACCATTCCCAACCCCTGTCCCTTTCCCAAGCCCACTGCAGCCATTCCCAGGGATGAGCAGTGTTCAGGACACAGGGATTGACCCCTGCCTTTGCTCTGGCCCTCTTTTCCTTCCTTAGCACATTCCAGCACCCATTTCCATCCTCTCTGAGCTGATATTTCAGGACCATCTGTTCCCAAGCTCCAAATCTTTTTGGATGCCCTGACTCCAGGGATATTTCCTGCACAGTAACAGTGAGCTCCAGCCCCTCAGTGTGGATTGAAATGTAGGGCCCTGCTCCTCCTGTGGCAGAATTCCCTGTTCACCTGTGCCACATTCCAGCTGGCATTTCCCCATCCAGTCACTGGTGGCAGATTGAGCCGGGCTGTTTTCCAGTCCTGGATCACTTGATGCCATCAGTGTTGGGATCTCAGCATCCCTGGCCTTTCCAGATCATTTACAAGCATCCACTCCTGAAATCCTGCCCTGAGGAGTGGCTTTCTTGTTGCTTGAGCACCCTTTTGTGCCAGGATCAGCCACTTTATCCCAAGGATGTTGCATTTCTTTGGCTGGTGAGGATTCCCCCTGGAAGGGCTGTGGGAATCCAAGCAGGGAGTAGGACCTTGGCACTCATATTTTTCAAAATGAACTTTTCATAAAGACCTGGAGGGACAGGACACAGGGAATGGCTTCCCACTGCCAGAGGGCAGGGATGGATGGGAGATTGGGAAGGAATTGTTCCTTGGGAGGGTGGGGAGGAGCTGGAATGGAATTCCCAGAGAAGCTGTGGCTGCCCCTGGATCCCTGGCAGTGCCCAAGGCCAGGCTGGAAGGGGCTTGGAGCAGCCTGGGACAGTGGAAGTGTTTTGACTTTCCAATGTCCAACATCTTTCTTTGACACCTTTTCTCTCCAGGACTATTTCATCCCTGGGTTCAGAATTGTTCCAATTAAGGTCTTAGATCCTTAAACAATTCCATTGTCCTCTGCTGACTTTGTGCTGCCACTGCCTGTCCTTTAGACAGCAAGTTCACAGTATATAGTGAATATTACTTTTACATCTCAGACTTAGTGATTTAACTTATTCTTTAAGGGATTTAACATTTGTAATGCAGATTTTTGTGCCAGCTTACAGCATCCTTTAATTGAAATTATTTCTTTTACTGTGTCTATATTCCCAAATTGGAGCCGGCTGTGGGCAGGAGTTTCTTGGTGTTATTTTTTCTTCCTTTAAAATTGGCAAATTCCAGCTGTGTTTGTTCTTTGTCTTTCAGACAGGTGTGATCTTTGCTCTGTTATTTGGGGTTTTTTTCATTTATTATTTCTACACTTTCATTTACTTCTGTTTTCTCTTTATTTCAAGGCCTTCTCGTCCTCCTAAATCAAGATCTACTGCTTTCATTGTTTGCCAGGGATGAAACCCCCAATCTTTCCTTCTCCAGGTAGCTCTCAGACACCTGTGCTGGGGATGATGCATGGAGGGAATGTGATGAGCCTGTGTTTAATGGGCAGCTGGGGGCTGTACCTTGGCTGTCTCATTGAGGAGCACACCTGGGGCTGGCCCTGCTCAAGGTGATGGGAGAGTCACCAGCAGCAGCTGATTTTGGGGACTCTCAACAAATACTTTTTTTTTACAGGTGCAGACAGTCTAAACTTAGATATTTTTCATCCATTTTTCATCTGATGACCAGCTTTGTTTTTTGAGTTAAATGTGCACTTCCAACCAAACCCTGTGCTTTAGATCCTGATAAATAAAAAGTGGTTTATCTGCACTTTTGGGGCTCACTTGACTGACAAACCCCACATTTTTGTGGTTCACTTGACTGATAAACCCCAAACTTGTGGGAGTGTCTCCCAGCTGTCTCCTCAGCTCTGGAATGCTCCAGCCCTTGGTCCTTGAGTGTGTTCTTTATCCCATCAGGGGATGCCTGACCCTACCCAGCAGTGCCACTTTTAGTACTGGTGGAACTCTCGTGGATTTGATGAGCAGTGAAACTTTTCCTGGCCTTTTTGGGGAGCTGTTGGTGTTCTGAACATGAACAGTTCAAAACCAGTGGGATTTATAGGTTTGATTGAACATAAAGTTACAGGGAGATAATTTCTAAATTAATATTTTGTACATTGCTCATCAAGGGGCAGCTCCAATCTCTGCTCCTGGGACAGGGACAGCACCCAGGGCACGGCTGGAGCTGGGCCAGGGCAGGCTCAGGCTGCAGATCAGGGCAAGGTTCTTCCCCCAGAGGGTGCTGGGCACTGCCCAGGCTCCCCAGGGAATGGGCACGGCCCCGAGGCTGCCAGAGCTCCAGGAGTGTTTGGGCAGCGCTGCCAGGGATGCCCAGGGTGGGATTGTTGGGGGGTCTGGGCAGGGACAGGGGTGGGACTGGGTGATCCCTGTGGGTCCCTCCCAGCTCAGGAGATTCTGTGATTCCATAAGGCCAAATCCTTGCTACAGCTTTGGCCACTGGCCTGGAACTCCAGGGAATTGTGGAACTCCAGGGAATTCCCAGGTCTCTGAAGCAGAAACAAAACTCCTCCCAAAGCAGGACTGGGCAGAGGAAGCTGCTCCCTGATACCCAAACCAGCCAGGCAGAAAGCAAAGAACTTTTTGGGAAGCAAAGTCCCTGAAAACTGTCCCTTCCTGCCACTTCTGGGCTCACTTTGCAGGGGACAAGTGGAAGTCACTGCCAGGGCCTGAGGGCTCGGCCAGGTGAGGCCTCGCTGCCCAGGAGTGCTGGGGAATCTTTAAATTCCACATTTCTGGGGCCACCAACAGTCAGGAGACCCCTGGATGGATTTGGCATCAAGGTGGCCCTCAGGTCTCAGGGAATACACGGGACTGATCACTGTGCAAAGGGAAAACATGAGGGAAAACAACAGGAAAAGCAGAGGCTGAGAGAGGGGGGAAGGCCCTGTGGTAACTACAGTAACTACAGTAACTACAACTCTGAGTAACTACAGCTCACAGTAACTACAGCTCACAGTGACTACAACAACTACAGTAACTACAACTCTGAGTAACTACAGCTCACAGTAACTACAACTCTGAGTAACTACAGCTCACAGTAACTACAGCTCACAGTAACTGCAGCTCTGAGTAACTACAGCTCACAGTAACTACAACTCTGAGTAACTGCAGCTCACAGTGACTACAGCTCACAGTAACTACAACTCTGAGTAACTACAGCTCACAGTAACTACAGCTCACAGTGACTACAGCTGTTGGTAACTACAACTCATAGTAACCACAACTCTGAGTAACCACAGCTCACAGTAACTACAGCTGTCACTGCTCCAGCTGCCTGCTGGGGACAAGGCCAGGGAACTGCTGATTTCAGCAGAGCCAGCAGGAACAGAGTTTTCCAGGAATCTCCTTCCCAAACACTCCCACTGCCCAGCATCAGCTGAGATAGGGTGGCACAAACTTCATCTTTGTAATAAAACAGAAGAAAACAAATCACAGTGGCAACAAGCACCCTGCCATCCCTCCCACGTGATTCCATTTCCAATGGAATTACAGATGTTCCCAGAGTGTGCAGATGTGTTCAGTCCCACAAAGCAGAGCTCATTTATTCATGAGCAGATCTGGAAGGCTGCCTGGGCAGAATCCTCTCCATATTCCAGGGGATTATTGAACTGGGGGGGTGAAGGGTTTCTTTGCAGGAGCCTGCAGTGCATGGATCCAGCAGGCAGCCAAAGGAGGGGAAAACAGGAATGGTAGGGAAGACAGGCGGGCAAGAGGGGCTGTTTGCATCAGGAAAAATTGGCAGTGACAGACCCAAACTGGCAGAGTTTCAGGAGGAAAAAAGGCTGCACAACACAAGACAAGCACCTCCAGAAACAGGGAACAGCCCTGCAGGGACTGATACCTTGGCAGGTAAATCCATGTTCTCCTCTGGGCTGTGCTCTCCAATTTGTGGGGATTCTGGCACGTGTGGCTGCTCTGCTCCAGCTGGAAAACACCCAGGAACACCAAAGCGGGGCAGAGGCAGCATCTTCTCCAGGTAGGCTGGTGCTGCCTGGCCTGGGTTACTTGAAAAATCAAAGAGCTGGGAGGTGAGAAGGAGCTTTCAGACTCCAGCCCCGCACTTCCTGACCCGCTGCATGTTCCACATCTGCTCCAGTCAGGAATGATTTCACAGCCCTGGGCTCAGGCTGCCTTGGGCCAGAACAGAGGGAATGTTTGAAAGTGGAGGGGAATAAATTGGGATGAGGGATGCTCCTCTCCACCTTCCATCAGTCCTGGCTGCTGCCTCCATGCTGAGCCCCCGTGGGAGGAACAGCTCCAGGAACAGCAGCACAAATGGGGATGGAGACTCTGGGACCTGGGCAAGGCTCTGAGAGGGCTGGGATTGCCCAGCCTGGAAAAGAGAAGCTCTGGGGTTCCAGGGCCTAAAGAGGCTCCAGGAGAGCTGGAGAGGGACTGGGGACAAGGGATGGAGGGACAGGACACAGGGAATGGCTTCCCACTGCCAGAGGGCAGGGATGGATGGGATATTGGGAAGGAATTGTTCCCTGGGAGGGTGGGCAGGCCCTGGCACAGGGTGCCCAGAGCAGCTGTGGGTGCCCCTGGATCCCTGGCAGTGCCCAAGGCCAGGCTGGACATTGGGGCTTGGAGCAGCCTGGGACAGTGGGAGGTGTCCCTGCCCATGGCAGGGGTGGCATTGGATGGGATTTAGGGTCCCTTCCCACCCAAACCATTCCCTGATTCCATGATAACTCAGCAGCCCCAGCTACCTTTTTCTGAGGGTCTTCTGTCTCCCCCAATGCCAACATCCAGCTGTGCTGGGACAGGAGCTTTATCCTTTCTTGTTTTTACAGATGAATGCTGGAAAAATGAGTATTTTTTCTTTGCCCTTTCTTTTTTCCCTTTTTCCCTTGCAGCTTCTCAGAACTTTCTCAACTTTGTAAAAGTGACAGAGCTGAAATAGAAAAGTGAATTTGTCACAGTGTCACTTTCATGTATTGAAAACATTTCTAAAGTTACAAAGTAGAAAAGGGAGTGAAAGGCAAAAATCACGCTTCGTATTCTTCACGAAAAGAAGGAAGAAAAAAACCCTAAAAACCCAAACCCAGTGTGGCAGGTGTTGAAAATACATCTGAGCCAAACATGGGCAGAGTGGAAAAAATGGATGTAGCCCAAACTTCTCATAGGAGAAACAACTCCTCAGTTGTGAGGTTTCCAAACCTGAGGGATGGGGCCACTCAGGGAGGCCTGGGCAAGCTCCAGAAGGGACCCATGGGAATCTTATGGGGTTTAACAGGACCAGGTGCTGGTGCTGCTCTCTGGGCAGCCCCAGGATCAATCCAGCCTGGGGATGAGCAGATGGAGCAGCACTGGGACAGGGACCTGGGGGTTGGCTGAGAGCTGGACCTGCCCCAGCCCTGAAAACCCCCTNGCAGCTCAGTGGTGCCTGATGGTGGGAGCTGACTCAGGCTGCCCCTTTAGGAGTAAGAACCTGGCAAGTTCTTGGGAACGGAACATCTGTGAAGGAGGAGAGGCCCAGTGTCCTGCATGGAATGAGCAGAGCAGGGTGGGAGGGCAGGGGAAGCATTCCCAGGAATGGGAGCAGGCTGGGAGCTCAGGCATCCACTCTGGACTCACCAGCAATGGGGATGTTTTAGTGTCTCCCCCACCTCTGCACAAGGTCTCTGGATTTAAATCCCTTTCACACTCCAGCTGGAGAGAGGGGAGTTAAATCTTGGGAATCCATCCTGCTCCCCTCCTCTCCCCCAGCAGCTCCTGAGGATGTCCCTGCTCAGCCCCAGGACTGGAGTTCTCCACATGTTTCCTTTGCCAAGCAACTGAGTGAACATTCCTGGGGAAAACTGCTATCTCTGAAGTCATTAGACTAATTAGGACAGGGATTATTTGCACACTCTCTGCTCTGGCTTAACTCTGGAACTAAGTCTATGTCTTAATTTTGCATTCCCTGAAAAACACAGGGAGAAAAGCAGCCATGTGCTGACTGGCACAGCAGCTCCCAGGACTGACACACGGCTGGGATCTCCCCTGAATCTGGGAGCTCTGGGAGCACCAGGGTTTTCCTGGTTGCAGTGAATTTGAAGGAAGTAATTCCAGTGAGAGTGGGCAGAGTCAGCAGCACTCAAAGAACTGCATCTTCCAGGCACATCCTGCTGGGATTGAATTCCTTTCAGGTGGGATGAGGATGAGCCCCCACAATGGCCAGGAAGGCAGAACTGGGCAGGGAAGGAGCTGCACAAAGCACTGGGATGGGACAATCCCAGGAATCTGTCACCTGCCATCTTTACACTGATTAAAAGGGAAATTATTCCCAAGTCTCCTATTCCTGCAGGAAACCCCAGTTCTGGGGAAGGTGCTGGGTGCCCATTGCTGTTTGCTCTTTGAGAATTTCAGATGAGCACCCCCAGTGCACAGAAAAGTGAAATTCTAAATTTCCTACCTGAATATTCAGGAGGATTTTATTCAGCTGCATCCCACGGAGGATTCTGTGCTGGAAGTGCTTGTGCAGCCACTCCATCATGGAAAGCCACCCCCAGCTTATCTGCCCAGCCACAGCTCCCTGGTGCAGCCCAGAGTGGAAGTGGTTTGGGAGCTGCTGGAGGCTGATAAACAGGAGTTGGAGGAGGTGATGGATTTGGGGAATCATTTTCACCAGTGAAGGATTTGCCACTTCTTTCCCTACATTCCAAGGAAAGGCCATTGTGCTTTTCATATTTCTTGTTCAAATAGGTTCAGGCACTTGGATTCCTGCACTGGAATAGCTACAGCTTGCCCTGAACTTGGAAAAAGCTCTTTGGCTTTCTTGGCTCTGGTTTGCAGGAACTGTTGATGATTTCAGCAGGGGTTAAAGAGGGACACACAAAAGTGCCTGGTTTGTAGAGATAAGGGCTGGATCCAAAATCACAGAACCATGGAATGGTTTGATATGGAAGGGACCTTAAAGCCCATCCAGTGCCACCCCTGCCATGGGCAGGGACACCTCCCACTGTCCCAGGCTGCTCCAAGCCCCAATGTCCACCCTGGCCTTGGGCACTGCCAGGGATCCAGGGGCAGCCACAGCTGCTCTGGGCACCCTGTGCCAGGGCCTGCCCACCCTGCCAGGGAACAATTCCTTCCCAATATCCCATCCATCCCTGCTCTCTGGCAGTGGGAAGCCATTCCCTGTGTCCTGTCCCTCCATCCCTTGTCCAAATTGTCTCTCTGTCTTTCCTGTAGGCTCCCCTCAGGCATGGCAATGCCACAATTAGGTCACCCTGGAGCCTTCTCTTCTCCAGGCTGGACAATCTCAGCCCTCCCAGCCTTTCCTCACAGCAGAGCTGCTCCATCCCTGTGATCTTGGTGCCTCCTCTGGGCTCGCTCCAACAGGTTCTTATCCAAACCCCTGCTGCATTAATTCAGTGTCTGTGCTCTCTGGGAGCCATTCCCTAGAGCTGGGGAGCCTGGATCTCTCCAGCAAAATGAGGGGGAAAATCACTGAGATGACACAGAGCTCCCAGCCTTGAATAATTGTGAATGACATGGAAAGCCCACCTTGCACAGCCCCGACTCCCAGATGGAGGAGGCAACAAAATCATTTTGAAATGGATCCTGATGTCTTTTATTGATTTCTGAGCTCTGCCCTTCACTCTGCTCGAGCTGCCAATGGATCCAATCCAGCTCTGGCTGCTGCTCCGGGTGACCTGCTGGGGTTACTGACATTAATGTGACTGTTGGGCTCTGAGGGGATGAGGAACAGCTCCAGGAGTGTTGGAAAGCCTTTGGAACAGCAGGAACTGGAGCCCAAACTTGTACCAATCCATGAGCTGTGATCACCTATCCTGGAGTTTGGGAAAATCCATTTTAAGCGAGGTTGTTGGCCTGGGATTAAGCTGTCCCATGGGGATGGGCAAGGGAAGGAAGGGACAAAGAATAAATATCCTCAGATCTGCTCTTCCTTCTGTGCATGGCCACGCTCAGAGCAGGACAGGGAGAGGAGCCCAGGGATGGAGCAGCTCTGCTGTGAGGAAAGGCTGGGAAAATTGGGATTGTTCAGCCTGGAGAGCAGGAGCTCCCAGGTGACATAACTGTGGCCTTCCAGTGCCTGACAGGAAAGATGGAGAGGGATGAATTACAAGGGCCTGGAGTGCCAGGACACAGGGAATGGCTTCCCACTGCCAGAGGGCAGGGATGGATGGGAGATTGGGCAGGAATTGTTCCCTGGGAGGGTGGGCAGGCCCTGGCACAGGGTGCCCAGAGAAGCTGTGGCTGCCCCTGGATCCCTGGCAGTGCCCAAGGCCAGGCTGGACATTGGGGCTTGGAGCAGCCTGGGACAGTGGGAGGTGTCCCTGCCCATGGCAGGGTTGGAACAGGATGAGCTTTAAGGTCCATTCCCACCCAAACCATTCTGTAAGTCCATGATTTTGTAGTTTCAGGATTCCTTGATTCCATATGCAGGTGCATCATCCACAGGGAAAAATCAGTGGGGAAGACAGGACAGGAAAACCCAACCAAGACTGGCACAGTTCCAGCCTCAGGGCATCAGGTAAGAGATATCCAGGGAGCAGGGAATTCCCAACTCCATGGAACACACCCAAGATAAAGACACAAAGCAGTTGTGTCCTCGAGGAAAAGTCAGGGGGACAGAGGTAATTCCAACACCTTATCCCAGAAGCAGGAATCCCAACAAACAGGCAAACAGAAGGGAACAGGGGAAAATGATTTCCTGGCCTGAATTTGGATCAACAAAGCCTCGAGCCCATGAACCAGATCCAGCACTGTCCTCTGCCAGATTCCTCATTTTTCCAGGAGTACATGGGAATTGCATTTCCATGCTTTTTTTCAGCCTTTTCCAACACTCCAGCTCCACAAGTGGATATTACCTGTTTGTTGGAATAATGGGAGCTCTCAACCACTCCTTCAAAGCTTTCTCAGTGAAAAATGCAGCATCCTCTGCTCTGTTTAAAAACAGGGAATGTGGGACACATCAGACAGATGTGACCTCTCCCAGAGAAGTGCAAAGATCAAGAACAGAGCCCCTGTTCCTTATTTTCCTGCCTCTTGGCTCAGCTGGAAGGATGAAAGCTCTTTATTCCTTAGTGGGAGACAATCACATCCCAGAAAACTGGGAGAGTTTCTGCTCTCAGGAGGGAGGGGGTTCTTCACAAAGCCATCCCCAAAACAGCCACCCCAAAATTCCTGCTGGTTTTAAGGGGGATTTTCACTTGTTCCCACTCCCCTTGCACAGGTTTACATCTAAAGTCCACACCACACGCTGAGTGTGGAGTAAAACCTCAGAGTTAACACCTCCAGGTTTTCCAGAAGAGTAGATTCCCTTCCCTAGAGCTCCCTGTGCTAAACTTCTCCAGGTGTTTCTTGCTTAATTAAGGCTTTCAGCAATAAACTTGTGAGGGATTAGGCCCAGGAAGTAATTAAGCTCCTCAGGGAGCTGGCTCCCAGTTTTCAAAGGGATATTCCAAAGGTATTCTACTGCAAAAACAGGGGCAGAATCTCGGCTGCAAGAGAAAAATGTTTTCTCTGAAAGAAATCCCACTCTTTTCTCTTAATAACACAAAAATAATTGGCCTGGCAGTGCTTTATTTGATAGAATAAACCAGAAGTGCAGTGAGTAATAAAAATGTTTTGGCATCAGGAATGTCTAAGCCCAGTGTGGGATCGGAGCCTCAATATTCCAGGTGCTCTGTGGACATGGATACAAATACACAGACAGACAGGATGGCTTAGGCATAAAAATAACATCAAAATTAAAAGAAAAGGCATAAAAATAACCTGAGAGACAGAAAAAATCCATTTCCAGACAAGCAGCCTGCTGTTCTCTGAGCTCTAAAAACTGAATCTCCTGGGTTGTTCAGAAGACAATTCCCAAAAACTCCATATTTTGAACATTTCCTATAAGAACCTTAACATATCCAAGATATTTGACTGCCTGTGGACCTGATGGTGCAAATCCTGCACTGATTTTAGCTCTTCCTGAGCTCCAGTCCCAATGTCTGATGCCCTCCAGCCCAGCTGAGCCCAAAGGGTGCAGGATTTGGGATCCATGTGCTGGGCAGGGATTCCTGCTGCTCCCAGGGCCACGAGCCAGCAGCAGCAGGAGCTGAGCTCAGCCCTCTCCTGAGAGCAGGAAATGTTAGATCAGCACTGCATTAAACCCACTGCAGATTCCCCACACCAAATGATCCCTGGGATCATCCTGCAGATCCCTGGGTGCTGCATCTGCAGCCCAGTGATGTGGGGAATCCCCAGGAAAACCCTTTGGAGCAGGCTTTTCACCTGGAATCACATCAGCAGTGGGACAATCAGCAAGGAAATGCTCTGAAAAAGCTCAAAATGACTGAAAACATCAGATGGAAATTGGAGGGGCAGGACAACCTCCAGGTTTTTCCTTTCAAAGCCAATCCTCATGGGAAGGGCCTCTCCCTCCTTCAGGGAGTCCCACAGGTGCATCCTGGAGAGGTGCCCAGAGCAGGAATTCCAAACAGCTCCTCCAGCTGTGCCCTCTGGACAATGCTCCATCCCAAGGGAAAGGCTGATATTTATCCAGGAGAGGCCATGGCAGGGCAGCATCCCTGCATCCCTGCCAGGATCCTAAAGTGTTCCAAGGATTCCAAAAGTGTTCATCCCCCTGAGGGTCTGCCAGGAGCCTTCCTGGGGGATGCAAACCTGGACACAGCTCAGGACTGGAGCAACAGGAGAGGATGGGCCAGCCTGATAAACATCCTTATAGCCCTTCAAAAGGAAAGAGGAATAAATAGAAGGAACTCTGAGTCTCAAGTGGTGCCCAAAAATACGATTTAATTTTGGAAAGTCACTTTTTGTGAAAGTCACACAGATGGGAAAAAGAATTAGTGCTGCCATGAGGCTGGAGAGGAACCCAGAAGGTGGAGAAGTGCAGGAATATTAAAAACTTTCAAGTGCAAAAGCAAATGTGAGGCGTTTGTGATCCCTCACTTTGCACCTCCACACTCCCCTCACAGAGAGATCGGGGTACAAAATTCTCTGTTCTTCCACACCACAAAAAAAAAAAACAAAAAAAAAACCAAAACAAAAAACCTGAGGTTGGTGTTTTCTGGGGGCTTAAAACACCCAGCTAAATCCTGGGCAAAGGCTGCAGCAGGGTCTCAGTTCTGCAGAGGTTGTGGGTCTAAATTCTCTCGGGGTTGTGGGTCTACATTTTTCAGGGGTTGTTTTAATGCAAAATAATTCCACTGAGCTATAGGAAAAGCCACAGGAAGGACACTGGGATTGTGTTTGATCCTAACAAGGAAAGAGGGAGAGAACTCTACTCGAAGTGGGATCAAGGAATGGCAGCAATTAATGATCCCTAAATGAGTAAGGAAGGAAGAAAGCAAAGTAAAGACTGGGAGGTTTCGGGAAACAGACTCCAGGAACTTCAGGGAGCTGATTAGTGCTCCTAATCAAAGCCCTGCAACACAATAGGGAGCTCAGGAGGAATAAAGGCTTCTTAAATCAACTGATAGCAAGGGTGGAAGTGAAATTTCTGCCTGGAAAGAAATAGCAGAGGAGAACCAGGAATTACCAGATTGGTTAAATCAGTAGTGGGGGGGAAAAGTTTAATAAAAGGGAAATCAGGTCATTCCTGAGGGGAATATTGTGGAATAAAACAGATTATCATAGAGAAAAATGGGGATCAATACACGAATTAAATCCTACACGGAAGGGAGATCAGGAGCTGAGAGAAGACGAATTTCAAGTGTCAGGAACAGGAGTCAGGCCTTGGGGAGCAGCAGTCAAAGGGACAGAAAGCTCCAGTTAGCAACAGGATTAATTGGAATCACCCACAGGAAAGTTCATTATCAGTGGATTGTTCATGAATGCTCTCAAATTATCCTGTCTTAAAGGAATTCCCTCTGCTCCAACCTCAGCACAGCTCTGTGGCTGTTTCTGAGAGTGGGATGAGGTGTTCTCCAGAAGGATGAAAAATTACAGGCACAAGGAAGAAAGGGAAATCAGAGAATTGTGAACTTTTCCAGAGATGCAAATACAAAACCACCCCAGCTTTGTACAGCCAGAAGATGACGAGAGAAAAGAACAACCAACAGATTTGTAAAGAACAAATTCTGTCAAAGCAGAGCCATTTCTATCCCTGACAGAGCCACAGGCTCTGAGGAGAAGGGAGAAGTGCAAAGATCAGATTTTTGGGAAGATTTCTGTCACACTTGTCAGGAGGATGAGCAAACACAGGCGAGAGAAAGCTCTGCTGAGATTCAAAGCTGCTCCCAGGGGCTGCTCATCAACAGCTCCCCATTAATCCAGAGCTCCTTTCTGGTGGGACCCTGGGAGCACCTGCCCTGGTTCTGGGAATTGTCAATATTTTTATTTCAAGCTGAAATAATGGGATGAAACGTGGGGTTATTGTTTGCAGAGGAGATTAAAGGGACTGGGAGCATCTTGGGTAGAAAAGGTTTGCAATTCAAAATGGTCTTGACATATTGGAGAGAGAGGGGAGAGCAGGATGGGTTTCTGGAAGGAGATGAGAACACTTATACAGCTAATTATATTTTATAATTCACTATAAATATAATATTTTATAATTATTAATTTTATAATTGCTAAAAACAATGGGAATGAGGGGCTGGAGGCTCCTACAGAAGGAAAAGAACTGGAAAGCAAGGGGTGATGTTGGAACCTTACAAACTCACACCAGCACCCTGTGAATGTCTGAGCTCTGAGAAGGATGAACATCACAGAATTCCAGGATTGTCTGGCTGGGAAGGGACCTTAAAGCCCATCCAGTGCCACCCCTGCCATGGGCAGGGACACCTCCCACTGTCCCAGGCTGCTCCAAGCCCCAATGTCCAACCTGGCCTCGGGCACTGCCAGGGATCCAGGGGCAGCCACAGCTTCTCTGGGCACCCTCTGCCAGGGCCTGCCCACCCTCCCAGGGAACAATTCCTTCCCAATATCCCATCCATCCCTGCCCTCTGGCAGTGGGAAGCCATTCCCTGTGTCCTGTCCCTCCATCCCTTGTCCCCAGTCCCTCTCCAGCTCTCCTGGAGCCCCTTTAGGCTCTGAGCTCTCCCTGGAGCCTTCTCCTCTCCAGGTTTATCAATGCCCCTTATCAGACACCTGTAATTCCTGCTGGGGTCCCCTTGCTCAGCAAGACCTCGGGTGCAGCAGCCTCTGCTCTGGGCACTGCTGGGGGATCCTGAACCTTTGGAGTCACTGGGAACAGCCCAGAACCTCTGGAGTTACTGGGAGCCCAGAAGAAGCAGGAGAAGGTTGGAGGTCTGCAAACCTCCTCCCTATGAGAAGAGCCCTCAGCCTTTCCAAAACGGGATGGATTTCCTCTCTGGCAGGAAGGTGAGGAAAGGAATTGTCCTGGACTCAGCTGGGATTGAGCTCTTTTTATCTTGGAATCTGGAGCAGGACTGGGTTTGGGATTTCGTGTGAGGGTAACGTTGATAAAACACCGATGTTGTGGTTGGTGCCAAGCTGTGCTCACTCCAAATCCAGGACTTTTCAGGATCCCAGGCTCTGCCAGCGAGGAGGGGCACAAAAAGAGATGGGAAGGACTGGCCAGAGGGCAATTCCAAAGTACAGTTTGTCATTTTTAGGATATAAACTGGGGGGAGTGACTGGTCACTCACGGGTATGGGTGGGGCATTGATCAGCAACTGTATCAGGAATCATTTGTTCCTCCTGGATTTTATTTGTATTTTAATAACAATATTATTATTATTATTATTACTCTGATTAGTATTATTAATATTATGTTTTATTTTGTTTCAGTTATTAAACTGTTCTTATCTCAGAATCTTATTTTCAGCTTCTCCTCCTCCTCCCGCCCCGGGGTGTCTGTGATGGATTGGCTCCTTTGTGCTGAATTCCCAGCTGGGGTTAAACCTGGAGATGCTTCAAGGAGGAACCTGGAGATCTTTCAATCCCTGTCAGCTCCTGCCCGTCTACTGTGGAATGGTTCTTTCCATGATGTCTCAGGTCAAGTTTTAATTTCTGCTGGATTTTTAATTTCTTTCCTTTTTCCATGCTCTGTAACAATCCCTAATTTCATGCTGGGATTCCCAGCTCATCCATAATTGGAAGTAGCAGCACAAAAGGGATTTGCTTTCCTCCATTTGCAATTCCCCCAAAACAAAACCAGCACTTCCAGGATATTTTTTTCGTAGTGGCTTTATCCCTGCTGGAATTCTCCCACCAGGTGTGAGTGAGGTTTTCCATGGCACTCCCATCCCACCACAGCTCCCAGTGCAGGCCCAAAGGGAACATGGGAATGGCCAGCAGGAATTCCCAATGGAATTTCCCAAAGTCACCACTGACAGCCAGGGCCTGGAGCTTTCCCTGCCACCCAAGGGCCTGGGAAGCAGATCCTGGATGAGCCAGAGCTCAGGGAATGTTTCTTTCAGGACTGCTCCCTTTTTTCCATAGGAATCTCTGCTCCATGGGATCAGAGCTCTCAGATGTTCCCCACAGCTCCACAGTGCTTACAGGATGCCCCTTTCTCATTTTCATGTTTCAAACACCTTTTCCAGAGCTCCTGATGGGAAGATTCCTTTGTTTTAAAAGCCTGCAAACTGAAAACAGGGATAGAACAACTTTTCCTTTGGATGTTGTGAAGATCCCAAGGCAGGGAAAGGAGCTCCTGCTGCTGCTGCCTCTTGGAATTGCTGCTGGTGGGAGAAGGCTGGAGTCTGCTCCACTTTTTCTTTTTTCTTTTTTTTT
>VZTZ01043684.1:179554-202323 GCA_013400955.1 Drymodes brunneopygia
GGGATCGGAGCATCTTTTCAGCCTTACAACAAATGATGCTGCCAGGAAATATTCCTGTGTGGAGCATCAGGGATCTGCTGTTCTGTGCAGGAAAACAGAGCTCCCTGTTACTGGTCTGGGGGAAGAGCTGATTTTTCAGTTTGACAGCAAAATTGAAAAATCAAGTGGAAAAAAACCCATTTTGCTTGGATCATGCTGGAATATTATTTTTGTTGCTAAACCAAATAGATTGTGCCATTCGGTGTGAAATATTCCATCCAATCCCAAATGGAATGGTTGATTTATTTAGGAAGGAAAAGGAGAGATTCACAAACATCTCATGGAGCCTGAGGACTGCAGCTCTTCCTGCCTGGAGATCTTGATACTCCTGTGAAAATCTCCCCTCCCAGGAGGATGGAACCATGATTCTCCTGAAAACCAGGAATGTTCCCTGCCCTGCCCTTCGTTTGGAGCCACAATTCCCCTGAAAACCAGGAATGTTCCCTGCCCTGCCCTTCGTTTGGAGCCACAATTCCCCTGAAAACCAGGAATGCTCCCTGCCCTGCAGTGCTGGGTGTCAATGATGGGACTCAGTGGATTAAGGAAATGGCCCCGTTCTTCCCTCATTCCCATTTTTCAATGCCCTCAGGACATCATTCCAGCCATTCCATCATCCCAGCCACTGGGATAAGCTGCACACTAGCCAAGAGCTCACAATAAAGTGTAAATAAAATGTGTATTTTAGAATTTTAATTGAAGTGCCTGAACATTAAAGAATTTATCTGGGTCCTATCATCCTTCACTTTTCTTCCCAATTTCTTTATCTACCCAGAGGTTTCCACGTGCCCTGGCCATGAGCAGCTCAGTCCTGTGCAGCCACCTGGAGCCTGGGTGATTGCAGAGTCACAGAAAGGTCAGTGCTCCCTTCACTGGGGTTCTCAAGGTCACCAAGGACCTTTCCCAGCTGCTGCTGGAAAGAATTCCCCATCCTCAGCTGCCCTTTGGATCAGGAAGCACAGAGAGAAACTTTTGCTTCACTGGGCAGCAGCAAAAAAAGTGAGTTGGTCACAGTTTCAATGAAAGATGCTTCTCTTCTTGGGAAATTGCCCTGGGGGTGAGGGAATGACAGGGGAATGACAAAAGGCTCATTTTTCTCTCTCCAGCCATGATGAAACCTCAGGATGCAGCGATTCTGAGCACAGGCTGCTGAGCAATTCCAGCCTAATACATAGCCCAGAAGGATAAACCAACATATGGACCTTAGATCCTGCCATGGTTTAGCAGAACTTAATTGGATCATCCATTTTTCCCAATATTACCATATCAGGGCTGCTGCTAATCCCTCGGGAGCTGCTGTGTGCTGCAGATTAAAGCCCTGGCCACAATCTCCAGGATATGCTTGGCTAAACAATGGTAAGAAATTCAGTCTCCAAGCATTTAACTGCTAATTTAATGTCATTTCCCCACGCCTGAGGCTTTCTGGGGGTGCTTTTGAGATGCATGAACACACGAAAAAATGCCTTAAAGTAATCCCCCCCAAATAATCTGAATATTCCAGGGAATTCCTCACTTCAGTTTAAAATACTGCAGCTGGAAGGACATTATTGAGATTTATTCTACCAGAAAGAAACAAAATCTTTGAAGGATTGGTCCTTTCTTGAAAGGTTTCCCACAGGCTGCTCCTGGGTGCTGCATTATCCAAGTTCTTGGATCCCAGTTCCGAGCACACCCAATTCTTTTTTTGGAAAGTGATGCCTGCATTCCAGACTCTCCCAAATTCCGAGATGTGGCTGTGGATGAGGTGGATTCAGCTCCCCATGAGCAGAAGATCAGCACATATTCCAGAGAACAACAGGCTGGATAAATCCAAAGAGAATTTTCAAGGCAAGGCTTGGAGGAGGCCTTGACACAATGGGAGCACTCAGAGCATTCGCACAGGGCAGGAAATCAACACAAAATCCAGTTTTTTCTCTAAATTCAGGAAAAATCCTGGTGATCATGAATTCAGAGAGCCATGGAATGGTTTGGGTGGGAAGGGACCTTCAGGACCATCTCACTCCACCCCCTGCCATGGGCAGGGACACCTCCCACTGTCCCAGGCTGCTCCAAGCCCCAATGTCCAACCTGGCCTTGGACACTGCCAGGGATCCAGGGGCAGCCACAGCTTCTCTGGGCACCCTGTGCCAGGGCCTGCCCACCCTCCCAGGGGAGGATTTCCCTCCTTCAGCTCAAAGCCATTAAACTGTTTAAATTGCCCATAAATAACCAGTAAAATCTTGAAGAGAAAATGCACATTTTGAAGTTTCAGTTGCACACGAAGTTTACGGTAGGGAGGGGCTGAATTTTCAAAATTACATGTAAAAAGAAACCCCAACACAAAGGGAAGTTAACAATAAAAAATATTCCAAATGACACTGGGAGGGGATCAATGACCTGACCACTGAGGGGCATCCAATAGTCCCTGAACTGAATTCTAATTACAATGGATTTGTGGCACTAACTACTCATCCCTCCTCCCTCTCCAAATGGATCTTTGCTACAGATAATTACACTGGGATAATTGTGAAGATTCCTCATATTGTTAAATAATGTGGATCTCTGCAGGAAAAACAGCAGGACAGAGAGCTCCTGCCAGGCCTTGAACGTGGAGGGGGATAAGGAACACAATAATGAAGTTTAAATCACCAATATTCAGTGGCCTTGTGTGTGATTGCCCATTAAAAATCATCTCATGGATCTTGCTCGAGTCAACATGGTCCTAATAAATACTGGGCAGGAATTGTTCCCTGGGAGGGTGGGCGGCCCTGGCACAGGGTGCCCAGAGAGGCTGTGGCTGCCCCTGGATCCCTGGGAGTGTCCCAGGCCAGGCTGGACACTGGGGCTTGGAGCAGCCTGGGACAGTGGGAGGGGTCCCTGCCCATGGCAGGGGTGGCACTGGATGGGCTTTAAGGTCCCTTCCAACACAAATCATTCTGTGATTCTGTGATTCCATGAAATAAATAAATGGATACCATACCCTTGGCTGATCATTGCATTGCACTGAGCAGTAAAGGTTGAAGAATAGTTCAAGAGGAGAATCCAGTGACAGATCAGAAAATGTGATTATTCCCAATTTTTAACCAGAAAAAAAGGAGATCCTGCTAAGAAATAAATGGAGAACAGCACAGAGAACCACCTCCTTCTACTGTGTAAATCCACAATGTTTTTCCTTCTGGAATTTTGCCTGCAATCCTGATATCTCAGTCTCAGAAAGACTTTTCCAAAATGGCAATAAAACATAGAAGAGATGATGAGAGGTGTGAAATTACATCTGTTTAAGGAAAAGAGACGAACAGACTGAAAAGCTCCAGCTTAGGAGAAATGTGACAGTGGTTGGACATTTCTCCAAGGAGAATCCTCCATCCATCAGGTGGAAAGTTCAGAACCAGCAGAAAGAAATGGTGTCTCCAAAGAGTCTGGAAATTAAATGTGCAATTCCCCACAGTTTGCAGGAGCAAAACGTGGAGTGTTGGAATGTGAATGGAAGACAAGGAAAGATGCCAGTGTGGGTTAAAGGGTTACACTGCATTATCCTAAAGGTCTTTCCCAGCTTTAACAGTTCTGTGGCTCTGGGGTCAGCTGGTTTGTCCGCCCAGGGAAAGGAGGTCCCAAGAACAGGCAGCAGGCACAGGTTCACACCTGAAAATAGAAACTTTTCCTTGGGATCAGGCAACACAAAATGAGGTTTGTTTACATGCAGGCCTCAAAGCCTTGTGGTGTGAGAGCAAACCTGAAACAAAGAAAGAAAACGGGAGGAGGGAGGTTTGTTCCAAATATTCCCTCTCTTGTTCTGTACCTCTCTGGTTTAAAACCATTCATTGTTGGAGGGTTTTTTTCCCCCTCACTCTGGAGCCTGTTGGGGTTTGGGGCCTGTTTGTTTGCAGGAGATGGTTCAGACAGATCCATCTGCGAGCTCTGATTGACCCTGGTTCCCATCACACATCCCCACTAAATTTTTTAGCATCAAACTTCTTCCCTCTCTTGCACTGAACATCCTCCGGGGATGACCCAACCAACAAATCAATCGCATTTTAGAGGAGGAGCTTTGGAGCTTTAAAAATCACCTTCAGCAGAACCTGGCAGGGCTCCCAGTGCTCACCCAGAGCCTCCTGCACAAAGGGCTTGTATCCAACACAGGGGCTGCACCTGCACCTTCCCCCCTTCTCTGCATCCTTCCACACACCAGAGGTACCTGCAATAGCCAATATTCCCAGGGTGCTCAGGAGAATCACAGCAGGAGCCTGGAGAGGCTGCAGACACAGAAGAACAATGGATGTTGGGTGCACCAGTGGATTTTTTTCCATAAGCAGTGACATTTTAGCAGATTGCAGAGTGACTGGGGGGACTGGGAGGTTTGGGGGGCTTTTAGGGGGTCCTGGAATTTGAGGAGTTCCTGGGTTGGGGGTTACTGGGAGGTTTGGGAGGGTTTTGGGGAGTCCCAGCTCTTGGGAGACTTCCAGAACTTGGAGGGGGGAGACTCTGGGGGTCCTGGGATTTGGGGTTTTTTGGGGGGCCCTGAGATTTGGCAGATCCCAGGACTGGGGGTTTGGGGGGGTTGGGGACTCCCAGGAGCTTAACCAGCACCTCTCCCAGCCCATCCTGCACCACACCTCTGGAGGGTTATCCAAGGGCAGGAAGGATGGCCAGGCAGGAAAATCATTTTTAGGGAAGGGAGAGCTGAGCTGGGCTGAGTTTTCAGCTGGAAACTCCATCAGCCCTGACAAAGAGGCTGAGCCTCAATCCCAGTGTGGTTTCACCAGTCAGCCCTTGGTTGAAGATGAATGAACCCCACTTCCTGAATTCTCATCTCCCTGTCACCCTTCTGGCACCACCAGCCTGTCACATCCAGGGAAATGTGGCCATCCAGGGATGGCCACAACAGCCAAAGCACTGGGGGAAAGAAACCTTTGGGGTTCAGGTGTGTCAAAATCAGGGAATTGTTAAGGTTGGAGATGATCAAGATCATCATCATCCAGTCCAAACTTCATCCAAATATCACCATGCCCCCTAAAACACATCCCAAAGTGCCACATTTTCCTATTTTCTGGAACACTTCCACGGATGGGAACTCCACCATGCCCTGGGCAGCCTTTTCCAGTGCCTGACCACCTTCTCCATGAAGAAATTTTTCCTGATATCCAATTTAAACCTCCCCTGGGCCAGCCTGAGGCCGTTCCCTCTCCTCCTGTCCCTGTTCCCTGGGAGCAGAGCCCGACCCCCCCGGCTGCCCCCTCCTGTCAGGGACTTGTGCAGAGCCACAAGGTCCCCCCTGAGCCTCCTTTTCTCCAGGCTGAGCCCCTTTCCCAGCTCCCTCAGCCCCTCCTGGGGCTCCAGCCCCTTCCCAGCTCCGTTCCCTTCCCTGGACTCGCTCCAGCCCCTCCAGGTCTCTCTTGTCAGGAGGGTCCCAGAGCTGTCCCAGCACTGGAGATGCCCCAGCAGGGCCAGCACAGGGGACGGGCACTGCCCTGCTCCTGCTGCCACCCCAGGGCTGGGACAAAGAAGAGCCAGAACTGCCAATCCTGGCTGTGATTCCTTCACAGGGCACTGTGCAGGACCTGTCCCTGGGAGGACACACAGCTCCTGGAGTCCCCCTCAATCCCACTCCTCAGGAATGACGGATCATGTTCCAAACTGATGCCACTTCTCCTGCAAGGTCTCCCTGCCAGGGGCATCGATCTCCTGCAGCCTTTTGATTTACTTGGTTCCTCTAATGGAGCTGCTGGAGACAGGACCTGGCTGTGTCCACTCCAGCACTTCCCCTCCAGGATGTGAATTCCCAGCACCTGGGGGGCTCTGCTGAGGCAGCAGCCCTGGAGCTCACCAAGGAGGAGCTGAATTATTCATGTGCCCTGCCAAGAAGGGAGACAAAGAGGTTTCCAATACAGCAAGTCCTGGAAACTTGTGGGGCTGTGAAAGCTGCTTTTCTTTTCCCAAAACAACACAAACCACTCCCTCATTCTCCAGACTCCTGGGAACACTACTTGCAAGAGACAGCTGAACTGGAAACCAGTAAAAAAAGCAAACTGTTTATTTATCCCTACTGGTTTATCCCTGTGGATTGGGTTATTCCAGAACCTGAAGAAAAAGGTTGAGTTTTGGAGCAGGAAATCAGAGTGGAAGTGTTCCTGTTCCTTGTAGGAGGTTCCTGGTGTTGTGCTCCATGAGTCCCTGTAATTCCAGGCAAGATAAGGACACATCCCTGTAAAGGAGACTGCCTGGGCTTAGATATTCCCTGGAAATTGCAGCTCAAATGGTGTCCAAGGAAGATAAACTTTTCTCTTCCAAACCTGCTGGATGTGTCCAGGGTGGTGGAAGTGATTTTAGAGCATTTAAATGAAATTTTCCTGAGGAGCAGAAGCTGGAGAATGTCAGGATCTTCAGGATCTTCCAACCCTGCTGCCCTCAGGAATCAGGAATGCTGCAAAACACTCTGCTCATCCCAACCTTAACCCATGGTCCCCAGCACTGCATCCCACTCCTGGCTCTGAAGATGACACCTCCTGTTCTCCAGCATCTCCTCCAAGCTTTTCATACCCGTGGACATCTCATTCTCCTCCCATCCAAGGGACACTGGCCCTGGAGTGGCTCTTTGCCATGATCACCACCCTGGATAAATCCTGTTCCACTGCTTCCTGAGAGGACTCAGCCCCTGAGCAAACAGAGGGGAGTGAACTCCCTGTCTATCAGCTCAGGGAAATTCCAGCTGCATCTTGTAACCAGGGAAAGGAGACCAGGAACCCTGGGAGGAGGGCAGAGCTGGCACTGGCATAGCCAGAAGAGGAATATCACAAGCCACAAACATCCTCCCACTACCCCAGGAATGCCCAGCTTGGAATATTGTGCACAATCATGTTCTCCATGGAAACCTGTGGTGCTGCCATGCTGAGGAAAGCTCTGTCCTAGTCCTGAGGATGAGAGCCTATTCCAGCACATTCCAGGATGCAGAGCTCTGGATCTGCAGTCCCACACATCCCTCCAGGCTGGTTACAGGATTTTTTAATGCCCAGAATTTCTCAGGCCCCAAACCTGGGCCACTTTTTTAACCTGTTATGGATTGGGAATCCCAAACCTGGGCCTCTTTTTGAACCTGTAATGGATTGGGAATCCCAAACCTGGGCCTCTTTTTGAACCTGTTACAGACTGGGAATCCTGAGTCTGGCCAGGCTTCTCTGATGAGCTCAAGCTCAGGATGACGTGTGGCACTTTGGGACCTCCTCGTGCCATCCTGGGCTCCCCAGACAGGTGTCACTGTCACCTGAGCTGTTCTCCTGCACACCAGTCCCCTCCCTCACCTAAACTGGGATGTGCTGGTCCTGGCAGTGTCAGTCGCTCCCTGTCCCGATCCTGCCTCCCCCGGGAGCCCCAGGCACCCATGCTGGGAGGAGCAGAGCATCCCTCCAGGCACAGGAGCTGCAGGGGGATTGGAGTTATTCCTGGGATGCACAAAAGAGCACAGGGATGGAGCAGCTGGCAAATGTTGGATTAGGAGGTCTCGGAGTCACCGTGCCAGGAGCTTTGGGCCAGATGCTGACAGGGCTTGGGCAGAGCAGGATTAATTGACAGCAGGCAGTGAGTTAAAGGGAAAAATCACTCCCTAAATGAGGGAAGATCCCAGGGAATCACGGGGTGATTAGAGAAGCTGCTGCTTAGCCTTTAATTCAACAGGCTCCGGGTTTGTTCTTTATTCCTAAAGCTAAAGCCAGCCCTCCCCTCACCCTGAACTGCCAGGAAATTAAAGCTGCCAGAGCCCCACAAAGCCCAGAGCAGCTGCAGTGACCCCCAGGAGGGCGAGGTCAGTCCCTGGGGATGCTGCAGCCGTTTGCAGGGTGGAGAAACCAGGAAAACACCGGGATTCCCACCAGCAGGCTGGCAAGCCAGAGACCTTGAGAACCGGGCCAGAGAGGGCACAAGCACTGCCACTGCCTGGGGGGGACTTTGCCACTGAGCAATGCTGGAGAAAGTGGGAGAGCTGGGAATCAGGGAGGCCCCTGGAATGGATTGCAGAGTGGCCTCCCTTCCCAGCTGTTCCATGCTCACTAGGAATTGTGTGTGTGCTGTTCCATGCTCACATGGTTTGCTTCATGAGGCTAAAAAGCACTAAATAGTCCAGTCTACAGTTTTCCTGGAGATTTTCCACACTGGTATTTTTAGGAGAGTTAGGGAATAGTTCATGGAAGACTCCAGTGCCATTGTGGCCCTGCATTTCCATGGTTCCATTCAATGGAATTCCAGTGCTGGGGGCAGTTTTGGGCACTACAATATAAAAAAAGACAGAAAGCCATTGGAGAGAGTCCAAAGGAGGCCATGAGGATGGGGAAGGGCCTGGAGGGGAAGCTGAATGAGGAGGGGCTGAGGGCACTTGGAACGTTCAGCTGGAGCAGAGGACACTGAGCTCAGACCTCACCAGGGGCTGCAGNAATCTTGTTCAGTTAGGAAAACAAGGACTGTGTTTATAGAAAATGCATGGAAACTTCTACTACAAAATTACAAACATGGAACCCTGCAAAAAGCAGGGTGACAGCGGGGGATGATCCTGTGGGTCCCTTCCCACTCAGGATTTTCCATGACTCTGTGACTCTGTGACACATTCCAGGAGTGCTCACATTCAGGGGAGTGGGTGAAGGGTTTTCCTTGCCATCACTTAGAGAATTCCAAACAGGGATTGGCTCAAGCAGAGGGTGAATCTGGCTGGAGGATTGGGTGTTATCATGGGATTAGAGAATGATTAAAGTTGGAAAAGACCTTCAGGACCATCAAGTCCAACCTTCAAGGATGGACTTGATTCAGCTCAAACTCCCCCACCTCAGCAGCCCCTTCCTTCTCATTGTGTACAATGCTTCAGAAGTGCTGTCCTGCTTCATCCTCTCTGGGAATGAATTCCTGGTCTCAGCCAGGTGTCCCCTTTTCCTGTGCCTGTGAAGGTGACAGGAATTGAACAATGCCCACCCTGTGCTGGGCAGGGGTCCTGGGGATGTGCACAACAGGAGGAGGCCCTGGTTCAACCACCCCTGGTGTGTGCAGCTGCTGGATTTAGGGAGCTGCATCCTCTGCTGAGCTCAGGCTGCCCAAACCTTCTGTTCCAGGACTTTACTGAGCGTCATGTGGAAGGACTTTGCTTTATTAAACTGGAGATTTGGGTCAAAAAGACACAAATAACTAATTCTCAAAGCTCTCTATCCTCTTACTGCACTCCTGCCTTTAATGCCATTTGTCTCTCCCTTTCCATCCCAGCCCTCTCATGCACTGCTGATTCCATGGGATCTCTGCTGGAGCCACCTTTGCAAACCTCCCTGGGCAGAGCTGCTGGAATGCAAAATGGGATAAAACCAGGGATTCCTCAGTGACTAAAAACCCAGAGGGATTTGTAGAATGTTTTTATAGAATCATGGAATACCCTGAGCTGAAAGAATCCCACAAGGATCATCCAGTCCCAGCCCTGTCCCTGCCCAGACCCCCCAACAATCCCACCCTGGGCATCCCTGGCAGCGCTGCCCAAACGCTCCTGGAGCTCTGGCAGCCTCGGGGCCGTGCCCATTCCCTGGGGAGCCTGGGCAGTGCCCAGCACCCTCTGGGGGAACAANCTTCTACTACAAAATTACAAACATGGAACCCTGCAAAAAGCAGGGTGACAGCGGGGGATGATCCTGTGGGTCCCTTCCCACTCAGGATTTTCCATGACTCTGTGACTCTGTGACACATTCCAGGAGTGCTCACATTCAGGGGAGTGGGTGAAGGGTTTTCCTTGCCATCACTTAGAGAATTCCAAACAGGGATTGGCTCAAGCAGAGGGTGAATCTGGCTGGAGGATTGGGTGTTATCATGGGATTAGAGAATGATTAAAGTTGGAAAAGACCTTCAGGACCATCAAGTCCAACCTTCAAGGATGGACTTGATTCAGCTCAAACTCCCCCACCTCAGCAGCCCCTTCCTTCTCATTGTGTACAATGCTTCAGAAGTGCTGTCCTGCTTCATCCTCTCTGGGAATGAATTCCTGGTCTCAGCCAGGTGTCCCCTTTTCCTGTGCCTGTGAAGGTGACAGGAATTGAACAATGCCCACCCTGTGCTGGGCAGGGGTCCTGGGGATGTGCACAACAGGAGGAGGCCCTGGTTCAACCACCCCTGGTGTGTGCAGCTGCTGGATTTAGGGAGCTGCATCCTCTGCTGAGCTCAGGCTGCCCAAACCTTCTGTTCCAGGACTTTACTGAGCGTCATGTGGAAGGACTTTGCTTTATTAAACTGGAGATTTGGGTCAAAAAGACACAAATAACTAATTCTCAAAGCTCTCTATCCTCTTACTGCACTCCTGCCTTTAATGCCATTTGTCTCTCCCTTTCCATCCCAGCCCTCTCATGCACTGCTGATTCCATGGGATCTCTGCTGGAGCCACCTTTGCAAACCTCCCTGGGCAGAGCTGCTGGAATGCAAAATGGGATAAAACCAGGGATTCCTCAGTGACTAAAAACCCAGAGGGATTTGTAGAATGTTTTTATAGAATCATGGAATACCCTGAGCTGAAAGAATCCCACAAGGATCATCCAGTCCCAGCCCTGTCCCTGCCCAGACCCCCCAACAATCCCACCCTGGGCATCCCTGGCAGCGCTGCCCAAACGCTCCTGGAGCTCTGGCAGCCTCGGGGCCGTGCCCATTCCCTGGGGAGCCTGGGCAGTGCCCAGCACCCTCTGGGGGAAGAACCTTGCCCTGATCTGCAGCCTGAGCCTGCCCTGGCCCAGCTCCAGCCGTGCCCTGGGTGCTGTCCCTGTCCCAGGAGCAGAGATTGGAGCTGCCCTTGGGAGGAGCTGCAGCCCCTGGTGAGGTCTGAGCTCAGTGTCCTCTGCTCCAGCTGGACATTCCAAGTGCCCTCAGCTGCTCCTCCCGCGGCCCCTCCAGATCCTTCACCCTCTTCTTGTCCTTCCTTTGGTCTCTCTCCGACAGCTTCAGCTCTTTCTGAGTTTGTGGCACCAAAACTGCCCCCAGGACCATTTGCAAAGGCTTCTCTCCCTCTCAGACAAAGCCCTTTTGGAGGCAGATGATTTTTCTGGGCTCTGAACTGGCAGAAGCTGCACAAGCACTGGACTTCAGAGGGAATCCTCAGGGAAGCTGCTGCCATGAAGAATATTCTGCTGCCATTGGGAACAGGCTGTCCAGAGTGGAATTGCCATCCCTGGAAGTGTTAAAAAAATGTGTAGAGTGGTGATGGGGACATGGGTTAGGGGCTGACCTGGCAGTGCTGGATTAATGGTGTGACTTGCTCTAAGAGTGCTTTTCCAACCTTAATGATTCCAGTGATTCCATGAAGGTTTCCTGAGCAGCTTTTTTTTTTTTTTTTTTTTTTTTTTTTTGCTCCATCACTGGCTCTTTAAACCATGTCCTTTAGGAACCACAGGTTTAGGTCAGTGAAGTCTTGGACATACTTAACTTTATTTTCTTACCTTTAAACCCTATTTTAGGTCCCATAAAATCACCTAATTGCCTATAAGGGGAAAGTAGAATTGAACAAAGCTGTTTTCATCCCACCCCCTGATGCTCTCTACAGGTGCTGGATGGATTTAATTGTATCAAGAACCTCCCAGTGCAATTCCAGGTAGGAAAGCAGCAGCTCTGGGATTTGTCAGGCAAGGACAACTCCTGGGAACTAAAATACAGCATGGTAGCACAGAGAGTCAGAGACAGCTCAGACCACGATATCCAAGGAACTGGCATTGAAAAGAACCAATCAAATTAAAACAAACCAAACCCAAACCCTGAAACAAACAAAAAACCCAACTGCATAAAAATAACCCAATGAGTAGACGTGGTTGTAGCAGATAAGAGATCAAACCTCCCTCAAGGAGCTCCAATGAGCCAGAGGATTTCTGGATGCAGGGGCAGAGTCGTGCCCAAGGCCAGGCTGGGCAGGGCTTGGCCCAGCCTGGGACAGTGGGAGGTGTCCCTGCCCAGGGCAGGGGGTGGAACATGAGGAGCTTTAGGGTCCTTTCCAACCCAAGCCCTTCTGGGATTCTGGGATATTGTAATTCTGGGGTATTGCTCAGTCCTGAAAGCCTTTTGAGGATGAATCCCCTATATCCAGAGCTATCACCTGTCAGGGATTATTCATGTGCAACGTCTGTGTCAGACATTAATTCCCCAAAACCTGGAGGTTTTTCCTTTTTTTTCCTTTGTTCTCCTCCTCACCCTCACCACCACCACCACCAAATTGCAGCCAAAACAACAACTCAGATAGAAAAAAAACCCCAAAACTCCATATTTGATAACTCCATTTCTCTCATTTGAAGTGATGTAAGCAATGTTTCATTAAAAGTCTGGTTCACCTGATCTTATTTTTAATTTATTGTAGCACTTTCCCTGCTGATGTGGTCGATGCTGTTTGAAATCAGCCCGATCCTGGCAGCTAACAGCTGCACTGACACCAACTTTGGGGTTCCCACAGCAAAATGATTTCACTGTTTGTAAGAAGCACACAAATCCCTGCACACATTTCATGCTAAGGGCTGCCAATCTGCTCGCAGGGCTCTGATCTGGGGGGATTAGGGAGTTATCAGGAGCGTCTGAGCGGAGATAAGGCCCAGCAAATCCTCCCCTCCTGCTCTGACACAGCCACGGCGCCCGGGGGAAGCCTGGCAGTGCCCAGGGGAAGCCTGGCAGTGCCCAGGGGAAGCCTGGCAGCACCAAGGAGAAGCCTGGCAGTGCCCAGGGAGAAGCCTGGCAGCACCAAGGGGAAGCCTGGCAGTGCCCAGGGGAAGCCTGGCAGTGCCCAGGGAGAAGCCTGGCAGTGCCCAGGGGAAGCCTGGCAGTGCCCAGGGAGAAGCCTGGCAGTGCCCAGGGGAAGCCTGGCAGCACCAAGGAGAAGCCTGGCAGTGCCCAGGGACTGGAGCCCTGGGGGCCCTGAGCCCAGGTGCCCCCTGTCCCGCTCAGTGCTGGGCTGGCAGTGCTGTGCAGGAGCTGCTGTCAGGAGAAGCAGCAGCAGAGCACCCCCAGCACCTCACAGGGTCACAGAGCAGTGCTGGGCTCCAAACACAATTCCCTGGCACCAAAGTGACACTTCCAGATGGCTGGGAAGGGCCAGGAGAGCCCCACTGCTCCTCAGCCCCGTGGTAAAGGCTTTAAAGCATTCCAAGGGCATCAATAACGAATTCCTGAAGAATCCAAAAGCTGGCCTGCCCTGTGGGATGAGGCTTCCAGGAGGGAAGTGGCTGCTTTTTTCCCAGCACTTCACAGGTGAATCTTCGGGCCCATCTATTCCACAGGCACATTTGGAAGGTGGTGATTGCTTTCCTTGAGCTGCAGCCCAAGGAAAAGGGGGAGAGGGCGCCCCTAGGACAGGCAGGGGCTGCCTGGAAGCTCTTGGGGCTCAAGGAATGAGCAGGAGACCCAAACAAGGTGCAAGCTGCACAGTTCCCAAGTTTGGGATGTGTCCAAGCCATCCATGCTGGATCTCTGTTGCACATTCATTCCCCAAAATTCCTTTCTTCAGCTCCACTCCTGTTGTTAAACCAGTTCTCTGAAACAGAAGAAGTGCTCAGTTCTTCCAGCTTTTCCCTTAAATACATCCTGGTGTTTCCAGAGTTCCTCCCCAGGCTGGCAAGCCCAGTTTTGCTGCTTTTCCAGACATGAACTTAGAACAACTCCATGCCACATTTTCCAACTCATACCCATGGATTTCTGTTGCTTCCAGTGCCACATGATCCATCATCAACTCCATTCCTGCTGCAGGATGAGGTTGTGCCCAGCCAGGGAGAACAGATAGCCCCTGAACCTTCCACCACATCAGCCATTCCTCAGTCAGAACCCTTGGCCAGAGCTCAGCCTTTGGGGTTATTCCATCATCTTTGGATCTGTGTCCAACTCCCTCTATCCTCAGGGATCAGGCTGAGGCTGGATGTGAATTTGGACTTTTCTAAGCAGGTTTTTTGTTGGAGCAGTTGGATTTTCTGTGAGCAGGGGTTTGGACTCCCCCCAGTGCCTTCCCTGTGGTTTTCCAGCCTCCAAGCCCTGTGTCCAATCCCCCCAAAGCAGTGCCTGCCACAGCTCCTTTATTTCTGCCCTGGCCCTGTGGATCTTTATGTCCTTTTCTGATTAAATGTGGGATTGCTGCTGTTTAGGAACAAGATCCCACATGCCTGGGCCGTGCTTTAGGGGAGTTATAACTCACCCAGCCAACTCTAATTTCACTTTCAGGATTTACACTCAGGAGTGGAGATGGACTAGTGTAGAGAGCTGGCTTGCAGAGAACGGTCACGTAGACACAGCAAGCATATTGCAGCTGCACAACCCAGCCTTTGTTACTGACCCTGAGATGTTTCTATTAGAGAACAAGAATTAGCAAAATAGAAAAGTAAGGGAAATGTATTAGCCAAGTATTAGCTAATGCAAACGAAGTATGGTCAGAAACTTACAGCCTATAGAAAAGCAGAGAGAGACGCGTGAATTTAAGTAACAGCCTATAACAATGCTAGAATAAGCACGTGAATACAAGTAAATAACCAATCACAAGTGCCACCTGTCGTGTGAACAATGCTTTGACCTATAATAATGCCTGTTTTCATCATAATAAACAAAGTAGCACCGATACCTCTATGAGTGTGTGTGCTGTATTCGGGCAACTCTCCAATAAACTGGGAGCAAAGCCTGCCTGAAAACGGGATTGAGAGCTCCTGGGCACCACCCCTCCTGTGGAATGTGCCACTGGATTCCCACCTGCAGTATTTGGACAATGGGAATTCACAGCAATCTGGGTTTTTCCCCATATCCTGCTCTGGCTGCAGTGATGAACTCAGCCAGGCTGGTTTGGGGTGACCACAGAGCAGCCAGGCTGAGCTCACACCTGCTCTGCTCAGAGCGAGGGCAGTGCCTCTGGTGTGTCTGCTCAGCACCTCCGGATGGGGCAGCTCCCCATCAGTGAGGAGGTGATGGAGCTGCTCCTCAGCACCATCATCCAGTGGCCAAAGGTCCCCTCTGTACCCTGATCCTGGCAGAGCTCCCCACTGCTCTTCAGGCACCTGGTGCACAACCAGTCCTTCTCAGCACAGAAATGCTTCTCTCTTTTCTTAAAACAAATCCCCACAGTTCCAGCTCAAAAAACCAAACCAGTTCATCCACAGGCTCTGAACCTCCCTGCAGCCCAGCCCAGACCCCCCAAATCTGCCCCAGCAGTGGCAGGTGGTGTCTGAACCCCCCCAGTTCCCTGTGCTGCATCTCCTCTGCTCTCCTTCCCCACACAGCTGTGCTGGGGGTGCATTCCATGCTGGCTGCTTGTGGTTATTCCCTCGGGATATCCACAAAGCTCCCAGCTGCACACAGGTTACACAGTCCAACCCATCATTTGATCCCACAGAAACTCTGCTGTTATCCCCAAAAAAGCAACTGTGAACATCAATGACTTCCTACCTGAGGTTTGCCATGCCCTGCACTTGGAGTTTGTATTCAAAATGTCCTTTTATATTTGCTTTTTTAAGTCTTTCCACATCTGTTTGGATTTCTTAGTTCTGCTCTCTCCCATTCCGCGCTGTTCTGCTGTACTCCATTCTAAACAGGACTATTCCATGAAAATTGTCATTTCCCACTGCTTGTGATTCAGCACAAGCTGCCAGATTTTCAAGAAACCTTGGGAGACTTTGTGCAGCTGAAAATATTGACAGGCTGAAGCAGCTTCATGTCCATGCAGCTGAGCAGCCAACCTGTGATCCCCAGCAGGTAGATAGGAAATAAAATGGCCCATGTGAAGATCTTAATCCTAATCCTGAGAATTTGAAATGGATTTAAACCTTGGAGCAAGCATTTTTATATCCAGTCCAAAATGCTCTTAACACCAGCTGTGATAACTGGGGCTATTCTGATTTTTGTCTTGTTTATTCCAGGTTTTGAATGCAATTTATCTTTTGCCTTCCATAACCTCTTGTGGAAATGAGCTCCACGGTTTAATACTCCAAGGGAACAGCTCACCTGACTAAGCCCAGTTTTTAGGCTGGCTCATTGTCAGTCTTAATATCAGTGGGGATCTCATCAGCAGAGTGAGAGGGGAGTTACCCATGCCACAAGTGGGTATTTGGATTTGGGGAGATGGATTTGCTCCCTGAAAGGGCCCTTTTCCCCATCCCAAAGATGAATATTTGGATCTGGGCAGATTGATTTTCTCCCTTTCCCCATGCCACAAATGAATATTTGGGTTTGGGCAGATGGATTTGCTCCCTGACAGGCCCCCTTTCCCCTCCCTGCCTCCCAGAGAAGCCTGGAAGAGCCATTTTGGGAGCAGGTGTCTGTGCTTTGGATCTGTCTCGTTGGTGAGGCTGAGTTCTGTCTCACTGTGCAGAAGAAAATGTCATTTCATCAATTCTGGATTTGCCACCTCTCAGTTTAATTGAAAAATCTGCTGCTGCCTGTGTCAGGAGCAAGAGAGGACTTATCTGTACCTGTCTCTTTTACAGACAGTTAAGACACCTTTTGTTATTTTACTGCTCACCTGAGGAGTCGTTTCTAATCCTCTCCAGCCTCTTTCAGGGGGAGTTTTTCCAGCCCTTGGTCACATTTGTGTAGCCCTGGACCCAATAAAAATCCTGTTACAACAACAGCCACGAGACCAAGGCCCTTTCAAACACCTGCCCCTGTTTTGGGTCTCTAGACAGGAGATGTGCCCTAGAATTTGGCTCTGGATCGGTGTCCAACTCCCAGCACCCTCTTGGACTACTGGTGTTTGTAAACTCCATGAATTCCTTCAAATCCCAGGATCACAGAACATCCTGGGTTGGAAAGGACTCACAAGGATCATCCAGCCCAACCCCTGGCCCTGACGAGAGCCAAATATTCCAGTGCAGGACCAAATCCTGGCTTTAACTGGAGAACACCTTTATATTCCAGGTGCTTTCTCTTCTCCTCCTCTTGGCTTTGCTGGGACCCTCCCACGTGTGGCTGCAGCTGCTGGGTCCCCCTGGGAACAGCCCTGGGGGTCCCTGGGGTGCCCACCCACAGGAGAACACCAGGAAAAGCCCTCCTGGGCCCTGGGCCCTCCCAGCTGCTCCTGCAGGGCTCCCACACCTGACTCCAAACAAAACCAGGCACGTGGTGCTGGAGCAGCAGCTCCTCTCCCCCTCCTTTGTGAATGGCAACAGCTGTTTAAGCAACCAGGTAAATTATTCTCCATTAAAATGCAAAAGTCCACATTTAAAATCCAGTGGCTGAACCAGCACCACCCACCTGCCCTTTATTTCCAGTCCCCTGCCTTTGACACTTGTCACAGCTGAGCTACTGAAGCCAGCAGAGAGCTGAGTTGCTCTTCCAGCTTCTCCTTATTCCATTTGCCAGGCATTGATTTTCTTTTCTTTCTACTGGCAGAGCTTGAAATGAATAATTTCTGTTTGATTTTGTCACTTGGGTGTCATCGATACGGGCAGGGCTGGACACAGGAGAAGCCAAACGTTCAGGGAGATGGGAGTCAGTGAGGGGGAGCAGCCAGCCTGGGATCAATGAGCAGGTCATGGAGTGTTCCTGGGGACAGGCTGGACATTCCCTGGCTGCCAGGGAGGAGATTTGCTGGAATTCCAGCTCTGTGGCAGAGCCCAATCTCCACATGGCAATGGGAACATCTGCAGGGAGAGATTCCCTCTGTGCTGATTATTTTAATAACAGGAATTGCTCCATTCCTGTGCCTAAACTGGATCTTGGCAAGCCTGACAAGGGAAACAGGGGAAAGGGAGCAGGGATTTGCACTGAGATCTCCTTTTCCTGCTCTGCACTGCTGTGTGAAGGCTCCAGGTGCTGTTGGAACGCTGCTGGAGGGAACAGCAGCCTGGCTGTGGCACCAGCTCCTCCCAGCATCCATGGAAAAGCCTTTCCAGTCAGATCTCACAGATGTTCTGCCATCCATGAGCAAAATGTGAAGCTCCAGAGCTTGTTCTGGACCAAAGGAAGAAGAGCGTGGGAAAGATGTCAGGCAAAACAAAGGCTGGGCTGAATGAGAGCATGGGAGAGCTGAATATGAATGAGAATTTCTGTCTGTGCCCAGTTCCTGCTCCCCTCGGCCTCCACAAACCTCAGTTCTGCATTTGAGGATCTTTAAGATCCCTTCCAACACAAACCATTGGACAGTTCCATGATTTTCATTTTTTAGGACAAGGAGGTCATGGACCATCCTTCAATCAGGGGCTGCAGCTCCTCCCAAGGGCAGCTCCAATCTCTGCTCCTGGGACAGGGACAGCACCCAGGGCACGGCTGGAGCTGGGCCAGGGCAGGCTCAGGCTGCAGATCAGGGCCAGGTTCTTCCCCCAGAGGGTGCTGGGCACTGCCCAGGCTCCCCAGGGAATGGGCACGGCCCCGAGGCTGCCAGAGCTCCAGGAGCGTTTGGGCAGCGCTGCCAGGGATGCCCAGGGTGGGATTGTTGGGGGGTCTGGGCAGGGACAAGGATGGGACTGGATGATCCCTGTGGGTCCCTTCCAGCTCAGGAGATTTTATGTTCTCTGATCTCTCCCAGCCTGAGGCTCAGAAGATGCAAATGCTTCCTGTAATTGTCTGGAAATGATTTTGTATCCCCACAAAATCCAGCGGAGCCAAATCAGAGGCATTTCAGATATTGAGCTGTTGCTCCATCTGCTCTTCCCTGTGCCCGACTCACCCCAGTGTCACATCCCAGCCTCCTGTGCTGCCTCCAGCCCTCCCTGCCTGAGCACACTCCTGATCCTGGAGCTCAGCTGGAATGAGCCAACATTTAATCCAGGAAAAGCCTCCCTGCGGGGCCCGTTTGTGTCAGGAATTAAGGAGTCACATCTGAGTGGGCAGCTGGGCAGCAAAGGTGCCAGAACTCCGTGCCCTGCTCACAGCAGCTCCTGTCAGAGCCCTGCAGGTGCCCATAAACCACTTAAGTGGCCATTAAGGGTTCAGGGAGCAACGGGAACTGGCACAGGAGCTCTCGGCCCTTTGGCTTCAGGCATTTATCCAACAGCAGATGAGCAGGCAGGAATCAGAGCTGGGAAGCACGAGCAGCACTGAGCCTCTGCCCTGCCCCGCTGGAGAGCTGGGGGATCCCAGCAGCTGCACTGGGCTGGGATTTTCTGCTGCTCTGGCCATGGAAATCACAGCTAACTGGGCTCCCCACAGCCACAGCTCCCAGCTCTGAGGGTTTAGCACCACATCCCAGCACTGGGAGCTCTGCAGGAACTGAATTCTTTGGTGCTCTGCCATCAGACACAGTCACACACCCAGGGCAAGGCCTGGGGACACACAGGATTTATCTGCTGCTGTGCCCTGATAAAGCATTTGTTGTGTACTGGGGTAGAGCACAAGTGGTGGCCCCACTGAATCCCACAGAATCACAGAATCCTCCAGCCTGGAGAGGCCTTCAGGATCACCTTGTTCCCCTCCAATCAACCCAGCACCACCATAATCCTCCCTAAACCACATCCCCAAGGGCCACATCCAGATGTTTCTTGAACACTTCCAGAGATGGTGACTCCACCACCTCCTTGGGCAACTCATTCCAGTGCCTGACCACTGTCAGGGAAATCTGTTTTTCTAATACCCACCCTGGGCCTCCCCTGGGCCAGCCTGAGGCCGTTCCCTCTCCTCCTGTCCCTGTTCCCTGGGAGCAGAGCCCGATCCCCCCGGCTGCCCCCTCCTGTCAGGGACTTGTGCAGAGCCACACGGTCCCCCCTGAGCCTCCTTTTCTCCAGGCTGAGCCCCTTTCCCAGCTCCCTCAGCCCCTCCTGGGGCTCCAGCCCCTTCCCAGCTCCGTTCCCTTCCCTGGACTCGCTCCAGCCCCTCCAGGTCTCTCTTGTCAGGAGGGTCCCAGAGCTGTCCCAGCACTGGAGATGCCCCAGCAGGGCCAGCACAGGGGACGGGCACTGCCCTGCTCCTGCTGCCACCCCAGGGCTGGGACAGCCCATGTGTCCTTGGTCTCTTGGCCACCTGGGCATCCCTGGGTTCATGTTCAGCCACTGTCACTGTCACCAGCACCCCAAGGTCCCTTTCTGCTGAGCAGCTCTCCAGCCACTCTTTCCCAAGCCTGCAGCATTCCACAGCTTTGCTGGAGCTTTTCCTAAATCAGTCTTCTTAAGGAAAGGGAGGTGAGAAGAACCAAAGTGCCACCAGAGCTGCTCTGTCATGAGCAGAGTCACCCCTGGCCACTGGCACCAGGACATCACCATTGGGATCATTTACTCCATCCCTCCCGAGATCAGTTCTCTCCACCTGGCTGTGAAGGTAAAGGAGATAAAAGAAGATCTAAAAAGGGCCCAGCTGTGCCCTGCTGCACATCTGGGCAGCGTTGCTCCACCCCCACCTGCAGGAACAGCCCTTCCCTGCTCCCCCTCCCTGCCAGCAGCATTCCCAGACAGGGATGGAGAGGAAAGGAGCAGTGTGGGGACTTCCTTCCTTCCACCTTTGTGCTTTTGTCGCCCCCTTTTCCCTGCACAGCTGCCTTCTTTTTCTCTCCAGCCAAAACGAGTCACATTTGCCTACTAATTCTTTAAATGAAAGAGATTTGTCCCAATGGATCACCTGCATTCCCTGTCACCACCCTTACCCACTTCTGTGGAGGGGCTCCCATTTATATGAAAGATTATGAAAGATTATATGAAAGAAGCTTTGTTTTCCCTATTTCTGACTTCAGTTTACTTTTCAAACAGTTCCAGGCTTTGTTGCACAACTCCACATCACCTGGGAGGTGCCCCAGGAGTACCTGCACAGGAGGAGGAGCAGGCTGGATTAAAAGCAGACCTTGGAGGACTGAATGTGTTAAAAACCAGTTTTAAAGCTTGAGCTGGCTGGGTTTAATCTCTGAGGCTTTTCTTTCCATTAAAGTTGCAACATTTATAAAGAGAGAGGGATGTTCCAGAAGCGCAGATACAGCAATTATTGTTTAATGCACAGGACCCCTTTATCCAGTGGGGCTTTCATTTGTGTTTTGGGTTTGCATGGCCAGGTTTTGGGAGCAGGGGGGTCACAGGGGTGGCTGCTGTGAGGAGCTGCCAGAAGCCTCTCCTGTGACCAAAGGAGCCAATTCCAGCGGCTCCAGGATGGACCCAGCTGGCCAAGGCCCAGCCCAGCAGGGCTGGAATTCTTCCCCTAATTACCAGGGAATCACCTGCCAGGGGTGAGGCAGGAGCTGAAGGAGCTGCCCAGAGCATGGCAGGGACAAGGCCCTCTCCACTCCAGAGAAAATAAAAAATAACCGGGTGCCAGGTACCCCACAGTGCCTTGGCAGGGGCAGGAGGCACGAGCCAAGGAGGAGGAGGGGCTGTGTGGGTGACAGGAGGGTCTGGAATTGAGGGATGAGGCTGAAGGACTGGGACAAGCCTGGGAATGGCGTGGATGGGGTGGAACTGTGAGTGGGGCACACGTGGAGCAGAGCAGCTCCTCGCCCCCAGCACATTTCCTGCAGCCCGGAGAAGACAAATGGGATTTGCTGGTGGCTGATGTATAAATTTACAGCACCCTGACACGGGGCAGAGCAAACAGCAGCGGTGGCAGCCTCTAATAGAGACAGATGCCAAAGACATTTCATGAATGAAAAGGTGATGAAGTGTTACTGGCACAGCAGCTCCCCCCAGCCTGCAGCCGCTGGCACTGAGCTGTGTGACACCACTGTCACTCAGATCAATCCCTGCCCCAGCCCGAGGGATGGAGGGCACTGGATTGGGCTCCACACCCCTCACAGGATCACAGAACCATGGAATGGTTTGGGGTGGAAGGTGCCTGAAAGCTCCTCTCATTCCACACCCCAGCACAGACAGGGAAACCTCCCTCTAGGCCAGGTTTGTTCACCTCAGGCACGGAGATTTTATGGTGGGGTGTTGAAATTTTGGGTTGTTTGAATGATGGAGAGACAAAGCTGGAATTTCTGAGGGGGGGACACCAGATTTTCTGGTCCATCCTCAATTTTGAGTGTTCAGTTCAATGCAGTGCTGCTGAAAAAGCAGCAAAAAAAAAATTAGGTTCATGGCTTGGCTAAGTCTGGGAATTTAGGAGTGGAGTGGATTTTCCTGGATTTCAAGGTGAAAGACAAACCATGTTTGGTGCTCATATGGGGTTGCTGTGAGCTCAACACCTCAAAATTAGGCTCAACACCTCAGAACCAGGCTCAAAGAGAGGTGGAAGCACAGCAAGGGCTGAGTTTCACTGCAATCGTGCTCCAGATCCAGCACAAAGCTGGGCTTAGAGCCTGATTATTTGGGCCTGCAGAGATTTGGTGACAGGGCTGGGTCACACAGAAATTAAAGATTGAATCTAGGCCATGATAGGCTTAGAGGAGATGATCTTCAAGGCCTTTTCCAGCCCAATTGATTCTGTGATTCCATGGCAGCCCACACGTTTGCCAAGGGGGTGCACAGGCCTTTGCTGGGGCTCAGGGCAGAGCTGGGGCAGTTTTAGGGCTGGGGCTGGAGGGAGCTGGGTTAAGCCTGGCTCTGTGTGAGTTTGGGGGGCTCTGCTGCAGGCTGGAGCTGCCAGGGCTGAGCTTTGCTGGTCACAGAGGGATTTCAGGTGCCAAACTGGGCAGGTGAAATTTTGCTGTGAATTAAACCCTGCCTTAAACCCCATCCAGGGCTGGCTGCCCCAAATCCTCCTCCCAGTCCAGCACGGGGTCACTGCACCCCAAAAAGGCTGCAGGGCTGGCTGCAAATCAGCCTCGCTGATTCAGGGAGTTTCTTTCATGTCTTGAGTCTCATTCACAGCCTGATGCACACCCAGCTGAGGGATACCTGGGCATTTGGAGCCCTGGAGAGGGGAGGGAAGGGCTGGGCAGGGGAGGGGAGGGAGGCAGGCAAGCA
>VZTZ01043684.1:213525-238380 GCA_013400955.1 Drymodes brunneopygia
AAGGACCCAAACAGAGCTTAAACAGGACCCAAACAGGGCCTAAACAGACCCTAAACAGAGCCTAAACAGGACCTAAACAGGGCCTAAACAGGCTCTAAACAGAAGCTGTGAACCAAGGGGTGACCAAGGTGTCCTAAACCCCACAAGTGTCCAGCAGAAACCCAGAATTTGGGATTAAAGTGCCATAAATACAACACAGGGAAATGCACTCGGAATGCAATGATCAAATCTGCATCCTGAAATGGCAATAAATCACCTGGCCAAGGCCTTTCACTTGCAGCCCCTGAATTATTCCCACTCTATCAAACAACTCCTTTCATCAACAGCTCCATCTTCAGATAATTTATGGGCCCTCCTTCCTGTCTGCTTCTCCTCATCTCCATAGAGACAAATGGCTTTGGGACAGCATGGGAGAATTTCACTCTCTGGACTGTTAGAAATCTTCTAATTTCCAGCCTTGCTCCACTCAGGGCTGGTTTATATCTATTTGATCTATTTCCATGTTACCCCTTAATAGCTTTTCCACATTGGATATTATCCCCCAGATGTGTTTCTATCAAGAGTCATCACCCAACCCCTCCAAATCATTTTGCACTGTTGACAAAGCAAAGCTTTCCAAATGTTTTCCCAAGGCAGGTGCTCCAAGCTCCCTTGATCCATCGTTCCTCTTTCCTCATGCAACTTAAAACTCATTCTTAGGCCAAACCTATTAGTTGGATAATCCATTTCTTCAAGTGAATTAAAACGGAAGAAAATCAAAATATTTTTATCTTCTCAGAAGGGAATATTTGGGTTTCTTTTTTCAAAATCCTTTTTTTCATCATTTATTTTCTTCTCAATTCTATTGAAAAAGTTAAAAACCCCCTAAAACTGGAATTCAGCATTTTCTTTTATCAAAACAGAATAGTCTGCTTGATCCAATTTTTTTTCCAGTGTGGGGAATGAAAAGAAAATTCATTTCCCTTTCACTTTGCAGAATCACAGATTGGGAATTAAATGAGAAATGAGTTGTGGACCCTTAAAGCAGAACTGTTCTGGTTCCCTGGTGGAGTGGGAGATGTTTCTCCCGAAGTTCCTGGAGGCAGGAGGACAGCTGGCCCTGTCACTCCGGTGGTGGGATGGGACTGGGACCAGCCCAGGCTTGCTGACATCCCTTGGGAGCTGGGACATCCAGCCTTTTCCCAGGGAGAAGCTCCTGTTTACAAAAATCTGTGACAGATTCCGCAGCAAATTCAACCTTTGCCAGCACATGACTCAATTCCTCCTGCTGGGTTTACATTCCCTTGCAAGAGCCTTATTCTGTTTCCCAGGAAATCTCTGCCCTTCCTCATTGCCAGTGCTCAGCAGCCCGGAGGCAGGAGGGGAGCAGGTGGAGCTGGGGCCTCGTGCTCCCGGTGGCTGTAACCCCCTGCTCCCAGGGCCTGGAGCTGGGGGCTTTTTCCAGCTGTGCCCACACCCAGCACTGACCCCACAGCTGCAGGGACCCCAGTCCTGCCCAGGGTGGGGAACCCTGGCTCGTGGAGGGCTGGGATCGGCTGAGATCTCAGGGAATTCTCTGCCTGGGCACTGCTCCAGCCCCTTGGAGCATCCAGGAGCACCATCCTCTGGGCAGCCATCCTGGCAGGGCCAGCCTGTGGAAATTACCCCTGGAAAACTTTTCCATTTCTTTATCAATTTTGCTCCTTCAGGAATCCTCTTTGCCCACATCTCTGCTCAGAAGGATCCCAGTCTCCAGCAGGGTTTTCCAGCTGGATCCTGGCCAGATCCTCAGTGCTTCCCAGCTGTTCCTGCCTCTCACCTGCACCCCAGACTGATCTTCTCCCGCCCTTTTCCATCTGCCCACAAACTCTCACCTTCACATTTAAAGCTTCCCAAGCTGTTTCTTTGCTGTTCTCCTGCAAATACCCCCATTCCCATGGAACAGCCTCAAAATCTCGGCATTTTCTCTCCCTGGTCCTGCATTTCCTTCTTTCAGTCTACATCATTAGGTGTACTTTCAACACTTATCAATTTAAAATGAATTCCTGCTCCAGTCCTTTCAGTGGAGAACTATTGAGAGATGTGTTCATCAATCCTTCAGCAGATAAAAGAATCCTTTTTTCCAGCATTACAATCCACAGGCAAAGGGAAAAGGGACAATGGGAAGCTCTGATGTGGAGTCTCCCAGCATGTCCTGCTCTCTGTTATCCCAGTGGGGAAAAAATCAGAGCTTTTGGGCTGGGATTCATGAGATCAAATGTAGGCAATCATTTTAATTGGAATTAATTGCACTGTGCTGGAAGTGTTGGCTCCATGGGAGCCTCCACTGAGGCTCTGAGGGAGACGTGGATGTGGAACAGAACAGACCCAGGTGCCCTGACCCAGATTCCCTGGATTGAACGGGGGGACACAAATGGAGCTGCAGGCCAGGCCAGCAGATCCCTCACGCCCAGCCATGGGCAAAGAAACTGGGAAAATGAGGGACCAGTAAATTCCTGCCTTTAGGAAAGGGCTCCCTGCTGGAGTCAAGGACACATGAGGATCATTGATTCCTTTATGGAAACATTTTGGGGATCTGCTCCCTGGAAAGGGGAGTCTTCTCCCCAGTTTGGTGTCCCCACCCCTAAAGGAGGCTGGCAAAGGGAGGCAGGGACAGAGCAGGCAGGGATCAGCCTTTGGAAGCATTGGAATGGGGTTTTGGAGAAGAAGGTCCATGAGAGTTGGGCAGAGGTTTAGGGAAGCTCAGGGAGTGTCCCTCTCTTCCCATCATCCCTTTTTGCATCCTTCTGGTACCTTCTGGAGCAGGGCACATCCTTCAGCTGGAGGGTGGAGGCTGAGGGTGAGGTCTGAGACTGGAAAGATGGGGATCATTTCCTTTTGGGGGATCATTTCCTTTTGGGGATCATTTCCTTTTGGGGATCATTTCCTTTTGGGGGATCATTTCCCTGTGGGGATCCTTTCCCTGTGGCTCCAGAAATTCCTTCTGCACAATTCTCCCTCCCCTTCCTCTGGGATAGCAGTTCCACCTCCCAGGAATGTCAAGGTGACAGCCTGAAGCTCGCTTGTGTTGTGCATTGATTCCTTTGGACACTGGGAGTTCCAGGTCCTTCACAAAGCCCATGGAGCTGCCTCTGGAAGCTGCAGGAATTTTGCAGACAAGCTCTGCACAAAGTGACTCATCCAGGCTGGGCAGATCAGTCCATGGGTTTCTTTTTTATCCTGTTTTTTTCACCATCTCCTCTTCAATCCCCAAAATAAAAAGTCTCCTCATGGGTAACTTGAGTGAAATCCTTGGGATGTTCCTCATGCTCTGCCCTTTCCTCATCTTTTCCAGGTTCCCTCCAGGAGCAAGTTCCCACTAAAGTCCTGCTCCAATGAGATTTCATTCTGGCTTTAGGCTTCCTGCTACAAATCCCAGGAAAACATTTCCTCTCCTGCTCCTCTCCTGAAAGGGACCCTTGGTGCCACAGATTTGTTGATGGAGCAACAAGGATTTCCCCAATTTCACAGGGAAAGAGCCTGGAGGAGATTCAAATTGGATATCAGGGAAAAATTCTTTACTGACAGAGTGATTAAACCCTGGAATAGGCCGGGGTGCAGTCCCCATCCCTGGAATTGTTCGGGAAAGGAGCAGACGAGGCACTTCACTGTGTGGGTGAGTGGATAGGGGGATATTCAGTACAAGGTTGGATTGATGACCTTGGAATTCTTTTCCAACCATAATGACTCTGTGATTCCATGTCTGGTGAACTTTCCAGTGATGCTTGTGGATCTTCTGTCCAGCTCTTCACTCGCAGAGGAAGCGATTTCCCAAGTTACCATGGAGATGGGAGCGATGGAAAAGAGCTCGCAGCAGATGGATGCATCCCAAGTGAGCTCCTCTTGGCTCTGCCAGAACAAAGGGAATAGAAAGATGCACAGGATTGGAACAAAACTATGGAAATTATTGATATAAACACTGATATCCCAGGGATGAGAGTGAGGCTGTGAGAGAGGCCAAGGAGCAAAGGGAAAGAGGAGCTTCCAGCTGGGAAATGGGGAAAAAACAAAGCTTTTGGGGATACATGGTGGACAAAGAGGTTTAATCTTGAAAATGCCTTTGGGATTTTTTCCAAAGACATTGGCTTCTTTAATTAAAGTGATTGATGCACTCCAGAAGTTGCCTTTCCCTGGTAAAATTCTTTCTAATGGGAGAATATCACTCATGTCCTGAGGCTAATTAATGTCAGTAATGAGTGATCCCTAGGATCCTAGGAGGATCCCATCAGGGTCCTCCTGCAAGGAGAAGCCTTGCCCAGATTTTCTGGGATATTTTTGCATGAGAGGATGGGCAGGCCCTGGCACAGGGTGCCCAGAGCAGCTGTGGCTGCCCCTGGATCCCTGGCAGTGTCCCAGGCCAGACTGGTTGGGGCTTGGAGCAGCCTGGGACAGTGGGAGGTGTCTCTGCCCATGGCAGGGGTGGGAATGGGATGGGCTTTAATGTCCCTTCCAACCCAAACCATCCCAAGATTTCATGATTTGGTCTCCTCCATTAGAACTGCTCATGAATTTGGGAACATCTTTTTTAGGAACAAGGGCCAGGATGCAACAGGACAGATCCTTGGCAATTCAGGACTTATCCATCATGGAAAACACTGTAGGAACATGGAAGTTTATCCCCTAAATAATCTGCAATCCCCATTTCCCCCTCCTTGGTGTGTGGAGGAGTGGCAGAGTGAGGCTCTTTTCCCATTTCCCAGGAGAGCCGTGGGCTGGGAGCCCCTGGATTGTGGGAATGTGCAGCTGCTGGTGGCTGGGGCTGGCAGTGGGACCCAGGAGCAGCACTGAGGGGTCTCTCTGGATTATGGGATTTCATTACAGGGCCCAAAACCTCCCTACACCAATGAGATCCCTTTGGATGAGCATGGGAATCATGGAATATGTGAGAGTGTCACACTATGGGTCCTCAGGGGGACAAGCATCCCTTGGGAATCACCCACCAGCCTCTTTCTTTGCAGAGAACTGGGAATTTTCCTCCAAGGATCTCTGTATTCCGGGTATGTGAGAAGGAAACACAATCATTTTTTGGGAAGCAAAGATGCCCTTTGGAAAACCCCACAGGCCCTTCAGGAATGGCCCCCAGGATAATTCAGGTGGGCAGGGGTGGGTTTAGATGGCATCAATGACAGGTTAGTGGTGACAGTGCCATTACCCCTCGTGTTGCCTCTCTCCCAGTCCCAAAGTGCCCAAAGGTTCCCTGTGGAGCAGGGGCTGTGTCTGCCCATGGATTTACCCAGTGCCATGTGTGCCATGATCCCAACAAAAGCTGCCAAGGACAGAACAAATTGTGTGGCAGCCAAGCCTGAAATTCCCATTTTAGCATCATCATTGCTCCACACTTTGCTGGGAAATCGTGTGCTCCCTTTTTTTGTGCAATATTTCAATCCCTAACGATGCGCAGAGCTGCTGGTTATTATCACCAGTGCAACACATCCTAAAACAGTGTCATAATCCAGGGATCTTAACGAGAAATTCATGGAGTCATTAGGAGGCAGGAAAGTGGGGAAGGGCTCGTGACTGGCAGAGTGGTGTGTGAAGTGCTGATGTCTCTGCACATCTGTATCCACTACAGCAAACATCACCCACTAAAACATTCCCAGAAAAACACAGGGAAGCCCTGAAAGTTCAGGAGCCACATCCTGAAATGAGGTGCAAAGTTTGGAATCCCAGAGTCGTTAATGATTATTATGTTTAACCATGGGGAATAGCACAGGGAAGTTGCACGTGGCTCCCACAGGGAATCAGTGTTCCTGGGAATGCTGTGGGGCCAAAGCCCTGTGAGAGGGAGCTCGAGGAACTGCTGGCTTTGGGGAGATTTGGGATACTTTTAGGAAAGTGTTTGGAAAAGGTGGGAGTTTGTGAGGAGTAAATCATTCCAGACAAACATGATTCCTTCCTAATGGAATAACTCTGGGGCTGGGGAGAGAGGAACCAATAAATCCCATAAATCTGGGAGGGTTTTCTGTGTGCCTTGGCTGGATGCAGTTTCCCAGGATGAATTCTCATGGAGCTTTTTAATCCTGGCCTGGAACTGAGCTTGGCAGGGTCTCTGCCTTGCAGAGCCTGTGTGAGGGTGGAGACTGGGGATGGGCATCCCGGGAATGCCAGACCCACAGCAGCTTCCCACATCCTCTGCTTGCCCTCTGCATGTCCTGAGCCCCTGCTGGCACCACCTGTGACACCTGGCAGGTGTCACAGTTCTGGGACAGTTGTCACTTCAGGTAAGAGCCAGCTGGAGGATTTATTCAGCCAGATTCAGGTCCTGCCCTCAGGTTGGCGACCCGTCACCCCCTGGCTCTGTCACTAGGATGGAGCTGTCACTCAGAGCCCTCAGAGCACACAGGGAGCAAATCCTGGTGGGAAGCTGTGCCGTGCTGCCTCGGGATTTCATGGAGACCCAGCATTGTCCTGATCCTGATGGGAAGGGTTCTGGCCCACAGGTGACCTGAAAATCCTGCTGAATCCTTTCATTCAGGACCTAAAAGCTCATCCCACTCCACCCCTGCCATGGGCAGGGACACCTCCCACTGTCCCAGGCTGCTCCAAGCCCCAATGTCCAGCCTGGCCTTGGACACTCCCAGGGATCCAGGGGCAGCCACAGCTTCTCTGGGCACCCTGTGCCAGGGCCTGCCCACCCTCCCAGGGAACAATTCCTGCCCAATATCCCATCCATCCCTGCCCTCTGGCAGTGGGAGCCATTCCCTGTGTCCTGGCACTGACTGCCCGGGTAAAAATTCCAGGGTGTTGTTCCAGGACCATTGCGGTTCACATCGAGTGACTTTGCACTCCTGGGGCATGAAGGAGCCTTTGGAATCAGCTCCCATCAGGAGCTCTGGGCCAGACTCTCCCAATCCTGATGACACACACGGATTTACCCTCCCAGTGGGAAGAAAGGACTCATTAAAATGAGAACAGGACAAGCCAAAGCTGCTGAGATAACAACAGAAATGAAAAGGGCTTTAGGGAAGGATGAAAGGAATGTTCATGGAATCATGGAATCATGGAATGGTTTGTGTGGAAAGGACCTTCAAGCTCATCCAGTGCCACCTCCTTCCAAGGTGGAACTATCCCAGATTGCTCCAAGCCCTGTCCAGCCTGGCCTTGGACACTTCCAGGGATCCAGGGGCAGCCACAGGGAAATGTGCTGAGCCTCAGTGACGACACCAAAAACCTTTATGGGTTTTCACACTCACTCATCCCCATGCCAAGAGACACTTCCCTCTCCAGAAAAAAAAAAAAAAAAGAAAAAGAAAAAAAGGTGTTTCAATCCATTCTCCGTGGTTTTGAAAGGAAAATAAAAGCAGGTAAAATTCTACGGAATGTAAAAGACTTGATCCCATTATTCCAGAAGACACTGCCAGCCATACATTTTGTCCCACTCCATTACTGCTCTGTCAAGGAATCATATAAATGAATAGGATTCAAATGAAGGCCCTATAAAGTGAGATAAAAGCAGGATGCAGCTCACATGGGGAAATGTGGGATTTTGAGACAGTTTGAGACAGCTGAGAATCAAATGTGCTCCCAAAAAATGTTCTCTCTGGGGAAGAAAGAGGGAGAGAAGTGAAAATTGTTGCTTCGCTGCCACCCACAGAAAGCTGGAGATTATTTTAGGGAAGAGTTTGCACAAGCTGCTCCTTGGGAATCTGCAGGATGGAAGAAATCCCAAATAACTTCTGTGCTGAGGTCTGTGCTTATTCTGTCCTTTGTATGGCACATCCTTCAAATCCCTGCACAGGTGGAAATCGTGGGATTTTGGAACTGTTTGGGTTGGAAGGGCCCTTAAAGCTCATCCAGTCCCACCCCTGCCATGGGCAGGGACACCGCCCACTGTCCCAGGCTGCTCCAAGCCCCAGTGTCCAACCTGGCCTTGGGCACTGCCAGGGATCCAGGGGCAGCCACAGCAAATCTGGGCACCCTGTGCCAGGGCCTGCCCACCCTCCCAGGGAACAATTCCTGCCCAATATCCCATCTAACCCTGCCCTCTGGCAGTGGGAAGCCATTCCCTGTGTCCTGACCTTCCATCCCTTGTCCCCAGTCCCTCTCCAGCTCTCCTGGAGCCTCTTTAGGCCCTGCAAGGGGTTCTGAGCTCTCCCTGGAGCCTTCTCCTCTCCAGGCTGAACCCCCAGCTGAAACACACTCCAAAAATGATGTCAGGAAAATTGAGACACCAAGCTCCTGTTTATCCAGCTTTTTTCATCATCAAAAGAAATCACAGCCTCATTAATGAGAGCATGAAAGGTGAGACACAAAATGCTTCTGTTCTGGATCTCTGAATCTGGAAATGAACAGGATCTGCCTGTGTCAGGAATGTGCCCTGGAGCATTCCTGAGCCAGGAATGTGCCCACAGGAACCAAGAGCTCCACTCATGGTGTCTCTTTTGGCTGTGGAGAGGTCACTTTGAGCCAGGTGACCTGCTCTTCCCATGGCTCTTCCCATGGCTCTTCCCATGGCTCTTCCCATGGCTCTGCCCATAGCCCTCCCCCCATGTCCAGTGGGAGTGGAATGGGCACTCAGGGGTGCTCTGGGATGAGCCCATCAGCACATGGAGCTGCTCCATCACTCTGCAGGTCAGGATGTAATTCCAGGCAGGGTGGAGAGGAGCCTGTGCTGAGAGCTCTCATGTTCCACGACTCCTCCCCATCCAGCCCCTCCAAACAGCAGGGATTTGTTTTCCAACATTTTCATCCCCAGGGCTGAGTGGGCTCTGCCGGATCCCATGGGAATGGAAGCCTATTCTTCCCACCTCGAGATGAGACAGCTCCTCTGGAAACACTTTTTCCTTGTTTAATTTGCATCTTGTCACTGGAAAACGGCCTTTCCACTGGAGTTTGGTTTTTATTGGGGATTTCCTGGATTTTAATGGGGATTTCTTGAATGGCTGCAGGAATTCTGCAGTCCAAGAGCTTCCCCTGGCCTCTGGGGTCTTGGAAAGCTTCTGGGTCAGATGAGACATGAGCTGATTCCCAGTCTCATCCCGAGGTTTTTCATCTGGTTTCCAAATATTCCAGTGTTCTCTCATTTAAATTCCTCCCAGTTTGGAAGTTTTAGAATTAGCATAAAGAGCAAAAGGGAAAAAAGAAAAATGAGGGGAAAATGTGGAAAGATCTTCCCAAGGGACTGGGCAGTGCCAAGGTCCTGGAGCTGCCAGTGCCTCCGGATATATCCCGAGTATCCCAGAGTGTCCAGCTCTGCTGAGGGTCACTGACACCGTCACCAAGGAGTTTCCCTGGATCATCCTGCCCTGGGTGAGCTCAGCCATTGTAGCTGCCGTGGAGGTTTCCTTGGAAACCTCCGGGGGAGAGGGCACAGAAGAAGAAAAAGATAACTGGAGGAGGCCCTCCAAGGGAGCCAAGCTCCCCCGGGAGAGTGAAATCACCATGGTCTAACCCAGGACATTCCAGANAAGCCATGGCTCTGGGAGTGATGGGGCCAAAGGCTGGGACATTTCTCCCTTGGATCCCAATCTGTGCCCTGGGAGTGAGCTCTGAACCCACCAAAGCTCCCCCTGTCAGTCCTTTTCCAGAAGGCCTTTTCCATATCCCAGAGTTCTTCTGGCAGCTCTGGTGACCCCTGTGGGCAGGAGCCCAGGAGTGGCACTTCCAACAGCCCTTTCCCAGTGACATTCCTGGGCTGGAAATCAAGGGAAGGAAGAGAACCCTCAGGGCTGCTCCTGGTGCGCTTGGAAGTGGGGATGGCTGGGCTGCCTTGGAGTGAAGTGGCAGGGAAGGGCTGGTGTCGCCCTGGTTTTACAGGGCCCCATAAGTTGTACCTCTGTAGCTGTAGTTTCCCATGCTTGTTCTGGAAACATGGTCCTTGTTTTTCTAAACCGGCCGGGATTAGTTTGCACTTGTGGAATTGTTTTTCATTCCTTTCCCTGGGGTGGAGAAAGATGATTGACCATGTCTTTGTCCTGTAAACCTTCAGGGATGTTGACCCCTTTCACCAATCTTTGACTGTCCTTAGAAACCTATAAAAATAGGCAAATAAAGAAGGGCAGGGCTTTTGGTCGGTCCTGCCTGGTGAAACCACTGCTGCTCTGTGACCCGCGTGTTTCTTCTGTTGCTAACTAACCAACAGGCTGGAGCAGGGAATGCTGGAATAACCAGGGTGGTGGGAAGGTATCCGTCTCCTTTCTGGCTCTGCAGCGTCTGGATGACATCAGGGATGTTCCATTTAATAGAAACGGGAGTTCTGGCACCTGGAATCCCATTATGGCCAAACTAATTGGGAAACTTTTCCTGGGAAAATCCCTGTCCAGTCCCAGTGCACTCAGGAAGCTCCGCCCAACCTGAAGCTCTGGACAATCTCACCCTCCTGCCTCGCTCCTTTTTTCCATAAATTCAGCACTGAGGGTTAGAAGGGGAATTTCTTCCTGGAGAGTCAGGAAGGGAGAGAGACTGGCAAGGTTTTCCTGGAAAGGAGCAGGGTGGGTGTAACTGGGGCCTGAAGACAGGAGAGACAGGGTTAAACCTCACCCAGGATTAGACCTGCACCCAGGGCCAAACCTGCACCCAGGATTAGACCTGCACTGAGGGCTAAACCTGCACCCAGGATTAGACCTGCACTGAGGGCTAAACCTGCACCCAGGGCTAAACCTGCACTCAGGGTTAAACCTGCACCCAGGGCTAAACCTGCACCCAGGGTTAAACCTGCGCTCAGGGCTAGACCTCACCCAGGGCTAAACCTGCACTCAGGGTTAAACCTGCACCCAGGGTTAAACCTNTTCCCTAATTTTCTTTTCCTGGTGCTTCCTTCCACCTCCTGGCAGTCTCAGCTAAGGCTGAACCCAGCTTGTGGCAATGTTTAAGGCGTTTAAACCTTAAGGGGTTTATTTTGCCAGGGTTACACCTGAACCCAGGGTTAAACCTGCACCCAGGGTTAAACCTCACCCAGGGCTATACTTGCACACAGGTTTAAACCTGACCCTGGGCTTTGCTGAAGTACTTTAAGCCAGTGTTTGCCAAGCCCTCAGGCTCAGCCTTTGCTGTGCTATTCCCAGACATTTCCATCGGCAGTTTGTGTTTGCTGGGATATTTTGGGACAGGCCCTTTGCTTTTTTCATTCCTAAATTGGCCAAATATTTGCATTTCATTATCCCTTATTTGCATTTCAGGTGCTGCTGGTGGTAATTTGCTGTCCTCTCTTCCGCCTCTGGAAAAGGTTCCACGTTGTATCCTTGGAAATTGGAGTCAGTCCTATGGGGCAGGGGTGGCTCTCCATAAAAAACAGCTGCAAACCAAGGGGGTTTGGGAGAGGGAGCTCAGAGGGGGCTCTGAGGTGAGAAATGCTCTGGGGATGAGGGCCAGGAAATAGGGCAGGGATCTTAATCTTAATCATTCTTAAAATAAACTGGATAAGGGAGGTTTTTGGGGAAAAGATAACATAAGGAAAAATAATTCCAGAGGGTTTGTGGGAGCAGCACAAGGAAAAATTATTGGGTGTATCAGGTCAAACCATCCCAGTGCACAGAAGCTGCTCCATGAAAAGAGGATGGAAACTGGGTCGACTTGGGGAAAAAAAATCCCACAGAAATAACAGGAACATTTCCAGGTGTAAAAAGGAAGGGAAGGGCAGGAGAAGGGAAACAATCAACAGGGACACGAGGAGTGCTGAGAAATCCTTCTGTAGGCACCTCAAATAGGAAAAATTCATCTCCTACTCCTTGGGCAGGGCAAATTCCCAAGGAAAGGCACAAAGGGAGGTGTTTGCTGCCTCCCCTCTGCCTTTGCAGAGCTGGAATGCTCAGGAAAGAGAGGCCAAGCTGTGGGAATGGGGCTGGAACAGGGAAAAGCAGGGAAGAGTTCTGGAAATTTGGGATTCTCACATGCTCTGAACCTGCCACAATTCAGCCCTGAGTGTTCCAGGTAGGTCTGAGCTGCTCATTCCTGTCTCCAATAGCACCTGGAGGAGGAGGAGGGAGAATTCTGGATTCTATTTCCATTTCTGAAGACTTGGACCAAGAAGCCTTGGGAAGAGGGATATCCATGGGATAAGAGGGGATCTCAGGGGGTCCCTAATCTTGTCTTGGGCTCAAAGCACAGTGAGTCACACGATCAGGATGATTTGGGCAGGGCTTTATCCACTCTGGGCTTGGCTTTATCCACTTTGGGCTTGGAAATCCCCAAGGTTGGAGCCTCCCAAGCTGCTCCAGTGCCAGGATCAGAGCCACAGGGATCAGCTGTGATGATGCTGAGAGGCCTCTTTGCTATCTGGGACCTTAGAGGGCTCCCCCCATCTCTGATTTGCCAGTGAATATTTTGGTGTCTTGAATTTGAATTTTGGGACCTTGATTTTGGAATTTGCTGCTCCTGGGTCCCACTGCCAGCCCCAGCCACCAGCAGCTGCACATTCCCACAATCCAGGGGCTCCCAGCCCACGGCTCTCCTGGGAAATGGGAAAAGAGCCTCACTCTGCCACTCCTCCACACACCAAGGAGGGGGAAATGGGGATTGCAGATTATTTAGGGGATAAACTTCCATGTTCCTACAGTGTTTTCCATGATGGATAAGTCCTGAATTGCCAAGGATCTGTCCTGTTGCATCCTGGCCCTTGTTCCTAAAAAAGATGTTCCCAAATTCATGAGCAGCTCTAATGGAGGAGTACAAATCATGGAATCATGGAATGGTTTGGGATTTTTTTATAGGGACCATATTGGATTAGGATCACATGAAGGAAAACCCTTTTCCAGGGGGATTTTGCTGGGGGATCTTGCAGGGTGCAGCCTCCATCCCTCAGAGGGAGGTGGTCTGGATCTGTTCAAATCTGAATTAATCAGCAGCAGACACTTGTCTGACACTAAAACTCCAACCCCAAGTGCTGCATCCCTCACATTTCTCCTGGAAAGAGATTTGTTTCCCCAAACATCCAAAGCTGCTTCCTTGCTTCCCCATCAGGGACAATTTGTTTCCCAACAGCAATCAGAAAACAGGGAAGGTCTTCCCTCCTGCTGCATCCTGCTGGGAATGCCTCCAGCTGCTCCCTGGAGCAGCAGCAGGAGCTGGCCAGCTTCCAGCCCACCAGCATTGCAGCTGAAGTGAATGAGCTTGGAAAAAAAACCAAGCATCTGGTGCAGATTATCCAATTTCTGTCCCTCTTCAACTGGCAGCCAGGAGCTCCAGCAGCTGGGCCTTGTGCCTCAGAAATTGTGGGAGCTTTGAACTCCTTTAAAAACCCTTTGGATTGGGAATTTTGGGGCCTTTCCTTGCTCTCTGCCCAGCTCAGGCTGGTTTAGGATTTTGGAAGCTGCCCCAAAAGACAAGATTCAAGTCCAGCACTGCCAGCAGGGACTTACCAGAGTGAAATGATTCCTTTAATCCCTGGGGAAAACGGGGAATTTGTGGGTGTCCTGCAAACTCTGTGCGTTATCCATCTGCCTGGGCAGGGATTTATTTCCTGTGCCATTCCATTAGGCGAATTAAACCCCAGTTTTGGTTTGGGGTGAGTGGCTCTGAGCCCCAGCAGCAGTGGGAGCATCCATGGTGAGCTCCTCCATATCCACACTGGACTCCAGGGAATGGGCTTGGATGTGTTTTTAGAGCTGTCCCCCACAGCTGGACTTGGCTTTCAGTGATCCCAACCCCATTCCTGCCCCTGTTCCACCTCCTGCAGCATTTCCATGCCAGCCTCCACCAGCCTTCCCTGACTCCCACTCTTCCCTAAAGAGGAGCAGAGCCACAAACTCACCTTTTAAAGCCCATTTTCCCTGCTTCCCTATTCCTTCCCTATTTGTGAGGGACAGGGAAATGTGAAACCTCCCTGCTCAGCTTTACAGCTCAGTGCTGCCATGGCCCCACTCAAATATATTTCAACATCCCCCAAGTTATTCTCTGCAAGCCTTTATTTATTTAGTGGGAGTGAAGGATTCATTCCCCCCCAACTCACAGAGCCCAAGGATTCCCACCCACAGCTGAGCCCCTGCACTTCATCCTCAGCTGCTGGAATTGTTTGCATCCATTCCGGAGCTATTGCACTTCATTCCTGCCCAATAGTTTTTTATTTGGGTATAAAATCAGAATGTGACAGCACATGGAAAGTAAAGGAGTGGAGAAATCCATAATTTACTTTTATACAGCAGAGCTGATGTGAGTGTGCTGCTCTGGCCTTAACCAGTGCTCAGCCAGACTCAAGTTTAAGCTTGGTTTTAAGGGGTGCACAAATCACCCTAAGCTTTCTCTTCCCTAAAAATCCTTTTGTAATAATCCTAACTATTAGCCAGGAATGCTTTTACACCACCAGTTCTGCCCTGGGAGCCCTGCTGGGCTTGGGGCTCCTCCCCAGTTCATGGTTCCTCAACCTTCCTGCTCATCCACATCTCATTCCATGGGTGGAAATCATTTGGAGAAGTTCCCACATGGCAGGAGATGTTTCTGCTGGACAATAGGAATTTTGGGAAGTTGTGTGGGGCTGCTGGCCCTGCAGCTCTGTGCCCCAGGCAGTGGCAGGGACAGGGAGGAGAGGACGGGAGATCAGGCAGGAGCTGCTGCCCCTCATGGGAAGCACAGGGACAGACCTTTCCTGGAGGCTTCCATTCCCTCCTCGCCAGGAATCTGCATCAGAACTTGTGGCAATGGATCATGAAATCATGGAATGGTTTGGGTGGGAAGGGACCTCATCCATCCCCACCCCTGCCATGGCAGGGACACCTCCCACTGTCCCAGGCTGCTCCAAGCCCCAATGTCCAACCTGGCCTTGGGCACTGCCAGGGATCCAGGGGCAGCCACAGCAAATCTGGGCACCCTGTGCCAGGGCCTGCCCACCCTCCCAGGGAACAATTCCTGCCCAATATCCCATCCATCCCTGCCCTCTGGCAGTGGGAAGCCATTCCCTGTGTCCTGACCTTCCATCCCTTGTCCCCAGTCCCTCTCCAGCTCTCCTGGAGCCCCTTCAGGCACTGAAGGCCACAGTAAGGTCTCCTTGGAGCTCCTCTTCTCCCAATAGCATTAAAAGCCATCTCTTCTTTTCCGTTAAGTTGAAAATTACATTCATTGGATTTTTAAATATTTGTATTAATTATTCCAAGTCATTTGCTGTATTCCATGATTAATAATTCAGGCAAAGTTCTTCCAAAGTCCCTCCTTTGCTGTATTTGGGAATTTTTGGTTGTCTCACTTTGATTTCTTCTGTTTTTTCTTCCCCTTGTTTGCCTTGAACCAGAATCCCTGGATCAGTTCCAAGGTGTTTGTTAAGCTTTTGGACATCGTCCATGAAAGACACAGATCCATGGGAATGATCCTCTTTTTTATATTATAATTATAATTTGCATTATTTGCATTATCCCACTGGCCTGTGGGAGATGGATCTGAGGGCAAACATCCCAGGAAAACAGCTCAGGAAGGAGAGACATTTTAAGAAATCAGGAGCAAACCCTGGATTTCTCCATCGCTCCCTCAGTCTCTCATTTTCCCGTTTTACCTTTTGCCAGCAGAGAAGACTCCAAGGGAGAGGAGCTTCCTCCAGTAGAAGAGCCAGAGAAAAAGCAGGAATTATTTTGGGATTGCTGCTAAGGAGGGGAAGGTCAGGAGAGCCCTTTGGAAGGGCTGGATGAGGTTCCCACCATGGAAACACCTGGCAGCACTTCCCGAGAGCATGGGAGGCTCCCACAGCCACAGCACCCACTGGCCTTGGGTTTGGGAGAGAAAATCAGTGGGAAAAACAGAAACAGAGTAAACAGCCCCTATTCCCAGTGTTTTCATGGCTTGCTCCCCAATTCCAGGGAGTTCTCCTGCTGCCAGGCAAGTGCTGAACTCTGGATGCTGCTCCAAGCTCGTGGCAAAGGTGGACTGACAGATCCTGAGCCTTGGGACAGCACAAGGGGAGGAAAATCCCTGCAGCCCAGCAGTGCTGGAGCCCTCCACAACCACGGAGTGTCTGTGGAGTTTGTTTGTGCTTCTTTCCACACAAAAATGCTCCAGTGGCTACAGCTAAATTAGGATTTCCTTCAGGGTTCTCCAGTGTTCCTGAGAAAAGTGAGATGCAGCTTTTCAGGGAAAAAGAGAGAGGAGAGGTAGCAATTGAACCCATTTGTTTTCCAAGTTTTTAGGCATTTTTTACCAAACTGACCACATTTTCCACAAGAAAAACAGAACCAAAGGAATTTATAAAGGATCAGCATCCAGCCTTTCTTCTGGCAATCCATGTTTTCCCAAGCAGAGCTATCCCTGGAGAAGGAATTGCACCTCTCCTGCTTGCTCTGGTTGTATGGTTCCCAAATTAAACCCCCACTTCTACCTGGGAATGTGTCCCAGAGCCAGGGAAGGAAGCAGGATCTGTCCTTGGCCCATCATTCAGAATTGGGCAGGAGAGGAGGCAATTCCAACCTTTCACTGCATTTTATTCCAATAAAAATGGAATAAGAATCTTTTCAGATTTTAGGGATATTTAGACAGCACATAAATACATTTTGGTTCCTGAGAAAACTATTTGAGATTTCTGTCAGTCATCTTTTCATCACAAAATCTTTCTTCCTTTTTTTTTTTCCATGTGGAAAGCTGCATATTTTCAGGAGAAATTAAATTGTGCTGAAAACCCAACAAAGGAAGGTTTTGATAAGAAAAACACGGCCTGAACTTGTTGACATCCAGAAATCTCCAGGTTCCAACATCAGGACAGGGCCCCAGGCAAATCCTGCCTGGATTTGGGGCAGGATGGGAATTCCAAACCATTCCCATGGGTGTTTTGTGCAGGGGAAAGTGGGATCATCCAGAGCTCCTGGGCTGAAGGGCCCAGACCTGCTGGGTGTCTTCACTCTGATTTCATCTACACTTGGGATCCTTGGAGAAGAAAGCTTTGGATGGGACAGCTTTCCTCTAATGCTGGATTTGTTTTCAACATCAGGCATGCCCCTGGATCCCTGGCAGTGCCAAGGCCAGGTTGGACATTGGGGCTTGGAGCAGCCTGGGACAGTGGGAGGTGTCCCTGCCCATGGCAGGGGTGGGACTAGAGGAGCTTTAAGGTCCCTTCCCACTCAAAGCATTCCATGATTCCAGGGTCTTGAGGGGCCACTGTAGCCACATCAACTCATGGAATGGGACAATCCAGGATCCCATGGCCCTTCACTGCTCCAAACAGCTGCAAACCAAACCAGCCTGAACCAAATCACTGCACAGCCACTGGGATGCCTCAGTTCTCCCTCCCATTCCATTTCTTCCAGGGAAGAGACAGTCTGGAAGCCTTCAGGTCCAGGATATGATTTGAAGCCCCCTATTATTTGTGTTTCCCCATTTTCTGGTTCAGTTATTTCCCCTCCTCACTGTTCTGAGTGCTTTGGGGGCAGCTGGACACACTCCATCCATCCTGAGCCACCTCAAGCTGTGCCCAACAGGAAAACTTGGGAATTGCCTTTAGCCAGTGGCTGTCACCATGCAGGTCACTGAGAGCATCCACTGAGGATTCTGCTTTCTTCTTCCCGACCTTTTTTCACAGTTTGAACATTAGATCCCAGGATCCCAGGATGGGTCAGGCTGGAGGGACCACAGAGGGTCCCTGGTGCCACCTCCCTGCTCCAGCAGGGCCATCCCAGAGCTCAGGGCACAGCAGTGTGTGCACACAGCTCTGCAATAGCCCCAGGGAGGAGACTCCACAGCCTCTCTGGGCTCTGCTCAGCGCTGCCACTGCCCAGGGCAGAAGTTGTGCCTCCTGTGCAGGGCAATTGCTGGGCTCAGTCCCTGCCCCTTCCTCTGGGGCCACTGCTGGGCCCTGGAGCAGAGCCTGGGCCCTGCCCTGCCCCTCCCTGCACACAGGGACACCCAGGGATGGACAGGGACACNCAGAGCTGGACACAGCAGTGCAGAGGTGCCCCAGGGCTGGGCACAGGGGCAGGATCACCCCTGAGCTGCTGGGAATGCTCTGCCTGATGCCCCCAGGATCCCGTTGGCTCCTTGTCCCCAGGACAGGTCAGGGCCAGCTCGTTGTGCACCGGACACTGCTGACCCCTGTGGACATCCCTGAGCTCCATCTCCATGTTTTATTCCCTATAATTAGTGCAATACAGGGGCAGCGCATTTCTCCAGTCTTTTCCTGCAAATGCACAAATCCAAGGAAGGAGTGGAGTCAGCAGCCTGAAGAAGGGCTGGAAAAATGCCTGATTCTTTTATTAATTCCCTGAATTAACAGGGAATGCAGGAGTTCACCTGATAAGCACCCAGGGAATCAGCAGGAGCAGTGATGGTGGTAATCCCTCAAAGGACAACGCAGAGGTACAAAAGCCACCTGAGGGATTGCTAAGACACCTGGGGGAAAGATAAGCAGGACAGGAAATATCCAAATATATCATCCAGAAATAACGGCAGCGTCATGTGGAGAAAGGGAACCAATTAAAAAGAGCATAATGACCCATGATGGATGATTCCAACCATTGGGAATGCAAAGTTTGGGATAGAAGGGACCCATTCCGGGTCTCTAATAAGGAAACTTAGCTCAGTGTCATTGGATTTGGGTGCTGCTGGGAAGGGTCTGGAGTTGGAATGAATTCCAGAGTGAGGAAAACCACTCGTGTGGGATGTGCTGGAATGAAACCAAACTGCCCCCTGGGCTCTGACAGTGGCAAGAGCTGAGGGACCTTTTCCCAGCACGGGGATACTCCTCTGCAGTTCTCTGTCCAGTCTGGAGCTCCAACTGCTCCAGGGAGATGCTGAGAAGCTCCACGGGATCCACTGCAGGGCTTGGAGCAGACATCCTCCCACGAGACAGAGGAAATGCAGGAAAATGTAATTGCTGTCCAGAGCAGCTGTGGCTGCCCCTGGATCCCTGGCAGTGCCCAAGGCCAGGTTGGACACTGGGGCTTGGAGCAGCCTGGGACAGTGGGAGGTGTCCCTGCCCATGGCAGATGGGCTTTAAGGTCCCTTCCCACCCAAACCATTCCATGACTCCATGAAATCCCATGAACTGCAAACCTCCCCCCGTGCTGGCACAGTCTGAGCAGCAAGAGCAGCACCTCCTGTGGCTCTGTGTGAGCAGATCCAGGACAGGGATGGGATGTCCAGCCCAGAGATGGAGCTTAACATAAAAATGACCAGGAGGAGTGACTGGAAAAGGAACCAGAAAGCGTGGAAGAACAGCAGGAACAGGGGGAGACACAGCCAAAAAGGGCCAAGTGCTGCCATGGCTGTTGACAGTCCATGGTGTTCACACAGCCAGGGGGAGTCCAGGAGCCATTTGGGCTTCCTGAGGCTTCCCTGAGCACCCTCTGCTCCAGAAAACCCTCCCTGCCTGGCCCTGGGGAGCTGAGGTCTCCCTGTTTGCACTCACGTTCCCGGGGGGTGAGCAGTGGGAGCCATCCTGGCGGGATGGGGCTCCAAAGGCTGCACTCCCAAAGAGCCACAGCTCCTTCCAGGCCACAGGTGTGAGTGTTTGGGGCTCAGAGCCCCCCAGGATGGCAGGACAAGCACTGCCAGCACTCCCTCTCCAGGAGAACATTCCCAGGGAATAGATTTCCATGTACTGCAGGATGTTGTTGTGCAGTTTGTGAGGCTGCCTGGCTGGTTGTGAGTAATTTATGTATTTATTATGTCCCCTGGCAGTGCTGTTTTACTAAATCTGTCCCTTTTTTCTCTGGTGCTCTTTCATCCCTCTGGGAATAGAGCTGATATATCCTTAAAGAAAACAGAGTTCTTTCATATTTCTGCAATGGGATTTTAAGTGGAGTAATGCAGATGAAGGGCAGCACACAAACACAATCCTGCTTTGTATCTTAAATAAAAAATACCTTTCTCACAAAGGCAGGCAGCGGGGATTTTTCTCCCAGGCATTCCATGGTAAGTGTTGGCTCTTAAAGGACTTCTCTCTGTGTCTCTAAACAATTCTGAGCACATTTTCCCCACACAGTTCTGCTGAGGAAAATACAGGGGGGCTTTTATCAAGTGTCTTTTGTGTCTCCCAGGGCTTCTCCATGTGCTAACTGCAGCTTAAGGAGATGCCCGAGGGTTTTGAGGGAAAGAAGGGGACAGGGGAGCAGGGCTGCTCCCAGACATTGATCCTGGGAAAACCACAGAGAAAATGAGCTCCACCTTTCCCTGGGAGAGGCTCTTGCTGCCCCTGGCTCACTCAGCTGCCTGCATCTCCTCCTTCTCCCCAAGGCCAGCGATGCCAGCAGGAATCCCACGGGAATTTTGTTGCTCCTGCTCTTTACCGTGCCCGTGGAATGAGGGGAGTGCAGAGACCTCTCAGATCCCTGCAGAGCCAGGGGAACATCCCCGAGCTGCCCTGGCAGGCTGAGGGTGCAGCAGGGTCTGAGCCCACGGCCGTGTCCTGAGCCAGCTCCTTGGGGAAGAGCTCAGGCTGGAAAATTGGGAGTGGGACTGGCAAGGGCAGAGCAGGAAGAGGGGCAGATTTCCTGAGCCTGGATTGGATTGAGGGAGAGAGGAGCTGCTCCCTGTGGAGCAGAGCTGTGAGGGAAGTTGCCTTTGCAGGGAAGAAGCCTCTGTGGCCTCCTCCTGGCATGGCTTCAGGAAGGGTTCCCACTCTCCACGGCTCAGGTGCTCTCAGGGAAGCTGCTGCCCCTGTGTCCTGCTGTTCCTGGGGAGTCTCATTGTCACTTTGAGCCTCCACTGCCACTCACACACGATGCTCTCAGGGCACAGATGTGAGGATCTGCCCCAAAATGTGGGTTCATGGCTCTGCTCCCTCTCTCCCACCAGCCTCACCCCTGCTCCTCTCTGCTCCAATAAAAGGAGTCACAAAAGTGGAGTCAGCCCTCCCCATTTATCTCAGCCCTCCATTTTCTCCCATTTACTTTCATCTCTGAACCAACTGGAGCAGCCCAGGACCCCTCACCCTTCTGGAGTTCCTGGAATACATCCGAAGTGTCAGAACAGGAGATGGGACTGAGAATTCCCTCAGGCAGATCTGCCTCAGCCTGGCTCTGCAGCTCCTCTTCCCTGCCCTCGGGGTGAGATGTGGGGAGAGGGGGCACAGTGGGGACAGGGGCTGCTGGCAGGGGCTGAGGGAGGTGACACAGAGGTTGTGTGAGGACCTGACTGAGCCCTGTGGACACTGAGCTCACCCCAGCACTGCCCAGCTCACCCCGACCTGCCAGCAGGGCCACAGTCCCTTCTAGGAGAGGATGGTGTTACCAAAGTACAGATCCAGCAGAAGATGAAGATGGAAACCCAGTCTTGGCTGGCCCAGAGGCACTGACTGCACTCACAGCACCACAGCCTCATCTGCAGCACATGTGGGACATCCACAGCACAGTCACACAAACCTGGCCTTTGGGTCCAGCTGCTGCTCCCCAAATTCCCATTTGGCAGCACAGATCCTGCGGGAGACATGGCACTGCCCCAGCCCTGCCCAGCCCCTCATTCCAGCATTCCCTGGAGCAAGAGCTGAGCTGCCAGCAAAGCCATCCCAGTGCCCAGGAGCCCCTCACCTTCCTGGCCCCACTGGGACACCCCACCCACCCTCACCCTGGCTATAAACGGGCAGTGGAGCTCCAGAGCCTGGAAAGGGAACTCAGTTCCACCCTGCACCATCCTGGCCCCTCTCCTGCTCCTGTTACTCAGGCAGGGGATTCACTGGAGTCTTTCCCGTGCCCTGGAATGTGTCCCGGAGGAGAAGGGGACTGCACTGGCTGCAGCCCTCAGTGGGGATGGTCTGAGGCTGGTTTTTAGCTCTCTCTCACACCCCAGGCTTAATTCAAGGTCTCAGAGCCTCAGTCAGGCCCTGACAGCATCCCCTGCACAGAGGAGAAGTTCAGAGAGGAGAGGTTCGGAGAGGAGAGGTTCAGAGAGGTTCGGAGAGGAGAGGAGAGGTTCGGAGAGGAGAGGTTCGGAGAGGTTCGGAGAGGTTCAGAGAGGTTCGGAGAGGAGAGGTTCGGAGAGGAGAGGAGAGGAGAGGAGAGGAGAGGTTCGGAGAGGTTCGGAGAGGAGAGGTTCGGAGAGGAGAGGAGAGGTTCGGAGAGGAGAGGTTCGGAGAGGAGAGGAGAGGAGAGGAGAGGAGAGGTTCGGAGAGGTTCGGAGAGGAGAGGTTCGGAGAGGAGAGGAGAGGNNNNGAGGAGAGGAGAGGAGAGGAGAGGAGAGGAGAGGAGAGGAGAGAACTCTGACATTGTGTGCTCAGTGAGAATCCCCTGGCAGCAGTGGGACCAAGGCTCTCCTGCCATTCCTTTGGCAAGGAAGGGAAGGAATCTGGAGGTGACCATCAGGTTGCAATCCATCTGTTGGGTGTGCTCCAGTGTCAGGGAGAGTGGGTAGAAGGAGCCTGCTGCTCTTTGCTTCCATGGGCAGGATCCCAACTTTGAGCTCCAGCAGTTTTTCCATCTGGAGTGTCTCCAGGCCAGGATGAGCCCTCACCAGGACAGGGACCTTGCTGGTCAAATCCCTTCTGTTGGTGGCCCTGGTTTTGGAGCCCCTGAGCCAATTGGGGCCACATCAGCCATGAACCTCTCTCCTCCCAAGGGGATCCTTGTCAGTGGTGGGGGTGGCCCTGCCTGAGCAGAGGGGTTTGGACAAAGTTATTCCAGAGGTGTCCACCAACCTCAGCCAGGTGGCCCTGGTTGGAGCTGGATCTTCAAGGTCCCTTCCAGCCCAAACCATTCCATGATCCTGTGATGCTGCCCTCCAAGGCAGCAGCTCTGGGGTGGAGGCATTTCATCCCCAGAGCTGTTATCACTGACACCATCAAAAGCTGAGGCTCAAATCCCAAGAAATGAGATGTTCAGTCACAGCCCCAAAACCCCAGGCTGACAAGCAGAGCCCCAGAGAAGCCCTGACACAACGTGGGAGGTGCAGCAGCAGGGAAACACCAAATTTTCCCTGCTGGAGAGTGAGCACAGGTTCAGCAGCCTGCAAACTTCAACACTCTGGGTTTATATCTGCCCATAATTTATCACCCTGGTGAGCAGGACTAAATCAGAGCTGCAGCAACACTCAGCTCTCAACAGCCCCCTCAATCAGGGAGCTCAGAGCTCTGTGGAGCACACAATTAACCTTCCACTACTCAAGGAAATTACAACAGGAGGCAAGAACAAATCAGAGCCTTCCCTCAAAAACAGGGCTGGATTCCACTCTCGTGCTGATGCTCAGCCTCACTCACTGGAGCATAAATAGGGAATAAGGGAAGGAAAAAGGAGAAAAGAGAAGAGCAAAGGAGCAAAAATAGGGAGAAGAGGAGCAGGGAGGGAAGGAAGGAGGTGAGGGATGGCCTTGGGCTCTTACCAGGCACCATCCCCTCTTCCATTCCTGCAGCTTTTTGGAGTGTCCTGGGACCAGGTGTGAGATCAGATCTGACCAGCTAAAGGGATGCAGCATTTGCAGGGGTGCACAGGGAGCCTGATGAACACCCCCAGCAAAATCCTGAATTCCCTTTCCCCCATCTGGGTATCCTTTCCCAAAACCCAGAGCTGTGAGTGCCCTCAACAGCAGCAACTGCAGCTCAGGTGGGACCCCCTGGGAGCTCACATGTCCCCATTCCTGTGAGTCACAGAAAGCCAATTCCACAGCAATTCATTCCCAGGAGTGTCTGCAGTGACAGCAGGACTGGATAACCTGCTCCATGATCACTTTGTGCTTACACTGATGGACAAAGGGCTCTTTATCCCACATCTGTCCCACTCATTCCCTTTCCCTCCCTCCCTGGCTGGACAGCTGAGCTCAGGGCTGCGTTGTTCCCTTTCAGGCTGGTGACATCTTTGGAGCTGCAGCAGCATCACAGGGGTGTCACCCAGCACAGTCACAGCAGTGACTCCTGGAGAATGATCCATTTCTCCTCATTCATCATGGGCCTTCAAGAGAAAACTCCTTCTTTCATGGCTGTGCCACAGAAACAATTCCACTGAGCTGCATTTTGTTGATCCCATGGATGCTGGGCTGTGAGGGAAGTGTGGACAAGGATGGACAGCACGGAGAAAGGAAAGGAATTGTGGATGCCCAGAGAAGCTGTGGCTGCCCCTGGATCCCTGGCAGTGCCCAAGGCCAGGTTGGACATTGGGGCTTGGAGCAGCCTGGGACAGTGGGAGGTGTCCCTGCCCATGGCAGGGGTGGGATGAGGTCCCACCAGGGCTTTAAGGTCCCTTCCCACCCAAACAGAGATTCTGCGAGGAGAGAAGATGCCCAGGAGTTACTGGACAGAAAAGAGACTGGCACAGACACCTGCAGTGACAGCCACACCTCTGGGACACCTGGCACCACAATTCCCACATTCAGAGCTCTTTGTGGTCACCTTCATCCTCCAGTGAGGTTCTCTCGAATCCAGCAAACAAACAAAGCTGATTTATTTCTTTATGCAAATTCAGAGCTTCCAGTAGAGGGGATTTTCTCTCATTCTCTGAATAAAATGCTAAAATCCAAGGTTTGCTGGCTGGAACCCTGAGGCAGGGCACAAAGGTGGTGTCACAGCCCAGGTACAGCCCTGGTCGTGCCCAAGGAACATTCCTGAGCAGGACTTGGAAAGGGAAACCCACAAGGGAGAAAAGGCCACTCCCAGGTTCCCACTGATTCCCAGGTCATTGGGGGAGCTCTGTGGTGTCTCACAAACAGGTTTGGCTGCACTTGGTTGGAATTTGTGGCGGGGCAGATCCTGTTGTGCTGCTCCAGTGGTGCCAACAGTGTCAGAGAATCACGGAATTCCTGCACTCGGGGCAGGAAGAAACCAGAATTTTGCTGATCCTCTGCCAGGAGCCAAGAGAGTCCCGTGTGGTCAGCTCAGACCTTTGCATCAAATCACCCAGGGAGAGACACCTTAAAAATCCCCCACCCTCTTTCCTCATTGGGACTTTTCCCTGATAACCTCACAACACAGCCATTGTCACCATCCAGCCCTGTTCCTGTTCCACACCCAGGTGACAGGATCTTTGTCACCTCTGCAGCTCCTTTCCTACACTTCCCTTCATCACCTCCCAACTT
>VZTZ01043684.1:246522-265370 GCA_013400955.1 Drymodes brunneopygia
AGGAAGGAAGGAAGGGAGGGAGGGAATGGGGAGCATCACAGTTGTCACCCTCCATCACAGGAAGGTGGCAGGGACCTGCCTCGGTCCCTGTGCAGGATTTGAGCTGCTCAGCTTCTCATAAACACCCAGAGCATCTGTGGCTGCCCCATTCCTGGAAGTGCCCAAGGCCAGGTTGGACGGGACTTGGAGAAAGTGGCTTGAAATAATCAATACAAATATTTTAAAAAACCAGTTTATATCATTTTTAACTTAATGGCAAAAGAAAAGATGGCTTTTAATGCTATTGGGATTGTTCAGCCTGGACAAAAGAAGCTCCAGGGAGACCTTTCCAGTACCTCAAGGGGCTCCAGAAGAACTGGAGAGGGACTTGGGACAAGGAATGGAGGGACAGGACACAGGGAATGGTTTCCCACTGCCAGAGGGCAGGGATGGATGGGAGATTGGGAAGGAATTGTTCCCTGGGAGGGTGGGGAGGCCCTGGCACAGGGTGCCCAGAGAAGCTGTGGCTGCCCCTGGATCCCTGGCAGTGCCCAAGGCCAGGTTGGACATTGGGGCTTGGAGCAGCCTGGGACAGTGGGAGGTGTCCCTGCCTGTTGCAGGGGTGGGATGAGGTGGGTTTGAGGGTCCTTTCCCACCCAAACCATCCTGGAATTCTGGGATAAACAACCTGGAGAAGAGCAGAGTGCCCAGAGAGGGGGTTGCTGCTGGGGCACTGCTGCTCAGAGCACCAAGGTGAAGGAATTATGGAATCACTATGTGAGCAAAAGGAAGGTGAAGTTGAATGTAAATAAATGTGAAGTCAAGTGCAAGGGGGAAAATCCTAATTAGGCATCTCCAGGGATGAGCTTCAGTGGATTATTGTCATTCCAGAGTGAGGCAGTGAGATTTTATCAGCTCCATAAATACATCAGCTCAGCACACAAAGCAAGCAAATCAAATTATGGAATTATGAGGACAAGAGAGGACAGACACACCAGAATCTGGGTATGATACTGGTAAATCCATCATCAACCTCTGCTGGTAAATCCACAATAAACCTGTGCCTGGATACTGGGGGCAGTTCTGGGCCCTCCCAGCCAGAACAGGAATGCAGGAGAGGTGAAAAAGGAGGAAAAAACCACAGTGAATTGGGTAATTCAGGGAATTTCGGAGTGGAGGTGACTGTAAGGGACATAAAAATCAGGGAAAAGGTGTGAAGGTGACAGGGCTGGAGACTGAGCAGGGGAACAGCAGGGACAGACAGGTCAGGAATGTCTCAAGGGAGCACCAAGGGAGCTTCTGGACACCCCCCAGAGCATCCTGCTTGGAGACATGCATGGAAGAGAAAGGAAGCAGCTCCCAGTCACTGCAAATCCTCATCCAGCCTGGCCCTGGAGGGATAAATGCAGAATGCCCTCATTTACTGGGACCTCTCATGGGGAGGGGAGGGGACAGAGCCTCAGTCAGGGGTGAGGGAGGGTGGGACAGCACAGGAAACAGGAGCTGGGCCTTGGAGAGACAGGAGAGAGCTGTCCTAGAAAGGGCATTAAAGGGGTCTGGGGTTTCTCTCAGCAGGGAAGAACAGGGGGAAAAACAAAGTAAAAACTGCTATTATTTCTGGAGCCAGCCTGTGGGAGAGCACAGAGAGCAGGACACGGATCAGCTCCCAGTCTGGATGGAGGATGGGGATGCCAGGGCAGAGGGGCTCAGTGCAATCCCAGACAATCAGCTCTGTCCTGCTCTTCTCCCTCCTCCTGTGGATGCAGAACGGGGCTCTGGGTGATCCGTGGGGAAGTGAGAGCAGGAGTGAGCAGCAAGCACAGCCCTGCCAGCACCGGGGCTCCCTGCAATGAAACACAAAGTTCCCGTCCTGCTTTCCCCACCAATTACCTTCCTTGCCCTGAAAGAAAGGTCTGCCCACATCCCAGAGAAGGTGATTGCACCTGGATTCCTCTGGAGCCTGAACTGCAGACATTATCCAGGAATAGTTTTTTCTTGATTTGCTCCCCCCAGCACAGCTTTGGGCAGTGTCAAACACTCTCCTCTGGGGGGGCTGAATTCCAGCCGTGGCCACAGTGCAGCTGAAGGCTCAGCAATAATTCCTGCCTGCTGCCAGGATGGAGCTCTTCTCCAACAGATTTGGAGCTAAAATTTAATCCATTATGGCTGTAAACAACCCACTCCAATGGGAAGCAGGTGTAACCTGTGCTGTCTGCTGAAAATATGAAGTCATAACTCTGGAAAAATGGTGAAAATGCGAGCGTCTGTCTGGGTATTTGTCAGTGGGTAATGTCCCCTGCATCCCACAATTATTGGGAGTGGGACTCATCTGGCTCCACGTGTCCCTCTGCAGCTCTCATCAGCACAAGCAACAGAGGCCAAGCTGCCATTAATCCTGGCCTAAAGCCTAAAATAGGTCAGTGAACAGCACCTGGAAGTGTCACTTTGCCTCCTGACACTGCAAAAGGAGCCCACGGAGATGGGATCAGACAGAGGCATTAAAAATGAGGAGGAATAAATCCCCCAGGGAAAAGCTGCCCATGTACCTGAGCAGCATCACTGATGCCAGGGTAAGTGCAACCCCAAATGTGATGGAAGGAGCCACAGACAGTGCTCAGTCTATGCCTACAGCTGCTCATCCCTGGGATGTTGAGTTCTGGCGTGTTCATCCCGGCTGCTGGGACTGGCACAGTGACACCAGCGCCAGCTCAGGCCAGGGAAAGTCACCCAGCCACCTTTTCCAGACACAACTCAGCCTCTTCTCTCCCAGGGATCCTCCTGAGGGATCACAGTGTGTTCCCTGAGGGGTAGGGAGTGCTGGGGAGAGGGAAAACCTGGGCCAGCTGACCCTGAGTGGGGAGGAACTGAAGGGCAAAGTCGGAATTTGGGAATGTAGAAACAAATCCTTTCTGCCTGAGGGAAAGGTGGGGAGCAAAAGGTGCCATCCCACACATATTCCCAGGTCTGGAGAGCCCTGGCCCATGGGAAGGTGCCTGAAAAGCTGGAGGCACCCTGAGTGTGTCCTTCTGGTACCAAAGGGGACTAGAAAAGGCTGCAGAGCTCATTTTCCTTCCTGCTGCAGGAACATGTGGAGAGTCCTGCTCCTGCAGGACCTTTCCTCCCCTGGAACACATTCAGAGCAATTTCACACAGGGCAAAGCTGGCAGGGTCTAGTTTTTGTCCTCCCCTGATGTCTGTGAGCACAGAACCCAGCACCAGCTGGGGAGGAGCTCAGTTCATTGCCTGGAACAGAACCCAGCAGCAGCAGAGCCGTGCTGGAAACACGGATCCATTGCAGGCAGGAGGGAAAGGGCTGCCAGGAGAATGAGCTGGAGAGAGGCTCTCTGAGAGGCTGCTGCACTGATTGCACGGAGAGATCATTCCCCTCTGGGAACCTGAGCCTTCCAGCCCCTCTGTCTGTGCCTGCCAGGGTTTTGGGGCCCTCTGTGCAGCGTCAGCAGAGCCCCCCAGGCTGGCCCAGCACCCAGAGCTGCTTGATCCCAGGTCAGGCATCAGGGGGAAGATGCAGAGGAAGGAGCCAGGCTCCTGAGGAAGTTGGGGAGCAGGGGGTGAGGGGGCAGAGCAGGTCAAAGGGAGGATGCTGAGCACACATTCCAGGGTGCAGAAACAATTCCTCTGCAGAAGATGAAATGGAGAATCAGAGTCATCCCCTCTGTTAGCCCAAAAAAAGTCAGAGCAAGGAACAACTGAAACAACTTTTGTTCAGACACAACACACCACAAGCCAGAGGAGCTCTCTGCATCAGGATTTGGGACAAAGCAGCTCTTGGGATCGTATTTTGAGGAGAAATCAGGCAAAATCCATCTGAAATGTCTCAGATGAGATCACTGTAATTCCTGTGTCAGCCGATCCTGACAGGGGGAGGCAGCTTTCTTTGCTCTCACTGTGTGTGACAGGGGGTGCTGGGCTGGCTGCTGGGCTGGCTGGGAGATTCCCAGTGGAGCTGGGTGTTTTAGGGAGTGGCTTCAACATGGGTGGCACCAGTTTTGGCTCAGGATCATCTCCTGGGGCCTCCATAGAATGACAGGATCATTAAGCTTGGAAAAAGCCTCCAAAATCATCAGGTCCAACCTTTGGCCAAACATCACCATGGCTAGTGGGACAAACTGGGTGAGAGGTGCCCAGGCAAGCCTGGAGCCCCATTTTCCATCTCTTGATCCCACAGAATCAATGGCTATTCCCACAGGAGTGCAGGAGTGCCAGCTGGGAGCTGCTGCAGGAACTCTGCTCCTGCTGTTCTCTGCTCAGATAAACCTGCCAGGGCTCTGCTTCCACATCTCCAGGGGCTGCAGGTGACTCCAGGCACCAGCAGATGCTTTGGTGCTCCTGAGGCACCAGGACCTGCCGTGGCAGGAGGGCTGCAGGTGGCTCCGATGGAGGGACACCCTTTTAGCCCACCCTGCAGTGCTCAGGTCACCTAAGGGCCACTCCAGCAGTGAGTGGAAAGAAATCAGGCCTGAAAGTGTCTTTTGCAAGGCCTGCCTGCTCAGCAGGGACACAGGAGCAGGAGACCTGTCCACACAGGCAGGTCCTTGTCACAGGAGGCACCAGGTGACAGCCAGAGTTGTGCTGGCTCCGTGTCCCTCATTTTAAAGGCAGATTCCTGATGGCTCTGATTCCTTCCTCGAGGTGATTTTTTATTGCTTCTTCCAGCAGATGACCCTGATTTCATTTGCTCCACGAGTTCCAGGGAGGCCACATCAATCAGGCAAAGCCTGGGGAGGAAGCAGCCCCACCGTTGATTAAAGCTGGCTCTGAGGGTGGAATTCACCCTGGAGGAACCTTGTCTTTTAACAGGAACTAATCACAAAGTGAGGGGGAAAGGAGCTGCTCTTTTTGTGGTGTTGGTGTTCCTCGTGCACTGAAAAATCCATCAGCCAGCACTGAGCAACTGAGCATGAACTCTTTTGTGTTTTATAATCTTTTTACCATCATCATCATCATCATCATCATCATCATCATTTTCCTCTTTTTCTGTCCCCTCCAACTGTCTTTACCTTAATCCAGGACTTTTCCCACTTTCACCCTCTCAGTTCCCACCCCAGGGCAGGGCAGGGGGAGAGGGGCTGTGCTGGGCCCACTTTCCAAGTGGGATTAAACCACCCCAGCCCACCTGGGCAATGAGCTTTTATTCCAAGGATTTAGTGAGGATCAAGGGCAGGACAGGGCTTTGGGGCACCCTACAAACTCATGACCTCACCAGGCACTCCAGGAATGTCAATCCCTGGCTGGCAGGGAGGGCTCAGAGCTGGACTCTTCCTTGAAAACTGCCTGATTTCCCAAAATTTTGGGACTAAGTTCAGCTTGGAATGTGTTTTGATGACCTCCAGCTGAGATAACACCATGTCATCAATCTTTTCTCAAGAAAAGGGGATTTTTCATCCATAAATGTGGGCTGGTTGAGTCCTGGCTGGCCAAGGCAGGTCCCTGGTGACCGAGACTCTGTCACAGCTCAGTTTTTGTGTCCCACATGGATTGTGACCATTCCAGGGGCTGCAGCAAGGCAAAAGATGCCCCAAAGAAGAAAGAATTTTTCTGTTCTCCCATCTGGGAAGCTCTCCCATCAATGCTTAAATATAACAGCAATTTCCATGCATCTTGGGAGTTTATATGGAAGTAGGTCCTCAGTTGCTCGGGGTGGTTCATCAGACAGAAGTCACTATGCAAATGGGACAAGTGCAAATGCTCCAATGATGGCATTAGAATTTTATGGACTATAATTACAAAATATTTTTGTATATCATTATTTTGATGTGATTATTTTCATATCATTATCATGGAACTCGGAGGAGAAGAACTCTTGAAAGGTTTGCGTGAGGAAAATGAGAATATGGGGAAAGGAGAAGGGATGTGCTGCAGAAAAATCCCCGCAGTATCAGCAATCATTAATATGGATTCTGGGGATTGCAACAGCAAATGAAACCCTTTTTTTTCAGGCCTCACTTAGTGGTAAAGTGGCAAATCCTTGTGGGATAAAAGCAGGATGGATATTCCCAACAATATATTAGTTCTCCTTCATCTAAGGAAAATTATTAATAAAGGCTGGACATGGTTTTCTTTACTGTTGATGTTTCATGCTGTGAAAATAACAAAATCTGTTGATTTGCATTACAACATCATTATCAGCTGCCTGATTGTTTTCAAGATAAGAAAGGTGGCAGAGGGATTATTGCAGAATATGAAAAAAAAATCAAACATTTTGAGCCTTGGTCAATTTATCATCATTTGTTGTTTCTGTGCTAATATTTATTTTGGTAGATTTGACTTCAAATTAACAGGAGAAGAAAATGAACGTGCCCTGTGTGAACCAGCAGCACAAAACAGGGAATGCCATGGATGGATCCAAATTCTATCTCTGGAATAGTCAAAAAGGCTGAGGACACCTGGGCTGTGCCAGCCCTGGGGTGGCAGCAGGAGCAGGGCAGTGCCCGTCCCCTGTGCTGGCCCTGCTGGGGCACCTCCAGTGCTGGGACAGCTCTGGGACCCTCCTGACAAGAGAGACCTGGAGGGGCTGGAGCGAGTCCAGGGAAGGGAACGGAGCTGGGAAGGGGCTGGAGCCCCAGGAGGGGCTGAGGGAGCTGGGAAAGGGGCTCAGCCTGGAGAAAAGGAGGCTCAGGGGGGACCTTGTGGCTCTGCACAAGTCCCTGACAGGAGGGGGCAGCCGGGGGGGTCGGGCTCTGCTCCCAGGGAACAGGGACAGGAGGAGAGGGAACGGCCTCAGGCTGGCCCAGGGGAGGCTCAGGGTGGAATTTGGGAACATTTCTCCATGGAGAGGGTGCTCAGGCACTGGCACAGCTGCCCAGGGCAGGGCTGGAGTCCTCATCCCTGGAAATGTCAAAAACCCTATGGATGTGGCACTTGAGGGTTGGTGGTTGGACCTGATGATCTGGGAGGGTTTTTCCAACCCAAACCATTCCAAGATTCTGTGATTATCCAATTCTAATCCCTCTTAACACATTGGAAGTTCTTCCAGCACCACAGAGATCTTTCAATTTGCCAACCTTAAACCTATAGAAATCCAGGTGTCTCTCCAGAAGCTTTTTTGTCTCTCTAATGTGCACCTCACAGGCTCATTAAATGATTTAATGTCATTAAAGGTCACTCCTGCACATCCAGAAGGACTTTCCACATGAAATTTTTAATTTTATTACACAGAAATAAAGCTGGGGGTGCACAGACCCTCTTTTAATAGTCTAATATGCACGTCGTTATTTATTTCTTTCCCAAAAGAGGTTTATTTTCATGCCAGAGCTAATTAAAACAGACTCATCTCGTGCTCTGTCTATGAGATATTGCAAACATTAAAGCAGAAGCCAAAAAAAGAAAGGAACAAGTGACATTATTTGGCCACAAATACGGCTCCTATTTAAAAGGCAGGCACTGGTAAAGTGGAAAAAAGCCAAGAAGTTTCGGTCCATCGCATTTTGGGATAATGAGGAGGAGTTTGAGAGGTTTTAAGTTGAATTTTTTTACTATTTTGTGAAGAAATAGTCAGCACAGGTTGTGTGTGATAACAGCCCAGGAGCCCTAGATGTGAAAATACCTGAAATTTAAGCTTTAAATATTTCTTTAAATATTTATTTCACTACTTCTCACACCAGGGACCTGTGCTGTCCCCACATCACTGGGAAATAAAAGCTTTCCTTGAAGAACTAAATATGAATAAGCTGCAGAAATCCATGAAATATTGATCCTGTCCAGGCTGGCCTGCAAATGGAAGTGAATCCTGGTCATACACCTAAGAAGTGTTTTACAAATTCATTAAAAATAACACAGGAGCCCCAGAATGCACTAAAGGTGATTAATTTGTACCATTTTAAATAATATACTTAGGCTTATAAAACCTGAATTATTTATGAGAGCAGCAGTAATGTCTACTGGAAAGAAAAATAAATGTCGGGCTAAAGTAAACAGTGTTTTTCCAAATGTCACAACACACCCCAGAATTTCCCCATTTCCAGCTGGCTGTTCCTCATTTTCAGAGAACCACGGGATTGCTGAAGTTGGAGGAACCTCTGGAGATCACCAAGGACTCTGCCCAAGGAGCAGATTGTCCAGGACCAGGGTTTGGAGATCTCCAAGGATGGAGAGGTCGCAGCATCCCTGGACAACCTCTCAGTGCTTGACCAACCCTAAAATTCTTCTTTTTAGGTGTGAGTGGAGCCTCCTGTATTTCAATTTGTGGGCATTGTCCCTGTTCCTGGCTCTGGGCTCCACTGGGAAGAGCCTGGATCCGACTCCTCCACATCTTGCCAGCTATTAATGGACATGGACAAGGTCTCCTTCTGCAGGCTGAACAACCCCAGCTCTCACAAGGTACCAAAGGTGCTGCCATCCCACTCCCACTCTCCTGCCCCATCCCATCCCATCCCATCCCATCCCATCCCATCCCATCCCACTCCCACTCTCCTGGCCCTTTGCTGAATTCCTGCTCCCAGGACCATCTCCAGATGTGCAGGAGGAGCTGCAGCCACAGGGGAAGGGGCACAGGGCACTGTGGCACAGGACACCTGCAGGGCCAGAGCAGATTGACCACCCTTGGAATGTATTTAGGATCCAGTCTGGGGCCTTGAGGCATCAGCTGAAACCTCACCCAGACACATTGGGAAGTGACTCCCTGGGCTGTCCCCAGCTCTGTCCCCAAGGTGAGCCCACACTGAGCCCCCCAGGGTGGCTCTTTTCCCTGCAGTGCTGCACAGCCTGGATTTCTCCTTGTGCAGCACCTCCAGCAGCGTGAGGAGAAAATGGAAAAAGGAGCCGTCCATCCTTCCCTGAGGATGCAGCGAGACAGGAATTCAGAACATCCACTGGGAAGATGGAGAGGTTTAATTCCTCACCGGAGCCACAGCAGCCGTGGTGAGCTCCACAGGGCTGGCTCTGCCACACGCCTGCTCTCAACTCGTGATGGTTTTATTATTTTCCTGTCAGTTTTCCTTCCCAGCTGTTTTACGAGCCAGACTTTTCATTTTGGTGAAAGCCCAGGAAGGCTCGAGCAGGGCTGGGGTTAAAGGAGGTCAGAGGAGGAGGCAGGAGCTGCAGGCTGCAGTTTGGATGCTTTATGTTCTCCTCAGAGCTCCCTGTCAGCTCCTGCTGCCATTGCCAGGTGATGGATTGGCTCTCAGCTCCTCACAGGGCAAAAACACTGGGAAAGGGATTACATCCCACCTGGAATGGGAGCTGGAGCACACACTGGGCACCTCTCAGCTCAACAGCAGTGATGGGTGGGAGGGGAGTGGAAAAAGTGTCCCTGGCCATGGACCTGGGTGAGATTTAAGGTCCCTTCCCACCCAACCCATTCTGGATTCAGTGACCCTGGAGAGGAGCAGTGCCCAGGGAGGGCTCTGCTCTCGTGGGAGGCTTTGCTGGGAGAGGGCAGGGGGGCAGGTTCTGGTGAGGACAGAGGGACAGAACAGGGTTTGACTCTGATAAGGACAAGAGAACAACGCAGCCTTGGAGAAGTAGATAAAGGAGGGAATTTAGGCAAAGCACAAGGAGGAGCCAGCTCAGGTTTGCAAGGCTGACAAAGCAGAAGTTACGGAAAACAAAAATATTGGGCTTCCTCAAAAACAGGGGGTGAGGAACAGCCACCTAAAAGGACATGAGACATTGAAGACAGACCCCCAAAGAACCCTAGCAGGACTTTGATAAGGGGGGTGATTGTGTAAAATAAAGCCAAGTAATCAGGGATAGCTCATGAATGTGTGATCAGTGTGAGATAAAAACTCTGGTTTTATCTGAATCAGAGGAGGGGTTCTCCCAGTGCCCAGCACTGCAATAAAGAATCCCTGATCTCTAATACTCCAGACTGTGTTAGAAAGGTTCCATGTGGCTGATTTGAGTGTGAGGATAAAGGTGGTGAGATGGAGAAGGAGAGAGCCCTTCCCCACCCAGCTCAGCCCCCATGCTCAGGGCTCGCTCCCCTCCTCAGCAGAGTCCGTAGGAAAATCATCCCGAGGCCAGCAGGACCCTCTGGGCCGTGGTGGGGCAGGTCAGGCCTCCTGGAGGGTCAGGTCAGAGGGAAAGACCCCAACCCTCCCCTCGGGGACAGGATTCACCTGTGGCTTGAGCCAGAGATGGGCTTGGGCCAGGATTCAGAGAGCTGGGCTTTGTCTCTCAGCTCCTCAGCCCAGCATCAGATGAGAAGGGTGAAGGGCACTGCCTGTCCCATGTCACACATCCATCAGGGAAGGATGTTGGGTGCAGGAAGGGGATCAGGCCTCCTGTGGAATCTCATGGTCAGGGTCACCTACAAAGCACCCAGAGGAAGCAGAAAACCTCCAGCATTGACAAGGGGGACTCCTCTGGACCCTCTGCACTTGTTAGATCCTCTCATGAGAAAGGAAATGAGTGAGAATCCTGCATTTTCCTGGAGTTCTCCAGCAATGAGGTGATGGAGGCAGAGCTTTCAGAGCAGATCCCGTCACCTCCTGGGCAGCCAAACCTTTAGCACGATGCCAGCTGTGAGCTGCACACTTCCACCACAGCTGGGACATGGGGGACAGCAGAATTTGGGATGCCTTAAAGGAGAGCTCTTGCCAGCAGAGCTGTTTACTTGCAAACATGCCCTCGATGTTTTTCTTATTATGACACAGAATTACAGTTGTTAAAATTTCCCATTTAGTGACAATCTCCTCCCTTTGGAGACTGCTGTGACATGAGATGATGAAGCAGGAATGATCTGACTTCTCCAGGGAATCTCATTATCTGGTTTAAGGAAACTTCTGTTCACCCTAGAACAGTGTCTGGAAACCCAACAATGACATCAAGAGCCATCAGGATCAAAGCCAAGATCCCATTTTGAATATCCAGCCAAACTGGCTCAGTGGACACCAAGAAATGAAACCCTTTGGGATTTATCCCTGCAGTCCTGGCTGGATTTTGTAGATGAGACAGGAAGAGTGAGGTAAATCCTGTTATCCCAACACTCATTTGCTCTGATTGCTGAGCACCTGCTATTGAATGAAACCGAGTTTCTGCTCCTGGACATGTGCTGGGAGGAAAGCTGGGTGAATAATTGATTTTTCAGTTCAACAACCGAGTTAAAAAGTGAAAAAAAAAAATCAATTTGATCCAAACCCAAGCAGATGTTTTCAAGTTTCCTTGCCAAAAAGAAAAATGAAACAATTCCACTTCAGTGATTAAAAACAAAGAAGTTTTATTCTGGTTTGGGCCATTTGGAGGAAAATGAACCTGCAAAGTTATTGCATCATTTTACACTAAACTGCCTCTTACATTCAGCATTAGCAAGGCCTGGAGTGGTGTCTCCACCTCCAAAGGGGAACAATGTCCCTGTGTGCCACAGGGAATCCGTTCCATGGTTTGGGAGAATCTGTTCCATGATCCATGGGGAATCTGTTCCATGATCCATGGGGAATCTGTTCCCTGTTCCATGGGGAACCTGTCCCTCTCATGCTCTGCCCACTGGAACAAAAAGGAAAGGTGTCTCCTCTGCTTCCACATCTCTTGGAGATGCAGGACCATCCCAGCCCCCAAATTAAGTATTTTGTCTGAAGTGGAATAATCAGGATATTGTCCAAAAATCCCCCTACAGGCAGAGCAATTCAGCAGGGAGCTGGATCACCCCAGTGACTTAGAATTAAACAGAAGTGGATTTCAACACATTTAACCTTTGCATTGAAGGACAGAAAGTGGTTTCTCTTCTTGAGATTGTTTGTCTGTCCCCTCTTAACGGGCTGGACATTTCATAGACTTACTTTGAAATGCAGATCAGAGCAAAATATTTCAGATCAGTTTATTCTGCCCCTGAAGTTTCCTTACCTGAGTTGTCAGTGCAGCTCATGGAGTCTGTCAGATTGCTTTGCCTTTTCCATTTGGAATCCTGCCCAGAGCCCAGGGTTGTTGTTGTGGAGTTTTAATTCCCCCCAGCAGAAGCTGATCCCAGTCAGTTCTGCTGTCAGGAAAGGCAGAGCAGTTTCACTGATCCCCCTTGTAGCAGAAGACAGGACTGGAGTGTCTCCCTTGTTCCATCGTGAGGCAGGGGAATTGTATTACCCAAAAATTCCTTCTTGAACATCCTTAAAAGACAGGGATGCAGGAGACAGCAGGGAGAGCGTAAACAGAAGCACAACAGCAACTGTTAACACCAAGCACCCTTAGATTTTAAATCAAAAACACTCACCCAGCCTGCAAGAATTTGGGCATTTATTTCCTTTTCTTCAGCGCAGCTTCTCCTTCCCAGAGAAGCTCTCACTGCTTCTCAAGCAGATTCTTGGGAAAAGGGAGCTGCGAGGGAAGGAGTAGAGACTTTCCTCTTATTTTGTGGAAGCTGCCCCCCCTGAATAACTCAGAATTTAGGATGTAGGGTGAAACTGGAGCTGAATGTTTGTGCTGCAGGAAGGGCCTTCTGCACCAGCAACGGGCACTTTGCGTGCCAGGATGTGGGGCCAGGACGCTCCCATCCCTCTGGGACTGTCCTGACTGCAGTTAATTCCAGCTCTGCAGTGACCCAATCGTGGTAGTTCTCCTCCAAAAGGACCAGTTTGGGAGTTGGGAGATGCACAGATGATCTGCCTCCCAGCAGTGATTGTGAGGGGATCAGAGAAAATGGTATTCAAGGGGAATTTTAAGGTAGAAAACCAACAAACCCAAGCACATTGCAGCTTGGATGGGGCTTGGAGCAGCCTGGTGCAGGGGAAGGTGTCCCTGCCCATGGCAGGGGGTGGGACAGGATGAGCTTTAATGTCCCTTCCAACCCAAACCATCCTGGGATTCTCTGCTTTCAAGGCAGCTGAGAAGGACCAGAACCCCACTGAGAGTTTTGCTATCAATGGGGTTGCAGATTTGGGGCTTACACCTGTGTTTCCTGTTTCTATCCAAATCTTGAGGCAAAAAGGTTCTCAGGAGGTGTGAGGCAGCAAATTCACCTGCAGAAGGTCCAAGGTGGGTCTCTCAAGGAGCAGGAAAACCCACTTGGCTGGATGAAATTACAGGACCACATCATGAAATGCAGGTTTGCCCCAGCCCAGCCTGCAGGAATGGAATAAGGAGAAGAAATTCAGGAATCCTGATCCTTGGAGGAATAGCTGAAGCTCACAGAGGTCACCTCTTACCAGTCTGCTTATCTTGTGTCCCTGAGAGCTGGTGAACATCACGGGACTGCATCCTGGGAAGGGAAAGGGGCTGGAGCAGCAGCTCTGGATCTGCTGCTCAGAGAGAATTCGCTGCTTTCCCGTCTATCACCTTCCATCAGCACAAAGTCTGTCTGGATAAAGAGATGGAATGTGCAGGCTGAGGATAATTGCAGGGGGGAGATTGGGATAATGGCTGTAATTTGGATTGTGGGAGCAATAAAGCCAGGCTCAATCACTGCCTGCTTTATTTGGGAACGAGCCCAAGCTGCAAACAGCAAAAATGAAATTTATGAAAAATAGAGATTTCAAGAGAAGTAATGAGCATCTGTCTGCTGCAGTGATTGCAGGGGGCTGAGCGCTTCCACTTCGTGCAGCTCATCCTACAGATTTGCTGTGGGATGCTCAGGCTGGCTGGGACACAGGTCAGCCAGGTGGGATGGATCCCCTTCACAGGTGTGGCTCTTCCTTAGCAATCTTTTGCTGATTGGACATGGAATTTTTAGGCAGCTGAAAGTAGTCTGGGTAAGTTTTGCTGTCATTGGATATTTGGTCATCATTGGATAGAGGTCCATCATTCCCACCAAGGGGCTGTGTTTGTGCCAGTGGCCTGGAAAACATTCCCGATTTTTCCTGCTCTGAGGCTGACCCGTTCCATGCTGCTCCAGGCAAGAATGTGCTCAGCAGGTCACGTGAGGGGAGGAGGAGAAGGAAAATCCCACCTCAGGTTTTTGATGCTGCCTTCCTTTTTTCCTTTTTTTTTTCTTTTTTTTTTTTTTTAATGAGTCTGGAGGTTCCCGTTTGCTTCACAGACTCATGGAATGGTTTGGGTTGGAAGGGTCCTTAAAGCCCATCTCATTCCATCCCCTGCCATGGGCAGGGACACCTCCCACTGTCCCAGGCTGCTCCAAGCCCATCCAATCTGGCCTGGGACATTTCCAGGGCACAGGGTGCCCAGAGAAGCTGTGGCTGGGACAGTGGGAGGTGTCCCTGCCCAGGGCAGGGGGTGGCACTGGATGGGCTTTAGGTTCCCTTCCAACCCAAACCATTCTAGGATTCCATGATTTTTCCTTGTTCCCTGGAAGACAGGGAATGGAAGAGCGTCAGAGGCCCTGGCTGAGGGTCTAGGTCTGGGTCTGACCCTGCAGGAATGCTGAGCACTGGTGATGGAACGATGCCAAGGAGAGGACACTCAGTGCCAGGAGACAGCTGTGCCAAGGAAGGAAACCAGGTGCCTTCCTAAGCAGGAAACCACAGGGACCAGCAGGGAAGGAGGAATAAAGAAAAGCCTGAGCTCTCTGGGGTGCTTGTGGCACCAATAAATTCCAGCCTCGTTTGAAATCCTGGGTTTTCCATAAAGTCTGCTCAAAGTCACCCCTGCCTGCAAATCTTTGTCACCTGGAAACACCAGAATGAGCTAATAAATAACTTTTTTGCATGGCAGGAGGAGATGGTGTCCTTGCCTTCACCTTGGTGATCCCACAAAACCACCCATGCCTGGAGCTGCTCCCAGGGTCCCATTTGGCTCCAAGCCCTCCCATTCCTCAGCCACACAGAGTGCCCTTCACACACACCACAAATCCCAAAATCCCACAGAACCACGGGATGGCCGGGCTTGGAAGGCACCTCTGGAGCTCATCCAGTCCAACCTCCCTGCTCAACCTGGGTCCTGTGGCCAGATGACTTTAAAATATCCCTGGGGAAGGAGGTGTGGCCCATGATTCTGGGAAAACCCAAACCCAACATCTGAGAGAAAAGGAGGGAGGGGAGCACCCCAAATCAATGTTTTCCTTTTTTTTTTTTTTTTTTACGAAATAGACAGCATTTTCCACAATAAAAAGGTAATAAAGGAATTTATAGGATTCAGCATTCCACCTTGTTTCTGACCACTGTCTGCATGAGGAAGATCTCTTGTTTTCATACAGATTTTGGGAGCAGGTCCTGGCAGGGCTCCAGAGGAAGGTCCATTGGTAAATCTGAGAAAAACTTGAGCCAAAATTTACCTACAGCCTGAAATTTAAAATCCCACAGTCACAAGAGCAACCTCAGCCCCTTCCAGGAGTAAATTGAGGCTTTTCCTGCCCACTCTCCTGTTTGAGATGCCAGGAAAAGGATAATTATCCCAAAGAAATGCTGAGAAGTGTCAGTGTGTATTTAAACTCCTTCAGAGAGGGTTTAAATGGAGCTAAATCCTTCCTTGGCCTCAGATTTTGGCAGCAGTTTGAATTTAAGGAAGTTATGGAGGTATAATTGAATCACTTTGTCCCTCAAGTTCTTAATGCTGGCAAATCAGATCTATTTATAAAAATGAATTATTTATTAAGACAAGTGAACAGGCAAGAGATAACAGACGAAAGATCTTAATCAGAATTAATTACTACATGGGATAAAACTTAAAGAACCACTGGTAAATTATAGAATAACATGAAACAGTGCAGTAGAGCAAGGTACCTATATTAGACTAAAATAAATGGTATTGATTAGGGGTTGAATGTGATTTACCACTGAAATGATGATGATAATGTCCAGATTCCTTCACGTAAATCCTGGGAATACCCATGAAAGAGGTGTCCCTGCTCATGGGGGAAATTCCACACATTGCCAGGAAAATGTACAGGAGACTTCTACTGTGGGGAAGTTTGGTGTGGCTTTTGCAGCTTCAAATGAGTGGCTGTTATCAGAAATTCAGATTATCCTGCCAGATCTGAATTCCACAGGGAGCTCTGGCCCCAGCTGAGAGGGATGAGGACCTGAGGAGTGAATCCAGAGGCCACGGAGCTGCTCCCAGGGCTGGAGCCCCTCTGCTCTGGAGCCAGGCTGGGAGAGATGGGGGTGCTCACCTGGAGAGGAGAAGGCTCCAGGGAGAGCTCAGAGCCCCTTGCAGGGCCTAAAGGGGCTCCAGGAGAGCTGGAGAGGGACTGGGGACAAGGGATGGAGGGACAGGACACAGGGAATGGCTTCCCACTGCCAGAGGGCAGGGATGGATGGGATATTGGGCAGGAATTGTTCCCTGGGAGGGTGGGCAGGCCCTGGCACAGGGTGCCCAGAGAAGCTGTGGCTGTCCCTGGATCCCTGGCAGTGCCCAAGGCCAGGTTGGACACTGGGGCTTGGAGCAGCCTGGGACAGTGGGAGGTGTCCCTGCCCATGGCAGGGGTGGAATAAATGTCCTTTAAAGGCCTCTCCCAACCCAAACCATTCCAGGATCCCCGGATTTTCCCTCTGCAGGCCTGGCTTTATTCCTGACACATTCCCAAACCCAGTCACACAGCACAGAGGGAAGGGGGACACAATTCCATGGGGCAGGGACCATCCTGGTTAATTCGTGGCCCCAGGGCTGCTGCAGAGGGTCATTGTCACCCCTGCCCTGGGCTGGGTGTCACAGACACCCCGGAACAGCAAAGGACACAAAGCAGGGATGAGGAAACAGCACAGAGCAGCAAAATAAATATTCCCCTCCTTAAAAGCTGCACTTGTTCCTTGCCTGGCCGGGAAGAATCGAAGGAGCAGGATGATGAAAAAGGGAGAGCAGAGTTAATCAACACAGAGGCTCTGGCAGGAAACCAAGTCACCTTTGGAGCTTCTCGTGCTCAATGAGAAACCATCAATGAGCAGGGAGAGCAGCAAATGATTTTCACAATGGACTGGCCCAAACCCTGGAATTATTCTGCAGGGAACAGCTCTTCACAGGCTAATTGGGCTCGTTCAGTCTTGAACGCCGAGGATACACCAGGGGCTCTTTTAATTTATTGGGTTTAGGAGGAGTATTTACAAACCTAAACCCGTAAAGCTGAGGCTTTGCAGCAGAAATGGAGCTAAGGCTGGTGTCAGGCAGGACTTCACCTTCATCCTGGAGCTTAACTGCCTGATTGGGTTCCATGTAGCTCATTAAAAAACATGTATTAAATATATATCTAAAGGAACCCCCCTGAACTCGGAGGAGACCAGCCCTGAATGTTTTAATGCTGCAAAAACCAACCAGAATTCAGCAGGAGAATCAGAAAATCAGCTGCAGCCCCAAGCAGGGAGAAATCATCCAGCCAGGAGCCAAAATTCCCAGTCTGGCTCTTGCTGGGCCCTCTTTGGGGTGGCCTTTGCTGGTGTGACCTCGATGTCACCACAGCTGGCCCAGGGTGGAGCAGTGAGAGCTTCAACCAGGAGCAAGCTGGGACTTGGAGAAGGTTAATTCCAACTCAGGGGGGTTTGGAGGTGACAGCAAAGCCCCTGTCTGCAGTCCCCAGAGCAGTGACTAACTAGGCCAGGTCCAAGGTTCATTAATTAGCAAAGTCCCTCTTAAATGAATGATCGCAGAGAGAGGAAGGGAAGTCACAAATGCCACTGAAATTTGGCATAATTATGAAAATAATTTTTAAAATTAAGTTTAAAAAATATTTTTAAAAGTTAAACAACTTAACAATTAAAAAAATTGATTATTAAAAGAGCTTTAAAATTAGGAAACTTTCTAGAAGCTGAAAAAATGGTCAGATAATCAGCTTGGAAGGGGCTTCAGGAGCTTTAGAGTCCAACCTCTTCCTCCAAGCATGGTCAACGATAAGATGAGGTGAGATATGAGACATGAGATTATTTTGAGCTTTTTCAAGATTTATCTTAAAAACCTGCAAGTGTGGAGCCTCCATGGGAAACCTCTTCCCATCCTGGGCTGCCCAGTGGTGAAAACACAAATCCAGGCTTTTCATTTTTGAGTGGTCCTATATAAAAGAGGAGGAGAGAAGGAAAAGAGGATCAAGTGGGTAAAGAAAAAATGCAACAAATTCATGTTGAGTAGTGGTCGAGCAGAAACAGCAGAGCTCATTTCACCTCCTGTTTTACGTCTCCATTCTGAGCTGGCCTTTCCAAGTTCTTCATTTTCCCCCTGAGAGCTGGCACATCTGGGATATTATTCCATTTATCCTGAAGGAAATGTGATATCTCACATGTCCCTCAGGACTTCTCTGAGACTGTGAGGACACCAGACAAAACCCCATCACTGGGCTGTGTAAAGCTGGGTCTGGTGGCTCCAGCCTTGCTGCCTCCTCCACATCATCTCCCAGACATTCTCCTCTCCTTTCCATCCTCCCACCAGCTCAGATTTGCTGGCTGTGGAAAGGTGGAGCCTCAGCCAAACCAAAATGTTCAGCACTGTCTTCAGCCATGCAGGTCCAAGGCACTGAAAGTGAGGCAGTAGAACAGCTTGGGGGAATGGATTAAATAAGGAACTCTGTGCCCTCAGGAGGGCTGATCCATGCTCTGTGTGCTTCCTTCCCCTCTCCCTCCCATCTCTCCCCAGCCCTGGTGCAGCCTCTTGGCTCCTGTGGGTCCCTGTGACTCTGAATGACCTTGGAGAGCCGCACGTTCCCCAGGACACGCAGGGTGGTGCTGGCACCCAGCCCCAGCTGCTGGGGGTGTCTGCTTGCTCCAGGTGCCACCTCCAACCTCCCTGGAACCGACCAAGCACGGCCTGGAGCTGCTCCACGCTGAGCTCCGTGTGGGCAGCACAGGACAATTTGTCACCTCATTACTGGGGACCAGAGTGGCTGTGAAGGGTCATTAATTTAACCCAGTCTCTTATTTAGCTGTTACTTTTATGCAGCCTCACCCATGGCTCAGTCAGGCATTTCCCATTCCCCATTCCTATTTCCCTTCCCCACTCCCCTTTCCCAATCCCCATTCCCAATTCCCAGTTCCCCATCCCCCATTCCCCATTCCCAATCCCCTATTCCCAGTCCCCCCTTCCCAACCCCCATTTCCCATCCCCCCCCTCCC
>VZTZ01043684.1:286294-330483 GCA_013400955.1 Drymodes brunneopygia
ACCAAGGCATGAGGATGTCTGGGTGTGGGGGGAGGTTTGGATCAGCCCCTGAAGGATCTGTTTGACATCAGAGCTTTGCTCAGACTCAGGGAGAGCCTCCCAGCTCTGCCCCAAGGCCTGGAGAGCCCTGGCCCAGCCCCTTCTCTGCTCTGCACTTTGTCCTGAGGGGCTGCCCAGGGATCCCAAAGCTCCTGGGAGCACCAGGAGGCTCCTGAGGGATCCACACACCCCAAACACAGCCCAAACACAGCCCAAACCCCCCCACCCATGGCCTGCCACCCTGGGATGGGGCTCAAGGTGCTCCACAGCCACTCCTGGGGCACCCCCTGCCTCCTCTCCTGGACAGGTCAGAAATGTCCTCTTTTGTAGCTCCTCCACCACTCTGAAGGGCCAAACTCCCCTTTCCAGAGCAAAACACCCCAAATTTGCCGTTCCCCCTCTGCCCTCCCGTTGAACTCTTGCCAAGGTGATATTTGTGGGGTTTTGTCCCATTTTCCAGCAGTCAGAGTATTTCAGATCCTCCTTTCCCCCATCAAACCCCCATCAAGTACCAGGAGGACACCAGGAGCACCCCTTTGGGCAGGGCTGTGGCAGCACCTGGCTCAAGGAAGCTCCTTCACCCCAATCCCCCCATGGCTGAGAGGTTTCACAGCATTCCCACCTCTCCTTGTTGTTTGATTCCATGTTTTTCATCAGGAAGAGCTGCCCCCCTCCTCTGCCCCTGCAGGCTCTCCGTGCTCAGCCCATGGAGCTTCTGCTGGCACCACTGAGCTGCTCCTCAAACGTGGAGGTTTCTCCAGAGTTCCTTTGCTCCTGGACTGCAGGGGAATGCCATCAATGTGTGCAGGACACTTCAGCCTTCCCTCAGTCCTGGAAAGAGACTGAGTAAAGTGTTAGTAAATCATGGAATCATGGAATGGTTTGTATTGGAAAGGACCTTAAAGCCCATCCAGTCCCACCCTGCCATGGGCAGGGACATCTCCCACTGTCCCAGGCTGCTCCAAGCCCCAATGTCCAGCCTGGCCTTGGGCACTGCCAGGGATCCAGGGGCAGCCACAGCTTCTCTGGGCACCCTGTGCCAGGGCCTGCCCACCCTCACAGCCTTCCAAACATCCCAAATTTTGCCAAGTTCTGTATCTCTCTTTAGAACTTCAGCCCAGCACCTGACCCCTCCTCCTTTGGGAATAGGGGATCCAGCCTGGTAACTCCTCTTTTGGGATGATCTCTGCAGATCTTCCTGCTTAATCCCTTGAGCTCCTGGAAGCCCAAAGTCACTTGGGAATGTCTAAGTAAAGCAAGGATTAATGCCTTAAGCAACACAATAATCATGGAATCATGGAATATCCTGAGCTGGATCCACAGGGACCATCCAGTCCCACCCCTGGCCCTGCACTGACACCCCAACAATCCCACCCTGTGCCTGGGAGCATCCGTCAGCCTTAAACCCAGGGAGACTCTGGGATCATTAAATCTTTATTTACTCCATTTCTTCCATCTGTCTACTCTAAAATTTCACTCTTTTATTTTACTGAAGGAGTTTTACACCCCGAGTCTCAGATTTAGCTGTAATTCTGACAGAATTGTCTCTGACCGGGCTCATAAATCTGTTCTGTGCCAAAAAACTTTGATTTTTGCTTTGTTTTGCACTGGAATCAGGAACACTGTCACTGCTAGGTGGAAATGTCACAAAACTACATCACTATAATTTTTATGTCCCTGTTGCAGAACGCCTTTGTGCTGTGTTTGCATTTTGAATTTGCTGCTGGAACAATAACATCCCATTTGGGTCACAATCAGGGGCCTTGTACTGGGATAAAATTTTATGCTTAATCAGAATAATTTGGGCTGTTTTGTGGGCATTTGGAGGTTTGTGATGTCCCAAACCATTCGCTTTGTTGCTTTTAAGTGGCCAGGTGTGCTAAGTAGGGGCTTTGCTGTCAGTCAGCCACCCATAATTGGCTTTGGAAGCAGAGACTTGTGGTTTTTGGAATATTTACAAGAAAGTGGTGACATTTTCGACAGATCAGGCAAAGCTGCTGACTCAAAAAAGCCTCATTTTTGTGACTATCAGCAACATGACCTCCCTGGTTTGGAAGGAAAAAGAAGGGATTGTGCTGTTTGGAGCTGACAATGAGGTTTCACAGCTTTCCTCAGATTCAGAGTCATCCTAATGCAGCTCAGTGATGGAAACTGCTCTTGGAGGGATGGAAACTGTTCTTGGAGGGATGGAAACTGCTCTTGGAGGGATGGAAACTGCTCTTGGAGGGGTGGAAACTGCTCTTGGAGGGGTGGATTCCTGCCCAGCATGAGGATTCAAACTCCAGCCAGGAAATGCTTTGGCTTAGGGAAGGTTTTATTAGGATTATCTGCTAAACCACAAAATCATGGAATGATTTGGGTGGGAAAAGACCTTAAAGCTCATCCAGTGCCACCCCCTGCCATGGGCAGGGACCCCTCCCACTGTCCCAGGCTGCTCCAAGCCCCAGTGTCCAACCTGGCCTTGGCCACTGCCAGGGATCCAGGGGCAGCCCCAGCTTCTCTGGGCACCCTGTGCCAGGGCCTGCCCACCCTCCCAGGGAACAATTCCTGCCCAATATCCCATCCATCCCTGCCCTCTGGCAGTGGGAAGCCTTTCCCTGTGTCCTGTCCCTCCATCCCTTGTCCCCAGTCCCTCTCCAGCACTCTTGGAGCCCCTTCAGGTCCTGGAAGGTCACAGTTGGGTCAACCCAAAGTTTCTCTCCTCCAGGCTGGACAATCCCAACCCTCCCAGCCTTTCTACAGCAACCCAAGGAGCAGCAAAATTCCCTCTTCTCCTCATCAACCAAATCCATCAAGCAGGGATCCATCATCACATTCCCAGTGGAGATTCCTTGTAGGGGCACAAGCAGAGTCTGGCTGCAAATCACTAAAATTCAAGATTAATTCTAAAATAGATTAATTGTGTCCTTCCTGAGAGCAATCCCAGAACCTAGAGTCAAAGACAACCTGGTGTGAATGGAGAATTTTTTCTGTGGCCTTGTCTGGAGTGTCTTTGTGAGCTGCCACAGGACACCACAATTCCATTAAATCCATGATATTTTGTCTTTTTCTTCTTAGACTCAATCCTGCATCACTCTCAAAGCTGTGACAGCCACCACAAAAACGGTGACACATTCCTGTCTCAGCTTTACACCTCCAGCTCTTCAGGAGGCTGAAATTCAGCACTAGAGTTGAGCCCGGCTGAAAAACCAGCCTGGATTTAGGTTCCAAGATGGAAATAACCTGATGTTGGCAAACTGGCATTCCAGGAGGTAACCATAGAAACCTTCCCAGGGATGGCTGGGGGAGACTCAAACTTGCAGGAAGGCAGGAACAGGCTCTGGATCAGTTTTTGTTGGTGTGAGGGCATCACCTGGGTGAGGGATTAGTGATTGCATGGAGGAGCTGCCTCCATGCAGCTGCAGGTGATTCCCACATGGATGAGAGCCCCTCTTCCCAAAGGAGCAGCTCCTGTGTGCTCACACCTGCAGCTGTTGCAGCTCACAATCCCATTGTTATTCTGCTATTCCATGACGAATTGGGAGCACAGGGACTGGAGTGCCCCAAGCAAGAAACTGGGACCAAATTGCTGCTGCCCTTGGAGCCAGTGGCTGGATGTTGTGGGAAAGGCTCCTGCTTTTAAATTTGGGAAGAGTCCAGTGAGTGCAGGGGAGGATCTCCCAGCTGGTCCCAGGGCTGGAACACTTCAGAAGAGCCGCTGAGTGAGATGGGGAAGAGAAGGCTCCAGGGAGAGCTCAGAGCCCCTTCCAGTGCCTAAAGGGGCTCCAGGAGAGCTGGAGAGGGACTGGGGACAAGGGATGGAGGGACAGGACACAGGGAATGGCTTCTCACTGCCAGAGGGCAGGGATGGATGGGAGATTGGGAAGGAATTGTTCCCTGGGAGGGTGGGCAGGCCCTGGCACAGGGTGCCCAGAGAAGCTGTGGCTGCCCCTGGATCCCTGGCAGTGCCCAAGGCCAGGCTGGACATTGGGGTTTGGAGCAGCCTGGGACAGTGGGAGCTGTCCCTGCCCATGGCAGGGGTGGCACTGGATGGGCTTTGAGGTCCCTTCCCACCCAAATCATTCCATGGTTCCAGGATTCCATGACACAGTCCTGATCTAAAGACCAGCAGGTGCCATCCCCCAACACCCCTGGCAGCTCTCAGCCCTCCCCAGGCAATCCAGGCCTGGCAGAAGCTCCAATTCCCAAAATTCAGATTTGCACCAGTCCCTGTAGGTTTGAACAATTCATTATTTATTGCATCCTTTTGCTTTTGGAAACACAAGACCAAACTCTGCTTTAAAAATCTGTGCCGTTCATGTGACACAAAACCACCCAGGGACATTTTCCATCCACTTTGCAAGAGCAGGCACAAGATTTTGGACAAGTCTCTCTATTGACCAACTTCCACACACGTGAAAATCCAAATTAAAGCCATCAAACTCGATCGTCTGTGGGAGGGTAGCCCTGTGCTCCCCACACTTGTTTGGATAATCCCTAATGAATCATTAGGTAGGAATCAGAAGAGCAATCAGGGTTTAATTTGTTTCACAATACTCCTGCAGGATTCCACGTCTATTTTAATTATATTGAAAACCAGGAATCCTTCATGGAAACTTGCTCTGAACTGTTGGTGCTGTGACAGTGAAAATAAAAATAAAAGGAGAAATAAACCCATGAACTCAATAAAAACATCCAGATATTGGGATATTCCTCCTCTTTATCCTCCCTGCCTGCCACTGGACCTAGGGAATCAGCAGAGCCTGGACAGAGAATCCCAGAATTGTCACAGAATCGTGGAGTGGGATGGCTTGGGAGGGACCTCAAAGCCCACCCAGTTCCAGCTGCTGCCCTGGGCCTTGCACTGGGCCAGCAGCAGAGATGAGGCTCAGGAAGGGCTCAGCACAGGGATCCCATTCCTGAGCTTTTCCAGAAGAAAGGATGTGGGTCCAAGGCCCTGGACCTTGCTGCTCATGGACATTCCCCTGTGGGAATTACATTCCATACATCTTCACAACACAAACAGTGCTGTGAGCCCCAGGTACCCCCAAACTTCTCCCCCCCCAAAAACTCAACAAACAATGCAAAGGACCAAGGCTTTAATGATCCCATGGAGATTTTAATGTCTTTGTTTGCTTTTAATTCTACTCTTTATTTAGTTCTTGCTTTAAATTCAGTACAGCTACATCTTGTATGCATCCCAGAATCATGGAATCACTGAGACTGGAAAAACCTTCCAGGATCACCAAGTCCAAGCTGTGCCTGATCCCCACCTTGTCCCCAGCCCAGAGCACTCAGTGCCACCTCCAGCCCTTCCTTGGACACCTCCAGGGATGGGGACTCCAAACCTCCCTGGGCAGCCCCTGCCAAGGCCTGAGCAGCCTTTCCATGGGGAAATTCCTCCTGATATCCAACCTGAACCTGGAGCAGCTTGAGGCCTTTTCCTCCCATCTGTGAGTGTCCCCAAGGAGTGAGGACTCACAGGGGTGAATCTCACAGGATCACCCTCGCTGGAGCTGACCCAGCTCATTGTCACAGGCTACAAACACAGCTTGCACCAGGAAAAAAAATTATCTGGGAAAATAAATCTCCCTTTTCTAATCCAGCCCTGATGTCTTTCTAATGGCACAGCACACAGAGAGAACCATGGCTGAGTTGTCTTCTCTTTTCCCTGTGTCAAAGGCTAAAATAAACCCAGAGCAGAGCCCAAACCCCAAAAAACCAACCCCATTTCTCCCTTTCCAACATGCTCCTGTTAATAAATTTTGGCTGATGATCTGTTTGAGGGGGACACGCTCTTGCCCTTTCTTTGTGGTATCTGGACAGCTTCTTTATAAAATTAATAACAAGAATTAAATCCCCAGTGAGCTCCAGGGTATCTGATCCTTCTCCCTGCCAAGGACAGAGCTCTGCTCCGTGTGGGTTTAACAGGGCTCTGATAACCGGAGCAGAAGAGAGAATTTGGTTTAAGCACAAAGAATTTTAGAGATTTTCAAATATAGTCCCTAAAGGAACGTGAAACCAAACATTGATATTTTCTTCCTGGGTAATTCTTGAGGGGGAAATTCCAAGCAGCCAATGAAAGGATTTAATTTGGACACAATGCAGCGGGATTTTGATTCTGAAATTGGATAATCAATTACAATATATTATATTTCACACATATTGGTCTCTGCAGTCTGGAAGGCAACAGTTGGAAAACAAAGCAGGGAAAGTTTCCATTGCAATATCCTGCAGGGATCAAAAATCCTCCACTTGGAGAGCCAAGGCAGCAGGAGGCAGAGGGAAATCCTGGAGGCTTTCAGAGCTCTGGTCACATGGAATTTGTTGGGTCTGATGTTGATCCCTCCAAAAGTGGTGGTGGCACAAAGCAGAGGGACTGGGCAGCTCCTGGGTCACTCCCAGGGCCAACACTCCACAGGCAGCTCCTCCACATGGGATCTCAGCTCAGTTCTGTCACTGAGACATGGAATCACAGAATCATGGAAAATCCTGAGCTGGGAGGGACCCAGGAGAGCTGGAGAGGGACTGGGGACAAGGGATGGAGGGACAGGACACAGGGAATGGCTTCCCACTGCCAGAGGGCAGGGATGGATGGGATATTGGGCAGGAATTGTTCCCTGGGAAGGACCCACCAGGAACATCAAATCCAGCTCCCAGCCCTGCACAGACACCCCAACAATCCCACCAGGACCTGATGGATTCACACCTGAGACTTGAGAGAGAACTAAAGTTACTCTGTCAACACCTAATTCCATCTTCCCATTCCCTGATTTCCATGTCAGAATAGAGGGAAGGAAAACACAACTTTATCCCTGTACTTGGAGCATCTCGTGGTGACCACAGCTCAGGACTCAGTCTGAGGGCTTCAAGTTTGTTTTTACAAGTAAAAAAAAAAAAAAGGAAGGAAAAAAGGTAACAATGAGAAAGAACCTCCTGAGGGCTTCAGGTGCATCTTTGTGCTCAATAACCCCTCCTTTCCTTTCTCCAGGTGTTTCTTTAGGCACAAATGGAATTCCCTGATCCTTCCAGACACCAAGGACAGGAGTTGTGCAATTCAGCCTTATTTTGAGAGAAAAAACACCAAATGAAATGAAATTTTGAATGAAAAAACCCAAAGCATCCCATCGAGTCTGGTCTGTATCTGATCTCACATCATCCTGTTCACTGGCTGCCCATTTTCAGTGGGCAAGCTCAGGAATTCCCATTCCCATTCCCTTCTGCCATTTGGGAGTTGCTCCCATATCTCTGTTCCAGCTGAACCAGCCCAGCCTCCCTTGTCATTCCTGGAGGCCATTCCAGGTCTCTGTCCCTCTTGTTGCCTTCCTCTGCTCAAATTTCTCTTTTCCAACCTGTTCCTGCTTTTCCAGCACAGGGATCAGGAGTGCACCCTGGAGGAGCAGGAGCACCTGGTGTCCTCTCCATCCCCTCATCCTGACATCACCTCAAGCCTCTGTGGCATCACCGAGCCTGAACGTGCAGAGGAACCCTTGGAGTCGCTCCAGGATTCCCCTCCTGAGCAGGAACAGCCACTCCAGAGCACACCTTGGCAAGTGCTTGGTTTTGCTTGGCAGTTATTGCATTTCCTTGGAATTTCCTGACTGGATCATGGAGCATCCCAAGCTCCTGCAGCAGCTCTTGGCCATCAGCTGCCACTTCCCCCTCCAAGCTGGGAATGACACGGGAAGAGCCCGTTCTGCTCAGGAGATTGAATTTCTCCTTCCAGCTGAACTGAGAGGAGGAGATGAGGATGAGTTTACTCATCCTAGGGAGAAAAAAACAAAGCAGAAAATTAAAAGTTCTGGAGAACAATTTTCCTAATTAACTCCCAGACTCCAAGCCCCAAACCCGGTGTATTTATTAATCTTATGACTCAGAAATGCATTTTTCTATATGTGGCTCATCTGTCTTGTACTTTAACTGCTGTTCTGTGTCCATCTTCATGAAAATTGGCTGAAAAATATTGGGTATAAAAAAGAATGGATGGATGAAACCTAATACATGTAAAGAAACTCCTGGATTTTACTGGTTTCCCTAAATTTTTGTCATGTTGAGGGATGCAAAGAAATTCCCAGTACAAGGAGGGCAATAACACTGAGCAACTCCAAGATGCTGTATAATAACCTGGAATATTAAAATTAATTGCTTAATTGAAAGGAATTGGGTAAGTTAGTACAGCAATACAACCTCCAAAGTGGAGAAAGTGCTTTAAAATTCACTATTTATTATTTGCATTTTATTTTAACCATTTTTTACAATAGAAAATGGAAAGGCTCCTTGCACACTGCAGATATCTCAGTCTATAGATCCACATCATTCTAATTGATTCCATCAAATCACGTGGCACACTTCCTGAATTAGTGCATACAGGGATTGCTTATCAAAAGGACATGACCTGGAAAATGCAGGGAAGTGGAAATGTTAAATTCATTGGGATAAAGGTTCCAAGAAAAAGAGGTTTGTTTATTTCCTTCTCTTCTCTTCTCTTCTCTTCTCTTCTCTTCTCTTCTCTTCTCTTCTCTTCTCTTCTCTTCTCTTCTCTTCTCTTCTCTTCTCTTCTCTTCTCTTCTCTTCTCTTCTCCTCTTTTCTCTTCTCTTCTCTTCTCTTCTCTTCTCTTCTCTTCTCTTCTCTTCTCTTCTCTTCCCGAACCCTTCCCTTCTCTCCCCTCCCCCTGGTTTCACTCCATGGGCTCTCCATGCCTTAGGAGAAATCCCACATTGGCTGCTCTTCCCTCATCCACCAGGGTTCCTGTGAGGTCATGGGCTCTGCTTTGAGGTCACTGTCCCAGGTGTAATTCCTGTAGAAATCCAGCTTTTCTTGGGAATTCCCTATGCCCGTGTCCTTTTTGTGACAATCGTGCCACGGATAACGGGAATACCTCGACTGGGGATGCACCATCTCTGCAAACCCATCTCAAATACAAAGTGCTTGAAGGGTCGTCCAAAGGGGGCCTGGGTGGGACCTTCTGACCTGCAGAGGTTCAGCAGATGATGCTCCTAAAGGTCCACCTGCCCTGGATCCCTCTGCAGGGATGGGAAGAGGGGACCCCATGAACTGCAGAGGGGACAAGACAGAAATTTGGATTTGTTTTTGCTGTCCCCGGGAGGATCTTGAAATCCATGAAAGGAGATCCAGAGGAGGTTGGAGACCTGAGCGTGAGGAGCTCTCAAGCCTCCTGTTTGCCAGCAGCTTTCAGGCCAGGGTTGGAAGGCATCTTCCAAAAAAAGGGATGACAAAAGGCTTGACACGACTTCCTGATTATCCTTTGGGAAGGAACAGATCCAAAGGGAAGCACCATGGTGCCTCCACCCTCTCCCCACCAACCTCCTGTGAGAAGTTCCTCCCCTGCTCCTCTCACCTGAGCACTCATCACTGCTTCCTGGATAAATCCTGATGTCCCTAAAAATATTCATTCTGAATCCCCAAATGCTTTCTGTGGGCCCCATTCCCTTGGGAATCCTGCAGCAGGAGTTTAATTACCCAGCCCCTCATTAGTGTGTCCTCTCCACCAGCCACTGCTCAGCCTCCAACCATGGATCTGACCACGAGCTGCAATCTGGACAGACTCCAGCAGGTTCATTGCTTTATTTAAAGCAAATTTAATTAAATTGCTGCATTTCCAATTAATTCAGCTCAGATTCCAACTCCTTCAACTCAAACCCATGGCACAGCAGAGTTTCCTTTGGAGACCAAAATCACTCATTCCCTGCCTTTAGGGATAAAAGTTTGGGGTCATTATATTTTGCCTCAGTCCACTGGGATTGCCCAGCGCATCTGAAATCCGGAGTTTCATCACAAACACGCAAGGAAATGTGAAATTATTGTCTGGAGCATCCCAGGGCTCTGTTACAAACTGGAGATCTCCTTGTCATTACCAACTCTTTCCATAGGCACCTTTTTTTCCTGGGAAGCTTTGAACCCATTAACATAATAAGCTGTTCCTCAAATCCTGATTGTTAATTAAAGCCATATATTATTGTCAGCTCCCCCATTGCTGTGTGGGCTCAGTTTTCCCTCATTAAAGTGTAATAAATGCTCCTTTTTTTTTCTTCTTTCTTTTTGTTTCCTTTTTTCCGTCTTTTTTTCACTTGCAAAAACAAACTCGAAGCGAACTTACATAAAACTGGATTAGTTCTTCCCCTGCTTTCTGGAGGGAAACTCTACAGCTTATTCAGCATATTTTCCGTGTGTTTCCCACAAATAAAGGACTGTATTGACTCCCAAAGATATCACACAGCTCTGGAGCTAATTAAAAGTCTGCTTCTGTGCAATTACCACAGCACAGGGAGAGCACAAACAGCTAAAAATTCACGGATTTTCTTTGAAACTCAACCCCGGAGTTACTCTGTGCAAATACTTAATGGGGAAGTCAATTCCAAAAAAAAAAAAAAAAAGAAAAGCCAGGGAATGATGGTTGTTCTCAGCACAGAGGGGGTTTAAACAGCTCAGGAGTCCCACGAGGGTTCCGTGACCCAAAATTAGGAGACAAAAGGAGATGTGGGATGTTAGATTGGAACCCAGCTGGGACAGGCTGAGCAGCCTCTTCCCACAGAGGAAATATCACCAGAAATATCCATGAGATTCCAGAGGAGTGAGAAAAAACAAGGAGAAGCCATGAAGGGAAGGAGAACAAAGTAAATCCACAAATAAAGGGCTGGACTTGGTGATCCTGGAGGTGTTTTCAGCCTTAATGGTTCCATGAACCCATGGCTGGAGAGGCTGGAAGGATTCTCCACCCCTCAAGTTGGATGTCTACCCCATGGATGGATTCCAGAGCATCCCACAGGTCTTTAAACATTCCTGAGTTTCCCAGAGAGGGAATCACCCCTTTGTGGGAGAACAGGATGTGCTGGGATTAAAAACCACCTGGAATTGGCTCAGTGGGTCTGAGCATGGTGCTGATAACACCAAAATCGTGGATTTGATCCCTGTGTGACCCATTCATGTTAGAGCTGGATTTGATGATCCTCGTGGGCCCCTTCCTACTCAAATATTCTGGGATTCTGTGTGAAATTTAATCCTTGCAAAAGCATCTGAGCCTCCCAGAGGGCAGGGATAGATGGGATATTGGGAAGGAATTGTTCCCTGGGAGGGTGGGCAGGCCCTGGCACAGGGTGCCCAGAGAAGCTGTGGCTGCCCCTGGATCCCTGGCAGTGCCCAAGGCCAGGCTGGACATTGGGGCTTGGAGCAGCCTGGGACAGTGGGAGGTGTCCCTGCCCAGGGTAGGGGTGGCACTGGATGGGCTTTAAGATCCTTCTCATCCCAATCCAGTCTGTGGTTCTACCATTCCAACCTGGAATTGCAGGAATCACACCCAAATGTTGAAATCCCAGAATACTGCAGGTCAGCTCAGGGCTGAGGAGAGGCCACAGGCCAGGCTGTCCCTGCCTCCTCCCACAGAGAGAGGATGTGGGACAGGATCAGCTCCGTGTTTTCCCAGCTCCTGCTTCTTACTGCCTTTCATGGAAAATAGCACAGTTTCCAGAGAAAGGAACATCCCAACCCAAACAAGCTAGGATTTGGGAGTCTCCCCGTGGCCTTTGGGAAAGTCTTCCATGGCAGAGCAGGAATCAGGGAAGAGACTTTTTCTGTCCTGGGAATAATTGCTCATCCCATTCCCTGCACTGTTTCCCAGGCATTGATCCAATTTTCTCTGAAAGCCATGATCCCACTGAAGGCTTTCAGCCAGGAATGTCCCTGTTCCTGCCAGGCTGGGTACAGGAGAGGGTTAAAAGTGGAAGAATGGCAAGGAGGGGGTAGATTCCAAGTGACCTGACAGATGGGAATGTCAAGGCCTGGAAAACAAGCCTGGGAAACCCATCTCTTATCCCTATTGCTCTGTGTAGGATAAGGGAGGTGTTTGAAAAGACTTGGCAGAAAATTCTTCCTCTCCAGTGGACTAAAAACTCCATAACCATGCTGAGGTATCCCAAAAAAACCTAGGGACATTTATAGGTGTGGGATAAGTCCAGAAGTGTGGGGGAAAACACAGGAATTGTGCAAAAAGCCCAAAAGAAAAAGTCCCCCTGAGAAGTGCCTGCAGTGCAGTGTTTCCATTTCACTCCCTCACCTCCCCAAATTAAATTAATTAAAAAGTATTAGCTGGAGTTATTAATCTTTCTGTAATTGCTATCTCAATAATAAGGAATTGATTAATGATTGCATTAGGAATTATAATAATAATTATTAAAATTTATGCTGGCCAGTAATTACCAAATGCCTGCTAATGGGCAGAATGGAATCATTGAGCTTTCCCTTGGAGGAGTCAGGAAAGTGAGAGGAAACACAAAGTTTTTGGGAGCTGTGGGACTGAATCCTGATGAGAATCATTCCAAGCCTGCCCTGACCTCGGTGCTGAGGTTCCTGCAGGGAATGGTGGGATGTGCCCAGAGTCCTGTGAGACAGGAGACAAAATTCCTGCCACTGGATCATCACTGAGATCGAGGCCCTGGTGCCCTCCAGGCTCCTGGAGTTCAGCAGATCCCTAAATTAAGGCATTTCTCAGAGGAGGGCTCAGCTGACCTTGGCAATGCTCTGGTGAAATGCAGAGGAAATCATGGAATGATGGAATTTGGGCTGGAAAAGCCCTTTAAGGGCACTGAGTCCAACCATCCCCACAGCACCACCACATCAAAATGAGAAATGCACTTCTTTTATTTCATTAACAGCAGCTACAAATGGCCCCAAAGGGAGAGGAACCAGGGGCTGTGGACTTTGTCTTCTGCTCCCACCAAGATCTGCACTGGAATATCTCCTTCCACCCTAAATGGACACCTTCCACTACCCCAGGTTGCTCCAAGCCCTGTCCAGTGTGGCCTTGGACACTCCCAGGGATGGGACAAAACCCTTGGGCAAAAACAAAAAGGAAATGGGGGCAAAGAAAATGAGGAAATCAAGTTTTCCTTTAAGAGGATTTCTATTGAAGACCCAGAAACCTGGAAACTTTTAAAGGTAATTAGCTCCAAACGAGATAGTTAAGAATATCTACAGTGCAAGGAATCCTCATATGATGGTTTTACAGTTAATATTTAATAATGGTCCTAAAAATACCTGCCTGAGCACAGTGGAAATTGTGGAGCCTCCGGGAGGTTGTTGGGCAAAAGTCCAAGGAGATCTTTTTTATTTCCTGAGTTATCAGAGCTGTAGGTCCCTCTCACCCCTTGCTGCTGTCATTCCAGGGGTGCCAGGACTTCTTTCCCATAAATTGCCATTTTTTAAAGCTGGATTAAAAATTCACCTGGCACAGATCAAAAAATATTCAAAAATTGGTCTTTGCATCCTTGGAAAACGCTGTCAGCTCTGGCTTCTCCCTGCTGGATATTCCCTGGATGTGGCAGGTGGAGAAGCTGAGGCCAATCCCAGCTGGCTCAGTCAACTCTTCATGGTCTTAAATTGGATTTTTATGGATCAAAAGATCTTCCACCTCTCGATTCCTGAGTTTTCCAAGCAGACTGAGATCTTCCCTCAGTGCAGAAGAAGATGGGAAGCTCAGACATCACTCCATGAACTTCAAGGCTCCAACAATTCCCAGGAAAAGGCCAGACATGGAGCACTCTGGAGAAGGAAAGAGCACGTTTTTATCCACCCTGCTGGAAAAACAAAGCCCTGGTGGCTCTGTAGAGGTGTCATTTTCCTGGCAGGGCAATATTTCACAGGATTTCTGCCTTCCTTAACCTTTTCCATGTCATCAGCACATCCCTGTCACCAAAGGGAAAACTGAGCCCTGGGAAAGGCTGTGCAAGGATCACATTCCCAGTGGATGCTGCTCCAACAACAGCAGGGAACCCTGCAGGGTGAACAGCTCAGCCCTTGGCTTTGTTAAAGTCACCTCAGAGCTGGGTTTTCCCTGGGATTTTCACCTCCATGTTTTACCATCCTTTCCAGGTCCATGAGGAGATGGTTGGTCCTGGATGCTGTAGGAAGGAACAATATCCACAGGGCTGGACAGTCAGGGATTTTATTTTTATTTTTATTTTTATTTTTATTTTTATTTTTTCGAGTTTTTTTCTTTTATTTTATGGGTTGTCAAGTAATTCTAATGTGACAAAACCTTCCCAGACAGCCATGGCTGAAATCCTTACAGGAACCACAGCCATCCCAGGACCAAAGACAGGGATTTGCCTCTTTCCCAAGCTGCATTCTCTCATTTTCTCCTGCAAAGTTCCAGAGAGCTGTGAGGATTTGGGACAATCACCCAGCTGTGTGGTAGGACATTCCCAGGGCTGAGCTCTCCCCCTGCTCTCCAGAATTCCATGTCTTGGTGCCATCCCCTCACTATTTTTACACACATTCCTCAGGGAGAAGACACTCCATAACCTGGAATCACCAGGAAAATCCTTCCCTTTCTTGGGCCACAGAACTCGGGGAGGAAGGGATAAGAGGACAACTTAGAAAAATATGGGAAATTACAGAGTAATAAATGACAGGTGAACCTAAATCTGCTTTATCCCAGGGGTGACATCAGCACCCACAAGGCCCAGCCCAAACAGAGCTTTCCCACGGGCTCTGATGGAGCACATTGAGAGGCCATCAAAAGAATCATGGAATGGTTTGGGTGGGAAGGGACCTCAAAGCCCATCCTGGGCAGGGACACCTTGCACTGGGCCAGGGTGCTCAAGGAGAAGGGAGAAGGGATCATCTGAGGTCAGCTGGAAGGTGCTCAGGCCTTCCCAAAGACACAGCTCTGTTCTGAGCACCCCCATTGATCTCCCCAGGCCCCCCCATCCATTGTGGGCTCCACAGGACAGTTAATCTTGCTGAGGAATAAATACCCTCAATTACTGCAGAGGGAAAAGGAGCAGTGTATTTATTGGGAGGAAATCGAAAGTAATTACTCTGGAAAAAGTTATGCTGGGGCCTGGCAGTGTAATGCATTATCTGTCATGGTTCTGAGTGCAGCTGGCAGAGCCCATTCCATCACATCCCTCCCAGGAACCCGGGAAAGGCAGCAGGAGCAGCACAGAGGGATGAAACCCTGCTGCTTGGGCAGGACTGGCTTTCCTGTACCCCAATCACCCAGTTTGTCCTGGCTCTCCTGGCAGGAGGATCAGTGCTGTCTGCACCTCACTCCAGGCTGGCTTTCCACCCTCTCTCCATGTCCCTTTGTGCCAGACCTCTATTTCCAGGGGTCCCCAATCCCACAGCAGTCTCCTCTCCTTTCTCCTCCACCTTTCCCTCTGAACCCACCATCACCTCCTGTTTTCCTGCTGGGCCTTCCCCCTGTCCCCAGGCTTCTCCAGGAACACGAATATTTCTGCTGCAGAGGCTCTGATGTCACAGCAGGTCAGGACACCCCTTTCCTGTGCTGCTGGGAAGCTGAACCCCAAAATTCCATGGATATCCAGGGATAGGAGAAGTCCCTACAGGAACCAGAGCCATCCCAGGACCAAAGACAGGGATTTGCCTCTTTCCCAAGCTGCATTCTCTCATTTTCTCCTGTGATGGATATCACGGGAAGCAATGGTGGGTCCAGAGGGAAAGGTGGAGGAGAAAGGAGAGGAGACTGCTGTGGGATTGGGGACCCCTGGAAGCAGAGGTCTGGCACAAGGGGACATGGAGACAGAGCTCAGCAAATCAACCATTACCAGTCCTGCCAGTCCTCCTTCTCTCAGATGAGAATATTGAAGGTTTGGGGCAGTTCAGAAGTGCCCATCCCAAAATACCCCCATTGCTTGACTCCAGTGACCAGTGGCCCATCCCAGTGTCTCACTTGCCACAGAAGGTGATTGACACCTGCCCTGCTTGGGCAGGGAAGTACCAGGAGCAGGGGTTTGGGGATTTTACTTTTTCTAGGTTAATCCTTTAGAGATCATTAGAAAGTTCCCTTAAAGCAACCTGAACTTTATTTTTTTTCTTCTTTTTTGCTCTCAAGGAAAAGCCCAAAGGAATATTTGTTTGCCAAATTCAGAATCCATGGCAGAGTCATCTCAGCCTGTGAAGGTGTAAGAAGCTGTGAGTAGCTGGGCTGAACCTTGTTTATATTTATCCCCATTATCTTTATGAGCAATTCCTGGCTGTGTGTGGTGCACTCAGGAGCATCCAGCTCACAGGGTGTCCCAGCTGGAATGTGGGGGGGGCTTTAATGTCCCCAGTCTGTCCTCACAGAGAGAATTTCTACATTAAAAACCCTTCCATGGAATCCCACTGGCCCCTCTTTGATATTTAGCCAAGCTGGACCCTCTGACACCCCCACCTCCCCCTCTGCACCTCCCACCATCCCAGTTATTTCTCTGCAGGGAGGAAAATTGGCCTTTCCTGTGTCTACAACGTGATCTGCCCCTGCTGGCTTTGAATATGCCAGTGTCCCCTGAGCCTCAGCTGCTGCTCTCTGTATTTGCTCTGAAAACAGCCAGTTAAGGCTCTTCCCGTGCTTTAGGAAGCTCTCAGCAAACTGTCCAAGGAAAATACTCTTTCCAGGAGTTGTGGCAACCTTTACACAGCTTTAAACTGCTTAGAGCCACTCCAAGCTGCTGGGCAGTGGCAGTGCTGATGTTCCAACACCCTCTGCCACCCCGTGAGGGCCCTCAGGAGCTTCTGGTACCACCCAGGCACAGGGTGGGGTTGTTGGGGGGTCTGGGCAGGGCCAGGAGCTGGGCTGGCTGATCCCTGTGGGTCCCCTCCAGCTCAGGACATTCCGGGATTCTCTGAACACTTCCTCAGTGTGGGCTGTGGTTTGTGGTTGTGTTGCCACCCTAGGGTGGAATCCAGATTTGTTTCCACCAGGGACAATGGAAAGGTTGTTCGGAGAGGTGTGACCTGTCCCAAACTCACAATATTTGTGTGTGATCTCTCCCCAGTGTCCTGGGCTGCTGAGGGACAGTGATTCCCTGGCTGGTTCCCAGTGCTGCCCATTCCCCTTGTGCTGGGAGCAGATCCATGCAAACAGCTGAGGAACCTTTTCAGCCCAGTTCCTCTTATCAGCTGTCTCAGACAAGCCATTTGCAAATAGATGTGTTCCCTTTTCTCTTCAGCCACCTGATAACCCTTGTAAGATAAAGTTCCTCAGCGACCCCATTAATCACTCAGGATAACATTTGCAAATGACGATTTCACACTTCCACCTCCTTTAGATCTGCTCAAATTTCTGCTTCAGAGCTGGACTTTAAAATCGTGATGGAAAAAATTAATTCCTTCATTTCCCACCCACTTTTCCACAAAGGAAAAGAAACCTCACAGGTAGAAAGATAAGAACAACCACAGTGATCACCTGTAAACATTTCTCCAGGGTGTTATCTGTGTTTATCCCTCTTCCAGTCTCCTATCTGAAGCAAAATTAGTTTTTTTAGAAGAAGAACAAAGGCTAAACTGAAAAATGGACAATCTCAGAGAACACAAAACAGCTTTTGGACAGGTGGTGTGGTGATGAATTATCCCACATTTCCCTCAGCTCTTTGTCTCCAATATTCTTGGAACAACCTGGGATAGTGGAAGGTGCCCCTGTCCAAAGTAATTCCTGGGAAACCGGATCCCAGGAGGGTTCTCTGCTGACATTTGGGGTCTTTCCATCCATCCCTCTGTAGATCGAAGCAGGGAAAATATTCCTTCACTCTGGAGATGCTCAGACTCCTGGGCAGCTCTGCTGTTGTGTGGCCATAACACAGAGCTCCAAAATTCCCCCGCTCACGAGGGGATCCTGGAGCTCTGAATTCAAACCGTGCCAGCTCAGCAGCTCTGGGAATGAGAATCCACAGCTCCCTCAGTTGTGTCACCTTGGAACATGGATTGTTTTTAGGGAGCTGTCTAAAGAATGAACTCTGGGGCTGCTGTGTGCAGGAGAACTGCAGCTCTCTGGAATTCTGCTCCTGCTTCCACATCCACAGGCAGGGTCAGCTCGAGGTGAAAACTGGAGCTGGGCACGCACTGGTGCAGGGGCAGGGCTGGGTTCATTCACCAAACCAAAATTCAAATTAACTGCCACCCCTCATGTCCAAATTACACCCCCTGCTGCTCTAAGGCCAAGATTAAAGTCTGTCAGAGGAAGATGCCTTTGGAAAACTCAGCTTGTGCACGTGACTCTCAACAGTGGGATTGTCACTCCTGCCCAGGCTCCTGCAGAGCCTCCTTTGCCCATGGCAGACGCTCCTTGGGGGCCACCCAAGCCCAGCCTTGGAGAAGCTGGAAAGGAAATTTGTCCTTTGAATGTCTCTGGGCTGGGGTTTTCTCCCTGCTCCGAGTCTCTCCTGCAGCCAGGGAGCTCAGCCAGCACCCTCATCCCGCGGATCCGAAGCCGAGCCCGGCTGCTCCGTTGTTGAATGGCTCTCCAGTGATAAAGTGGGATCCTGCCTGCATGTCCAGGCACACAACTCCCCCACATGTCCAGGGAGAAGGAATTATTCCCCAGCCTGCAAGCTGAGACTCGTTCAGTCAGATTAACCTGTCCCAGCCATGATGGATTGGTCCTTCCTCTCTGGTCCAACGCTCCAGGGCACGACTGGAATTTCGATGGCCCCAGAGCCACCTCTGGGCCCAGTAAAGCCACAGTCCTGCAGTCCTTCTGTGGCTGAAATGGGGCTTGAGAGCATCTCCAGGACTGCCACAGGTTGGGGACCTGGTTGGGTGGAAAAGGCAGGGCTGAAGCCACTCCAGCAGAACTGGATGTGTCACCTTGGGATGAGATTTCCCTGGAAGTGTCCGAAGAAGAACTGGACATGGCTCTCCATGGGATGGGTCAGTGGGGATGGGGGTGTTTGGTCAAAGGTTGGACTTGATGATCTTGGAGGTTTTTCCAACCTTAATGAATCTGTGATCCTGCAAACCCAGGACAGCAGTGACAGAGCCAGTGTTAGAAGGGATGGAAAGGAAGGAATGGAGCCTTTTCCTGGGAATCTGCCCCCTCAGGGTGCTTTTACATCCCTGCTGCTCCAAGTCCTTCCACTGGAGGAACAGCAACAGCAGAATTTTTACTTAGATTTGATCCGGAAACCACCAAGCCCCGACTCCTCAGCCCACCCACCACACCATCCTTTCTCACATGCTCAAAGTCTTTTGTCCAGGGCCTGGAGGCACCTGGAGGGCTCTGGAGCTCACAGATCTGTGTTCAGAGGCAGCCCAAGGACTTCTCATGGCCATAAATTCAGGGCTTCTGCTAAGAAGAGAAAAATGGCTCCAGTTACCACTTCTAATGAGCTGGAGTTCATCAGAGGAGCTGTGACAACAGAGTCCAGCAGCTCCAGCTGCCCTGAGCTTTGTGGGCTTTATCTCTCCCCAAACACCTCTGTGGGCTTTGGATAACTAAAGCTGCCTCACGGAGCATCCCTACAACACCAAAATCCAGCGTGCAGGTCTTGCAGGAAAAGTGGATGTGTGCAATAATTCACCTACTCCCAAATGCTCTGCTCCTCTGCCCAAGGTCTGCAAAGGAAGGGAGAGAGGGAGGAGGAGATTGACACATTCCCAGTGCTCTGTAATGGAGATTGACACATTCCCACTGCTCTAGAAAGGAGATTGACACATTCCCACTGCTCTGTAATGGAGGTTAACACATTCCCATTGCTCTAGAATGGAGATTAACACATTCCCACTGCACTGTAATGGAGGTTAACACATTCCCACGGCTCTGTAATAGAGATTGACACATTCCCCCTGCTCTAGAATGGAGATTGACACATTCCCCCTGCTCTAGAATGGAGATTAACACATTCCCATTGCTCTAGAATGGAGATTAACACATTCCCATTGCTCTAGAATGGAGATTAACACACTCCCATTGCTCTAGAATGGAGATGAACACATTCCAACTGCTCTGTAATGGAGATGAACACATCTCCAATCATTTAATTGGTGCTCAGCCCAATTAAAACAAGCCAGCAGAGTTCATGGACACAGCTCAAAGGTTGATTGCCTTCCCAATATTACCAGATGTTAATCAGCAGAGCAGGATTTTGAAATAAATTCCCGGTGGGCAACTGGAAGTGAACTGATGCAACATCTGCATTAGGAAAGGTGATTTATCCCAAAGACAGATATGGATCAGGTTGAAGTGGGACCAAGGCAGTGGCAGCTCCTCTGGATTTCCAAGCTCAGAATTGTGAAATGGTTTGGGTTGGAAAGGACCTTAAAGATCATCTCATTCCACCCCCTGCCATGGACAGAGATGCCCTGAATTCCATGGATCCCATAGGATGGATGGTGTGATTTTTTTTTTTTTTTTTTTTTTTTTTTTTTTTTTTTTTTTTTTTTTTTTTTTTTTTATGTATTTGTGCTCAGGTTGTGGATTCCTTTCCCTGATCAAGTCTGGACAAGTCGGGAAGTGATGAAGGGAAAGATGAAGGGAGGGATGAAGGGAAGGATGAAGGGGGGAAGAAGGGAGGGATGCTCCTTCCCCAGGAGTGATGAAATCTCCCTTCTACTGAAATTCCTGTGGTCAAAGCAGTGGAAATCAGGAAGTCATTCCAATGGATGTGAGCCCATGGACTGCAGGGAGCTCTCCCACAACTTCCTGGGATCAGGGAGAGGATGGAGAAGCTCGCAGATGAATGAAATGTAAATATTTGTCTTCTGAGAGCTGTTTGTTTTCTTGTTTTCCTTTAGAATAGAAGGGAGCCTCAGGATGGTACAGAAGAGACCAACAGCTCCCTGGATCAGCAGAACCAAGGAAGAGACAATCCTAAAAAAGTCAGGAAGTGGTTTTAAGGGAGATGTTTCCCAGGATCAGCCTCCCAATTTTTCTGGGGCTGAATTTCAACAGAATCCCTGTCCTCCACTCCTTGGCAGACTTACCCAGCTGCTTTTTCCCAGGTCCACGATTTTTGTGCTGCTTTGATACCAAACTCCCACATTACAAAGTGTGGAATTGGGGGCTGGATCTGCCCTTGTCCATTATTTCCTCTCCATGGAGTTGCAGATTTACAACATTTTAACAACTTGCCCTTGTTTCCTGTAAATGTTTCTTGAGTAAATTGAAGCAATTACTGCTGTAGGTGATCAATACTGCAGCCAGTTCAGGGGTTCAGGAGCTGTCATTGGGGTTGGGATTGGCAGCATGGAGTTTATTGGTGCAGGAATCCATCATGGGATAGTCTATGGAACAAGCAGCCCTTCCCTGAAAAGCACTGAAATGCAAAATGTAGGATTAGTTCTCCCTGGGATGAGTTTAGGGCTTTACCTGGGTAGAAAGCAGAATTTCCCCACTATTTCGTGTTCCAAACACAAAGGAAAATGCAAATGGATTTCATTAGCATGTAAATATAAGAGTTGGAATTGTCACCCCAAGGTGTGAAGGTTTTCCCTGGGTGCAGAAGGTTCAGAATCCCAAAATTCCAGGAGATGGAGATGGCAGCAAACCCAAAATAAACCCGCAGGAAAGATGTGGGTTCCAATCCAGCACCAGCTCCAGGCAAATCAAAATGCACGGGGATGATCCAGACGGGTGTATTGACACAACAAAACATTTGTCTGCTCCCAAATTTCCGGCTCATGGAGAGAGTTTTCCATCACGAGGCGAGTGTGGGTCCCCCAGGAAAGCTCCTCTGGCTCATTCTTCACAGCAGCTTCTGCAATGACCTCTGGATATTTGTTCCTGGGGAATTTCCAGAAATATTGAAAAGTGACGAATTGAAAAGAACCTGAAACTCTGTCAGGCTTCTTTTGGATTTTGCATTTAATTGAATTTTATCCTGGATTGTCCCAAAGTGTCACTGAGAGATGATGTGTCTGTTATAGCTCCTGGGAAGAGTTTTCTTCCTGGAACAACAGCTCTGTGTGGACACTTCATTAAAACTCCCCATGCTTCCCAACCCACGGGCACCTCCACAGGGAATGGGGGAACTGCCCATCCCAGCTCCAGCTCTGCTGCTGCCTCTTTAAAATGAGACAGGAATTGTATCCAACCCCAAGGCAATGCTCTGAGGGAGAAATGTGACATTTTTGTGTCCTCTGAGGGGCCAGGGGGGGACTGTCCCCCTGTGCTGCAGAGGGTGAGGGACCTGGAGGCTCCTTTGCCATTCCAGCCCCTTTTCCCTTCCCTGGATGTCCCATGCAAGGTTAACAGCTGCACATCAGGAGAGGAATTAATGGATCCTTTTCTGTTCTGTCCTCTCCTGTTCCATATCCATTCCTATTTGGGGCTGATTTTATTCCAGAGCTGTGTCCTCATTACTCTGCTGGGCTCTTGGTCCTTCCTCCACTGCATAATAGGAAATAGCCAAGAAAAAAACCTCCTTTTTCTTCCCAAGGACAGCAGCATCATTCAGCAGCCATCCCTGAGACACAGCACAGCCCACGGGGAGCAGGACCCGGTCCTGGAGCACATCCCAGCAAAGGGGGAAGCTCTGGATAGGGGCCAGAGGGATCAGAGGAGGCTGAGGGCAGAGCTCACAGCAGTTTCCAGCTCCTCCTGAGGGCAGCTCCAATCTCTGCTCCTGGGACAGGGACAGCACCCAGGGCACGGCTGGAGCTGGGCCAGGCCAGGCTCAGGCTGCAGATCAGGGCAAGGTTCTTCCCCCAGAGGGTGCTGGGCACTGCCCAGGCTCCCCAGGGAATGGGCACGGCCCTGAGGCTGCCAGAGCTCCAGGAGTGTTTGGGCAGCGCTGCCAGGGATGCCCAGGGTGGGATTGTTGGGGGGTCTGGGCAGGGACAGGGGTGGGACTGGGTGATCCCTGTGGGTCCCTCCCAGCTCGGGATATTCCAGGATTCTGTGAGAGAAGGGATGCAAAGTGATGACAGGGCTGGAGCAGCTCTTCTGCAAATGCTGAGGGAGCTGAGAGAGCCTGGAGAGGGCTCAGGGGAGGCCTCGTTGTGGCCTTTCAGCACTTAGAGGGGGCTTAAAAAATAGAGGGGAGGGACTTTTTATAGGGGCAGACAGTGACAGGACAAGGAGTAATGACTTTAAATTAAAAGAGGAGTAATTTAGAATAAATATTGGGAAGGAATTGTTCCCTGGGAGGGTGGGCAGGCCCTGGCACAGGGTGCCCAGAGAGGCTGTGGCTGCCCCTGGATCCCTGGCAGTGCCCAAGGCCAGGCTGGACATTGGGGCTTGGAGCAGCCTGGGACAGTGGGAGATGTCCCCACACACAAAGGGACAGCAGTGGGAAAGGGGAAGTTCCTTATCTGTGCCTTCCCTGATATCCTTTGTCCTTCCCCAGGACACAGCTCCAGGTCTCAGCTCTGCAGTGCTGAGAAAGGAGGCTCTGGTGCAAACTGGGACAGCCCAAACCCCCCCCGGGAGTGGGAGCCACATGGAGCCAGGATAAAGCCACCTGACCCCCCTGGGAAGTGTCCCCTCTGCCTGGCCCAGGAACGTGCTCTGGAGATGGGAGGGAAGTGACGAGAGCACGAGGGACAGCTCAGTATGAGGAGAAAACCCAAACTGGGGAAAGGTCTGAGGGCAGTGAGAGGAAATGGAGGGAATGGGGAAAAAAAGGAAAGGGGAAAAAAGGGGAAAGAAGGAAAAAAAGGGGGGAAAGGGAAAAAAGGGAAAAAGGGGGAAAAGGGGGAAAAGGGGGAAAGGGGGAAAAGGGGTGAAAAGGGAAAGGGAAATGGAAAAGAAAAATGGGAAATGGGAAAGGGAAATGGGAAAGGAAAATGGAAAAGGGAAATGGGAAAGGGAAATGGGAAAGGTGGTGAGATCTCTGGCCCAGATTGTGAGGTCTGGTGCTGGGCTGGTGCCTGTGGTGCAGCAAAGTGCCCCACAGGAGTCCCAGTCCAGCAGCAGCATCTCTCCAGGTGACTGGAGGTGTCTCCAACGTGGACAAATCCGTGCCCAGCTCCTGGTTCCTTCTGCAGTGCTGAGCAGATTGCCCAGCCCAGCACATCCTCCATGGCCCAGCTGAGTCACACTGGTGCAGCCCCAGAGGTGCCACTGCCCATCAGAAGCCCCAGGAGGGTTTGCTCACACAGAGAATCCTCCAGAACAGATCTGCACCCTCGGATCTCCAAGTCCCAAATTAAGGATGTGCAGCTCCAAATCCCTGAGCTGTGGGAAGAACGAGAACTGAGAAATGTCAGAGCTGCTCCAGGACTCTGTGTCTTCCTTCTCCCCCAAGCTCATCCCACATCCATCCCACTGCTTCCACTCATTCCTGCCCCTCCCGGAAAAAATCAGAGATCTTGGATTGCAGCTTCAGCAACCAGCTCAGTTTCTCTAACAAATAAATAAATAAAATAGTAATAATAATAATAATAATAATAATAATAATAATATTAAACCAGAGTGGAGCATTTCCCAGAATATTCTTGTTTCAAGCCAAGCCTCTGTTCTCACAGACTGACAGATATTCCCTTTTTTCCCTACTCCAAGCCCTATCACAAAGGATCATCTCCCTGCTCTTTCACCCTATAAACAAATTGTTTTCTTAATTTGTCACATGCTGGTGCCTGCAATTGTCTCCTCATTATTCTCTTAGCAGATGATTCTGGGCAGCTCCTGGGAAGGATGCTCCCAGGCAGAAATTTATGTCTATTCTTCCCTAAAAAACGGGTGCTTGGATGTTTTCCTGGTTGTCTGAGCTGGAGGAAGAGCTCCTTTCATCAATGAAAGGCCTATTCAGCCTGGACCGAGCCCACAAGAGCATTCCCAGCTCCAGAATATTTTTAATTGGTTCCATTTCAAAAACTGGGCTGCGCAGCTCTTGAAAGGGTCTTAATTCTTATTAATTTCCCTGACAGCAGACGTGGCCTCCTTTTGAAGTGCAAATTTGAGACTCTTTTTCCGCACACAAACCCCCCCTCCTGCCGTGCCTGGATTGGGATCTGTGGGACGTGAATCCCGAGCAGCTCTGGGGGAAGGGATGGGGAGGGATGGGGAAGGATGGGGAGGGACAGCCCCAGGATGTGCCGGGAGGAGGAGGAAGCAGCAGCCAGGAGGTGTCTGAGGGGTCAGAGATGCAGAGCTGGCAGCTGTGGCCGCGGGCAGCTCTGGGGTGCAGGTGAATCCCGGGGTGCTCCCGCTGGGTTCCAGGGCTGCTGCAGCATCCCAGGCACAGCCGGTCCTGCCGGCACCAGGAGTCCTGAGCCCGGGGCCTGACTGAACCCAGGGCCCCGTGCTGGTCACTGCTTTCACCTGCAGCTCTGCACGCACCCTCCCTGTCCACAACGGGGTAGGAAATGCTCCATTTTATCCAGGGTTTTCATTTCTCCCTGTTTCAGTCACCATTCAGAATCCCAGAATGGGTTGGGTTGGAAGGGACCTTAAAGCCCATCCAGTGCCACCCCTGCCCTGGGCAGGGACACCTCCCACTGTCCCAGGCTGCTCCAAACCCTCTCCAGCCTGGCCTTGGGCACTGCCAGGGATCCAGGGGCAGCCACAGCTTCTCTGGGAAACAATTTCTGGAGCCAAGGGTGCAGGAGTGATTTCCTGGCGAGGTCTCCTCTCCGCCTGCCTGCCCCTCCCCTCTCTGGTCCTGTGGCAGTGGAAAGACCCTGGCAGTGTCCAAGGAAATGTTGGGCAGGGCTTGGAGCAGCCTGGGACAGTGGGAGGTGTCCCTGCAGGGTGGCACTGGATGGGCTTTAAGGTCTCTTCCAACCCAAAGCACTCTGTAATTCTGTGATTTCATGATCTCCCACTTTTCAGCAATTTATTTCTATTTATGGGTTGAGGGCACTCATCTGCTGCCAACAATAAAGGAAAATAGCTGTAACATTTTCTGTACAAGGCCATCACTGTTTTTCCCTGTCTCTTTTCCCATCCTTCCTCTCTCATTGCTGATCACCACCTGCACCTGTATTTTTATGGACCAGGTCAGCTCTGCAGTCCCTACACTGCACATTTTTTGGGCCTCAGACCCCTCCCAGGTTTTGTTCTCCACAGGGCACAGCCCCCCCTCCTTCCCCTAAAAACACAACCCTGCATTTACCAATATTAAAATCCATGTTCACCTTTTGTGACCCCTTTGGCCACGTAATTCTGACCCTCCTGTAAACTCCTCCTTGTCCCTGAGCTCCAGTTTGTGTCACCTGCAGAATTCATGGGATGATTTAAGGCACGGCTGGCTCGGGATCCTTGAGAAGGTTTGGGACTTCCCCTGCAGCCTCCCAGGAGCTTGTGCCAACTTGGCACAACCTGGTGACCTTTTGGGGACATTCCATCCCCAGCAAACCCTTCCAGGGAGGGGAGTCACAGCTATCCAAGGACTGCAGATCAAATCAAGCAGAGAAGAGAGGGAGAGGCTCAGTTTGGGAAAGGTTTACCCAACCTCACTATGGAAATTGTTTCTGTCACTTCTGCCCAGAATGAGGGACCCAAAAATGGGAGAGAAGCCACCCCCAGTGAAACTCTTGGGAATATTTGAAGCAATGCCACTTAAAATTTCTCCTGTACAGCCAAGGGATAAATGGAGAGCGAGGCAATGCAGCCAACGTGGAGAATCCAAGCTTGGCCATCATATGGAATTTATGTAAAAATAAAGGAGGGGATAATAAATGTGGTATGAAAAGAATTCATTTTTTGGTTCAGGAGTTTTGCTTTAGGACAAAACACCGATGCCCAGCCCACCTCCAAATAAACTTTCCTGAATTCCACTCTGGGATCAGCCTCCCTCAGTGTGGGCACTGTGGGCTTTGGGTGTGAAGGAGGGAGATCCTGTAATCCAGGCAGCTGGGGGGTGTTTCCCAAGCATTTTTCCCACACCAGGATCCATTGTTTGCACTTTGGCACCTCCCAGCTACAACTGGGATTGCAGCAGGGAAGAGCACGGGCATGGATAGGGATGGGACTGCAGGAAAAGTGGCCACAGAGGATATTTGCACCCCAAAGTCATGGATTCCCCTCAAGCAAAGCCCCACTGCTTTCCCAGGGATGGAGAAAGTGGAAAACTTGGCTCAGTGTGGAAAACACAGCTTGGGTGGGTCCATGGGAAAAGATTTATCCTTTTAAACATAAAAGATAGGAAAGCTCTAACTCCCAGGCCATGACTTAGTTGAGGACAGTGGGAAGAAAGGAAAGGAAGCTGCAATTAATAAACATTTTAAACTTTCCTGTGTCTTAACTGAAGGGAGAAGGCTGAAAAATTTAACAGGAAGATCCTGTTCCCAAGTTTAATTGGATATTGGCATAGAATGTGCATGAAAGTTTTATTTTAACTCAGTATTCCTGAAATATAACCAGCACATGCAGGGCCTGTCTTCATCAGCTCCATTCCCAGTGCTGGGAGGAACTGGGGCTGCCAAGGGAACACCTGGCCCAGGTGACCAAAGGCTTGGGTGGCTCCAGGGACATGAGACACAATGGAAAGCACTGGGAATGTGCTCCAGAGGGATTTCCAAAGGATAAATGTCTGACTTCCCATTGTCTGAGGGCTGTAAATGCTCATCAGTGCTCTTCAGAAGGGCTGCAATTTGTGACATCAAACCTCATCAGCTGGAGAAATAATTCCCACCTTTCTGGTGCTTTCACCACCCATGGTCCCTGTCCCTGAGCACGGTGACAGTGACAGGACAGCAAAAACTGGGAGGAACTGACCTAAAATAATCCCATGTGTGAAAAAGGAGCTTTGGGAGTGTGAAGCCCTGAAGGGAATGGACACGGGGCTAAAGGGCTGCCCTCTACCCCTTGGTTTGTCCTTCACCTCAACACAGAGAAACTACCCAAAGGGTTGGTTATTTCTGTTTAATTCCACATATTCATGATTTGGGGGTGGCCAATACCAGAGGGAGCTGATTCCTGGGAAGCACTGAGCCCTTGCCATTGAACTTTAGCCCAGTTTGAGTTGCTAAAGCAGCCAGAACACCTAAAACTTGCACCAGCCTTGGCTTGAGGCCACATCTGAGCCCGGATAAACCTTTAAAAGACAAATCTTCTGGCAGAGGAGCAGAGGAGAGAGTGTGGAAAAGAAAAATTAGGCCATTGCTGGAGCCAGGTCATGTTAGAAGATTTTACTCAAAGCCTACAATGGAGTGTGGGGTTTTTTCCAATTTTTTTTCTGGATATTTGCTTGCAGGAACTGCCAGGTCACCCTGTGCCAGCAGCCAGGGATGTGCTGGAGCAAGCAGGAGGATTCTGTGGACAAGAGGGACAATTCTTCAAGCACAGCCATGAAAATGCCATCAGTGTGTGATGAGTTTATTCTCATTTGTAGCCCTTTTGTTTCAATGACACTCATTTGGATAAACACCCTCTGAGATCCCTGGATTCTCCAGTAGTGGGAAACAGCAAACAGCACGTGAGGCTGCTGGGGCAGGAACATCCCTGCATGTCCCAGAGCAGCTGTGGCTGCCCCTGGATCCCTGGCAGTGCCCAAGGCCAGGTTGGACACTGGGGCTTGGAGCAGCCTGGGACAGTGGGAGCTGTCCCTGCCCATGGCAGGGGTGGCACTGGATGGGATTTAAGGTCCCTTCCCACCCAAACCCTTCCATGGTTCTGTGGTTCCTGGTTTTGGGGTGGGATGGGGAAGGGGACACCCACTCTGGGCTGTTTTCTATGGATGTGTGGCTTTGGGAATAACAAAACTCAACCACTGAATTGTTTTCCTCAACATGGAGAAGGAAGAGACTCCTGTGTGCTCTCGACACCTGCAAGGGATTCTCCCTGATAAAAATCAGGATTCATTTAGGGAAGAGAACTCTGAGTGAAGACACAGCCTGGCTGAGATTCCACTTGAAAGTGATCCTGGCAGGATGGAGGGGTTGGTGCTCCTGGGCAGGACCCGTGGGGTGGCACAGCTCCCATGGCTCCCCCCATCCCAGCAGCTTTATCCAAGATATTTTGGGTAACACAGATGCAGATTCCAGCTCTTAAATCTTTCAGGCTTATCAAAGGGTTTGTTGCTTTTTTTTTTTCCTTCTTCTTTTCCCATTTTCAGCCCCGTGGATTCTTAACCACCGAGATCTTCTTATGTCCAATAAACACAAAAATGCTTCTCTTTCCAGCTTTGCTGCTAAAGCCAGGATGATTATAAAGCTAAATCCTGGGCATATGGCATGGGTGCTGCTCCTGAAAACTTCTCCTGGGTCTGGCACTGAAAGGGGAATTAACCCTTGGCAGGAAAACAGGGAAAACAGGGCTGTCCCCCTGTGCCAGGGGGGAAGGAACAGCTGCCCACAAGGTCACAGAGTGGTGGGACACACTCAGGCCTGGGGACATTTCTCCTGCACAGGAGGGGGAGTAGGATGGTCTGGTGGGAGGGAGGGAGCAGAGGGGCAGAGGCAGGGAAAGGTTTAAGTAACCTGAGCACCTGAATCATCCCAAAATTCCAGCCCTGCCTCCCTGAAAGCTGCTGCATCCCAAAGCCATGCCAGGCTGCAGCACGGCTGGGATGCTCCAGCTCAGGATGCTGCTGGGACCCCATAAACCTGGGAAGAGAGGAGTGGGCAGGGCAGGCAAGGAGAAGCAGGATCCTGCTGGGAAGTCCCGAGGTGGCCAGGGCACAGCTGCCATCCCAGAAAACAGGGTGCAAACTCCTGGAGCTGGGATCGCCCGAGCCCGAATCAGTGCCAGGGATCACCCCAAGGCACTGGGAAGATGCTCCTTGTTGAGGCCACCTTGCAGAATCAGACCCCAAAAAAAGGCTCAGCTGCCTCCTCCACAGATGGGGATGAGCAGCAGGAAAAGCTCAGCTCCAGGCTCCACCCAAAGAGGAGCTGGAATTCTGTGGGAGAGCCAGCCAGAGCCACTGCACACCTGGAGGGGGTCAGAAGGAGCTGCAGATCAGGGGCTGTTCACCACAAAATGCAGCTGCAGGAAGGGCCCAGCCAGGCTCAGCTCTGGCTCCAGGAGAATCCCTCCCTGAGGTGGGAAAAGCCCCACTGTGTGGATCCACGGGATCCAGGGCATCTCCCAGCAGTGCGGGAGCACTGGCAGGGCACTGCCAGCCTTGCCAGGGCAGGGGGCATGTCCAGAGCTCCCTTCAGAGCTGAGCCTCACAGGGGGAGCAAGGCAGGGCAGGGGCAGGGGAAACCCTGGGGTGTTCCTGGCTGTGTTTTGTGAGTTTGTGTTTGAATACAAATTTTTTTTCCATATTATTTCCGAGTTTTGCACTTCTCAAAGTGATCATTTTTCCCCAAAAAAGGGCGAATTCCATGTGTTTGGACACCACCTCTCCCTCATCAGTTGGAATTAAGATGCCAGTACAAGGATTTGCACTGTTAAAAAAGAGAAGGGGCTCTACAGAGCCTTCAAAAACATCAGAAGGGTCTCCCTAATTTCACTTGCAAAGTGATGCTAGTCCCTAACGCTGCCTCTGGTGACGCCGAGCTCTGCAGAGGGACAGCTCCAGCCCTGGGGTGGCAGCAGGAGCAGGGCAGTGCCCGTCCCCTGTGCTGGCCCTGCTGGGGCACCTCCAGTGCTGGGACAGCTCTGGGACCCTCCTGACAAGAGAGACCTGGAGGGGCTGGAGCGAGTCCAGGGAAGGGAACGGAGCTGGGAAGGGGCTGGAGCCCCAGGAGGGGCTGAGGGAGCTGGGAAAGGGGCTCAGCCTGGAGAAAAGGAGGCTCAGGGGGACCCTGTGGCTCTGCACAAGTCCCTGACAGGAGGGGGCAGCCGGGGGGGTCAGGCTCTGCTCCCAGGGAACAGGGACAGGAGGAGAGGGAACGGCCTCAGGCTGGCCCAGAGGAGGCTCAGGTTTGGGGAAATTCCTTCCCTGGAAGTGCTCAGGCAGTGGCACAGCTGCCCAGGGGGGCTGGGGCATCCCTGGAGGGGTTTAAGAGCTGTGTGGATGTGGCACTTGGGGACAGGGGTCAGTGGTGAGCGTGGTGCTGCTGGGTTTGTGGTTGGACTGAGGATCTCAGAGGGCTTTTCCCAGCAGAAGAGCTCTGTGATTCCATGGCTCCATGAGGAGCAGAGCTGCCTTCACTCCCCGGGTGGATGCAGGTCCTTCAGCACCCCGGGCACTGATACAGAACAGCCCCCAGGGGCTCAGCAGGAGCTCCAGTGCTGGGAGAAGCTTTTCCATGACTCTGTGGCTCTCACACAGGACTTTGCTGAAAGGCCAGGACAGCTCTCACCGGCCAGAGACAGAGGAGCTTCCTCTGAGTATTCCCACAAAACACCAGCCCTGAGTGCATGGGATGAGCTGGAACACGAACTGCTGCAGTCAAACCCCGACTTCTCCTCGTGTGAGACTTTGTGAGGGGCAAAGACAAGAACAAACTGCAGCTCTGAGCAGCTCAGACCCTTCATGAGCTTGAGTTGCAAGGAGAAAAAGCTCAGCCCAGAGTCAGCAGCAAGGCTCTGCCTGCTGCAGTCATTAATGAGGGCATGGGTGAGTGCACAGGCTCAAAGGTGAGTTTTTGATCCCATCTCAGGGAAAGGCTCCCCGTGCTCAGCTGAAGGGCTCCCTGGCAGCATTTCACACGTGGCTCCATAAATCAAACCCTGCTGAAGGCAGCTCAGAGCACAGGGCTTGATTTGGGAGCATCCTTGACTTGAAAAGCTGGAGGCTGCATCCATAGGAAAAATAATTTCAATAAATGCAATATTTCAATTTCAATAAAGGCAAGCCCTGGGTTCTGGGCCTTCAGGATCCTTTGGGTCTCTCTTCCCAGGGATTTTGTGCATATCAATGATTTATCTCCTGAATGAGTGCTCTAAACAGTGGCCACATTCTGTTCCATGAGGTTTTTCAAATATTCCTTCATGGTGGACAAGGAGTTTGATGCATGATTGGTCTGAAGGGTCCCCTCCCTTCCTGCTGTGCTCCTGAGGGGTGGCACACAGGGGTCAGAGGGAGCAACCCTGGTCCTGAGGGAATGACATTATCAGGGTATTGTCAGGCAGATTCCATCTCCATGGGCAAGGTGCCTTCCCTTGTTATCTCACAAACAAGGGGTCCTGGAGAGCTGCTCTCTCCAAGGAATTGCCGAGACATCTGAAAATCAATTCTCTGGCTCTGGGAGGAGCTTTCAGTGAAACATTTCGTAGGTCACTTGCTAAGGAAACCTCCATTCCAAAGGTTCCAAAGGAGCCATTACCAGCTCAACGGGGAAAAAAAGCACCTTGAGGATGGAAACAGAGGTTGGATGCACTTTGTAAAGGGTGGCAGCTCAGCCCAAACAGCCCAGATATTCTTTTTCTCTCTTGCAATATCAGGCATTGGAGCTTTATCCCTGATTGCATCTCCTTGCTCCTCCTCAGAGCCAAGTGCCCGGCACAAATCTCCTGCAGCCTCCTGTGAGGGACCATTTTCTGCAGCAAATGACCACTGAAATGTTATAAAGAGGCTGTGGAACCCCATCAGGCACCAAATAATGCAGCATTTGAGTGTCCCCTGAAAGATGACCTGAGCCAGAACACAACTTGCGGGCATTGCTCTGCTCTTGTGACTGGGATGTGATTTAGGGCTTCACATCCCTCTTTAAAAACTGCCAAAATTAATCATGAAATGGACTCCTTTCCCCAGCAGGGAGCAAAGCAACCCAGTGGACAATGCTGCAGATTGGATTGGGAAGAGAAATGGGAGCCCAAAGGCTGTAAAATGATGAGGCAAGGAGAGGGAGAGAGCAGAGCTCTGGGCAGGGAGAGGAACAGGGAGCCCTGTCAATGACAGGATGGAATCACAGAGCAGAGCCAGGAAAGGAGCCCTGGGGGTACCTCGGGTGACAGGAGGGGCCCAGAACTCCCCGAGGGGGGAGGGAGATCAGGGAGCATCCCCAGTGCCAAATCAGTCAGCAGGGATGGCAACACAACCAGTGCTGGCTCCTGGGAACCCTGTGGGGAATGGTGATGATCCATGGGAAATGAGCTGATCCACGGGAAATGATCTGATCCATGGAAAATATTCTGATCCATGGGAAATGAGCTGATCCACGGGAAATGATCTGATCCATGGAAAGTGATCTGATCCATGGAAAATGAACTGATCCATGGAAAGTGATCTGATCCATGGGAAATGAGCTGATCCACGGGAAATGAACTGATCCATGGAAAGTGATCTGATCCATGGGAAATGAGCTGATCCACGGGAAATTATCTGATCCGTGGAAAATGAACTGATCCATGGAAAATGAACTGATCCATGGAAAGTGATCTGATCCATGGAAAATGAACTGATCCATGGAAAGTGATCTGATCCATGGGAAATGAGCTGATCCATGGGAAATGATCTGATCCATGGAAAGTGATCTGATTCATGGAAAACGATCTGATCCACGGGAAATTATCTAATCCAGGGAAAGTGATCTGATCCATGGAAAATCATCTGATCCATGGAAAATTATCTGATCCATGGGAAATTATCAAATCCATGGAAAATTATCTGATCCATGGAAAATTATCTGATTCACAGGAAATGATCTGATCCACAGGAAATGATCTGATCCATGGGAAATGATCTGATCCATGGAAAGTGATCAGATCCATGGAAAACGAGCTGATCCATGGAAATGCACTTCCAGTGCTGTGTAAATCCATGCTTGGGCCATTCCTTGGCCTCTGTGTGCCGTTGTCACCTCCTCACCTCAGGCACATGGAACAAGAAGATTTTTGGGAGCCCTTCTATCCCATTCCATGCTACAGCAGAGCCAGGAAAACAGGGGCACAAGGAGGTGGTGAAAGGTCTGGAATGGATAGGATTCTCCAGCAGAGAGAGGGGATTTGCTGTAACAAAGCTATGGAGGAAGGCAACAAAATCATGCCAGGACATCGAGGACTTGGCTTTTGATTCTCTTCCTGTAGAAGGAAAAGGGGAAACAAACAGGAATCAAGGTCAAAACAAACAAAAATCCCTCTTTCCTCATGCAGCAAGAAATGGATTTGCTGAGGTCTTTGCCAAGGAAAGCTGCAAGTGCTGAAATCCTGCTTGGGCCCACGGGAAAAGCGGGGAAGGATTTGGGGGAGGGATGCACCAAGGGGTGCTGAACACCTCAGCAGGCTCAGGAATCTGCTGCTGGAGCAGGAACGGGGTCTCCCCAAAGCTGTGGAGATGATCTGAGATGATAAGAGAAGGTCCTCATAGATAAATGTCTAAAATGGCTAAAAAAAGTCCAAAAACTCTAAAAAAATGTCTAAAAAAGCAGGAAGCAAAGGATGGGAGTGAGTGCTTGGTTCCTGGAGTGCAAGGAGGTGGATTGGGCAGGGATCTCTGCTGAAGGCAGGACACTTCTCCATGGTCTGGGAAGGAAAAGGATGGAATCAAAACCAGATTTAGGGCTGAGTTACTGAAGGTGGAAAAGGCAAGGGCTCCCTGCAGAGAATTCTGGGAGGAGCTTGTAATGGTGAGTGAGAGGGTGACAGAACAGCAGCTGGAATTCAGTGGAGACAAATGGAAATGGATGCACACAGGGAAAACAAACCCTGGCTCCAAATGGACCATAATGGGCTCTGAAAAATCCCCACTCCAATGAGGACTGGAGTAATGAGGGACATTGCTGGGGAAATGTCAGCACAGCTCTTTGCAGGGGTCAGAAAAATTGGAAAACTGAATGGAGGGGACAGGCAGGGAATGAAAAGGAACCACCCTGGTAAAACTCTGAGGTTCAGCTGCAAGCAGGAAATTGGGAGACTTCCCTGTCCTCATCCCAGCTTCCAGAGGCACAGAGCAGAGGATTTACTGAGAGGAGCAATGGGGAAGGAAAACCAGCCATTACTGGATGGAGAGCTATTAAAGAGAGGCCGAAGGGAATCCCCAAGGCACAGGCAGCTGGAGCCAAGGAATTCTCATCTCTCCAGGCTGGTGCTGCTCTCCAAGGCTTACTGACCCCGTGGTTATTGCTGCCCCAGGGGATGAGATCCAGGGCAGGACTGTTTGGGATGATGCAGGAGCCAGGGGAGTGCAGAGGTCAGGGAAGAGCCAGCACATGGATCCAGGCCCAGCAGCTCTCGTTCCAGGCTTTGCCCTCCCCTGTTTGCTTGTTGAGGCCCTGGTGTCTCACCCTCATCTCTGGCTGAGGCTGTCCCAGCTCTGTTTCTCACAGGGACTCACTCACAATTCCCTGTGTCTTCTGTCCCAGCGCGGGGCACTCGGGCTCTGTTTCCATCTGTGCTCACAGCCCCGTGCTGGGCTCAGGCTGCAGCCTGGCCTTTCAAACAGTGTGAAGGTCAAGCCTGGTGGAGCTCATCCCTGTGGAGCCTGAACTCTTCCTCCTCTCCTCTGGTTCCCAATCTTTGTCCTGATCACCTCTGCCAGGCCCTTCCCTCTCATTTCGTAGTGACTTTGGGATCCTTCGAGACTTCACAGAATCCCAGCATGGTTTGGATTGGGAAAGGACCTTAAAGCTCATCCATTCCAGCCCCTGCCATGGCAGGGACACCTCCCACTGTCCCAGGCTGCTCCAAGCCCTGTCCAACCTGGCCTTGGGCACTGCCAGGGATCCAGGGGCAGCCACAGCCTCTCTGGGCACCCTGGCTTCCCAGCATTTAATCTAAACCTTCCTTCCTTCACCTTCAATCCATCCCCCTTGTCTGGTCACTCCATGCCCCTGTGACAATGTGTCTTTGAAGTTATTACAGGTCCTTTCATTAGAGAACTTGGTACAAATCTTAAAGGAAGTCGAGTGGATTGTGCCCATTGATCTCTGGGCCACTCAATCTCCTGCCTCCCTCAGAAGCTGCAGGACAAAAGCCTGGTTGAATTTCCCAGGAGTTGTTCTCCCATGCTCCCTAATTCCCCTCCTTAGTGCAGTTCTACCTCATTTGAACATCACTTTTAATAATCTGCCCTTCCTGGAGCTGCTCAGGAGCGTTTTTTCCAATCAAGGTCTCGCTGCTTTCTTTCCCTCTGATGGTGAGGAAATGTTAAGTGAGAGCTTTCACAGCAGAGTTAATGCTGTTAATAGCTCAGCTATTTCATCCTTGAATTCCTTTGGAGCTCTGGAATGAGAAGCAGCCGGCACCACCCGAGTGTTACAGTTTATTTTGTCAGGTTGTTTTATAACTTCATCCACCCAGACATCACTTTGAGCCACATTTTCTGACTCGTCCCCCATCGAGGTTTCCAGACTGAGGATTCCTAGAAGCTCCTTTTTCCTGGAAACCTGTGCTTGGTTCTCTGCTGCAGTTTGATCCTCTTCATTCCATGCTTTGGATTATCCCAGCTTCCTGCTCAGGTGTGTTTGGGAAAGAAAATACCCCTGGGAGGCAAAGCCTGAACTTCCAGTGGGCACTGGAGGGATGCAGGGCCCTGGGGATGGTGTGGGGGATGATCCAGGACTTGAAATCGTGTTGAGTCCTCCTTGCTCTGCTGCCTCCTTTTCCCCAGGATAAGGAGCAGGGTAACCCAGATCCTTCAGGAGCAGCAGCCAAATCTTCATGGAGGAGCAATTTTTACCTGGGCAGGGAGTGATAGATCCAGTTTTAAACTAAAAGATGAGAGATTTGGATGGGATATTGGGAGGGAATTGTTCCGTGGGAGGGTGGGCAGGCCCTGGCACAGGGTGCCCAGAGAAGCTGTGGCTGCCCCTGGATCCCTGGAATGTCCAAGGCCAGGTTGGACATTGGGTCTGGGACAGTGGGAGGTGTCCCTGCCCATGGCAGGGGTGGCACTGGATGAGTTTTGGGGTCCCTTTGAACCCAATCCATTCCACGTTTCCATGATTCCAGGTGCTGCTCACCAGGCAAGGCTGGAGGCAGGAGGCAGCAGTGGCCAAATGGCCAAGTGACCACTGGCCTTGGCCACTTACAGGGATCCAGGGGCAGAGCCAGCTTCAGCTTTCCCCACATCCCCTTTCCTCTCCCCCAGGCAGCTCCGTATTCTCCTCCATCCTCTTCTCCTTTGAGAGCCTCAGTTGTGCTCCCAAAATGTCCCTGTCCCAGGCTCTCATTCCCCCCCAGCCCCCCCCAGCTCAGAGCTGCTCCCTGTCTGCCACAGCTCCAATTCAATTCCAGCCTCGCTGAGCATTTCACTGAGGCTTTGGCTGTTTGGTGGAATTTGTATCCAGCACAAATTGGATTTGCCGTGCTGTTAGAAGCACTTCCTACCTGGGAGAGGGAGCTGGGCCAGCATTGACATTCCGGTCACTGTGGCACCGTCACCGAAGGTGCCACTGCTCCTTCAGTGCTTCCCTCCCCCTGCTCTGGAGGATGGAGCAGCCTCAGGTTTCTCCTTGGGCTCCATGTGAGCAGCCCCTGAGTGCCAGTGAGGATCAGGATTCATGGCTGGAGTGTTTAACACTTTTCCAGCCCCATTTTTCCCTTTTTCCAGGCGCACAGGAGCCAGCAGTGCCCCGTGCCTCTGGAAGGGCTTGGGGCTCCTTCCGTGTGTGGTAGGAATGAGGATCACAGAGGGCTGGGCACAATTCCCTCTTCCCACTGCTGGCTTTGACTCCAAGCAGCACTGGGCCGAGTTAAAGCAGCCTCTGTCCAGCAGGAGTGGTCCAGGAGCTGGCAGCAAGGATGAACACGAAGGACAGCAATGTGTCCTGCTCTAAAGCTCCCACTGGGGCTGGACAGGGACATCTCCTGGTTTATGGAGGAGGTTTTTCCTCACGTTGCTTTGGCTGTGTGGGGAAAATCCATGTGGAGCTTCCCTGGGATGGGGGGTGTGCTCTGGGCTAGATCTGCTCTGCTCAAACCCACCTGAGAGTGGAGCAGAGGGGTGAAAGGGGAGAGACCTGCCCAGGGAAACACAGAAATGCCAGGGAAAAGGGAAAGCTGTTCCTTATCCCGCCTTTGGGGGTCACAGGTATCCAGAGGGTGCTGGGCACTGCCCAGGCTCCCCAGGGAATGGGCATGGCCCCGAGGCTGCCAGAGCTCCAGGAGCGTTTGGGCAGCGCTGCCAGGGATGCCCAGGCTGGGATTGTTGGGGGGTCTGGGCAGGGACAGGAGTGGGACTGGGTGATCCCTGTGGGTCCCTTCCAGCTCGGGATATTCCATGATTCTTCAACAAGCCCAGGCACAGGCGTTGGCTTCGCGGTGTTTGATCCAAGATCCCGATCTCAGACGCGGAATATGGGAAGGGTCCTGTGGATCTGAACCCCGGGAGGTGTCGTTTCTCCACCCCCTGGCTCAGGGTGACAGAAATCCCAAAGGCAGCGTTTGGGAAGAGCGGCTTTCCCAGGGGAAGGGAGGCTGGGTTTGGGATGCTCCCAGCAGGGAACGCTCCATCCCTGGCTGCAGCCCCGGCCGTGCCCGCCCAGAGCCGCTCGGCTGCACCCAGAGGTGTCCCCGGGCCTCGCACATCCGCGTCCCGCAGCTTTCGGAGAAGGGAACCCCTCCCGGCCTCCAGGGAGCGGGAGCTGCCGCGTTCCTGTGTCTCACTCGCAGTTTCCGAGCGCAGCCCGCGTTGCGCAGAGCGAAGTTGCCATCTAGTGGGACGGAGCATCCCTGCAGAGCGGCCCGGGGCTGCTCCCGGCTCCCCGCCCCGCCATCCATCCCCCCCGGAGGGAATTATCCGACAGGAACAGCTCCCGCTGAGCCCTCGGGATGGGCACAGAGCCTCCCACGAGGTGCCACGGCTGCAAACTGGGAAGAGATTAAATGCCCAGTTTTAATCCCAACCTTGCTGTGGCCCCAAACTTGTTTTTATCCCACTGATTTTAGGCAGGGTGGATCCTGTGTGTAGCCATGGAGAGGAAAAAGTCACAGGATGCTGTTCTGGGAATTCTCTGCCTGTCTGGGACTTGTTTTGGGCTCTGAGGCTGCAGCTGCAGCTCCAGTGCAGCATTCAGTGGCTGCAGAGCCGTTCTGACTCCTTCCCTAATTGCCACATTTTCCAAGGTTCTAATTAAAACAGGAGCTCTGCAGAATTCCAACACCCATTGGATGCAGCAACTGCAGGGAATTGGATTTTAAAAGAAAAAAAACAGGTAATAAACCATTTTTTTCCTACAAATCAACACCACGCAAAGGGTGTTCCCCGGAGCCTTAGGATGGGACCCCTCCCTAAACACCTCCAAATTCCCCCAAACATCCCCAAAGATGCTCAGGCTGCAATTCCTGATGGCAATTCCACAGCTCTGCCTTCTGGGAGTATCCCACATTTTGAAAAGATTTGGCAGATGCTACAATTTGCTGACCTTTCCCCAGAGAGCATCAGGAATTCTCCAGGATTTCATCAAATCATGGAAAGGTTTGGGTGGGACCTTAAAGCCCATCCAGTCCCCCCCTGCCATGGGCAGGGACACCTCCCACTGTCCCAGGCTGCTCCAAGCCCCAATGTCCAACCTGGCCTTGGGCACTGCCAGGGATCCAGGGGCAGCCACAGCTTCTCTGGGCACCCTGTGCCAGGGCCTCCCCACCCTCCCAGGGAACAATTCCTGCCCAATATCCCATCCATCCCTGCCCTCTGGCAGTGGGAAGGCATTCCCTGTGTCCTGTCCCTCCATCCCTTGTCCCCAGTCCCTCTCCAGCTCTCCTGGAGCCCCTTTAGGCCCTGCAAGGGGCTCTGAGCTCTCCCTGGAGCCTTCTCCTCTTGCCATGGCAAAGAGGAGCAAGAAAGTAAGGAAGAAATAGGAATAAACAAATTAGAAAAGAAAATAAAAATCACTCCTTGGGTAGAATTAAAGTCTTTCCCGTCAGATCCTTCCTGGTGTGTGGGACCAGCTCCATGTGCCACCATTCCCAGTGCAAACAGCTCAGGGATTGGATGGGGACACTGAGGAACAGGGACAGACCCCATCACCACAAAACAGCTCAGGATCCTACAGAATCCCAAATCCCTTTCCAGGGAAGGGAGACAAAGGTGGATCAACCCAGTAAAAATCCCTGTGTGGGGCCCTGGTTTGGGAAGGGAAAGGCACGAGGATCTCCCAGATTTCTCCATTTGTTGGCTCCAAGCACCTTCCCCTCTCCCAGCCCCTCACTGCTTGGCTTTCCCATTGCTAATTCCCAGATTTCTCCCAGTCCTGCTCAAACCCAGCCGTGTTCCCTGGCTTTGTGTCAATGTTGCTGTAAAGGAGATCTCACTCTCCAAGTTCCATAAAATGAATTTTTTCTGATTTCCACAATTTTTGTGATTGATTCTCCCATTTTTTTCCCTCACCTTCTTCAGATTTTCTCCCTTTTGTCAGTAAAATGTAGAAAAGTTTTTTCACGAGATTTTGCCCTTTTTTTTGCTTTACTTTTTCCTGGGGGCAAAGTGAAGGGGTTTTTCCCCTCTTCCTTCCCTCTGGGGTTGGGAAGTGGGGCAATTTCCCTGCTCTGCTGCTCCCTGGCTGTCAAAATCCTTAATCCCAGCAGGGCAGCAAAAGTTCCATCTCCTTTCTTATCATTTATTCCCCGAAAAGATAGTGGCAAATATTGCTTCTTGTATCTCTCATTTCTTTCCCATCTCTTTCCATGTGATTTCAGTGGTTTCCTTTTGGTTTCATTTCCTTTTTCCATTCAATTTCCCATCCAGTTTCTCACATCACCCAAGTGGAAAAAGATTTTCTTTGCTCCCTCTTTGGGTGGGTGGGTTTGCTTTGCTTTTCTTCCCCCTCTTATTCTCTTTCCACAAGGGATGAAAGAACATTCCTGAGGGGAGGCCCAAAATCCCATCCCATTCCATCCCCTGCCATGGCAGGGACACCTCCAGCTATCCCAGGCTGCTCCCAGCCCTGTCCAGCCTGGCCTTGGGCACTGCCAGGGATGGGCAGCACTTCCAGGATCAGCGAATTTCCTCCTCATTGCTCCAGTTTTCCCAGGAAAAGTGGGAATTTCTCACCTGGGAGCATCCATGGAGAATGGGAATGAGAGGAACACCTCAACAATTGGCTGCCAGAGCCATAAATAATAACAGGGGTTGTTCAGTGTGAGTACAAAATGCAGCTGATAAATTTAATTACAGTGAAATTAAGAGAATTAATTGGCCCTGCTTAATGGGCAGTAATGGCTGAGGACTGAGCAGCACTCCCAGCCATTCCAGGGAAAGGATGGGATTTCAGAAAAACACACACCTGCTGCTCCTTGGGGATGGGGGAATGATCCCAGCAGCCTGAGGAGGAGGGGAAAGAGTGGAATTCTCCAGCTGGGTGGGAATTTCTGCCATGGGACCACCAAAATCCCCTTCCAAGCAGAGCTCCCCTCTGGAGTAAAACACTCCTTGTGGCTTCCAGAGGGGTTTGGTTACAAAATGTCTTAAAATTGGAAAAAAATGCTCTGCTAGAGCAGCATCCTACAGGAATTCCTGGAATTAGGAAGAAGACAGCAAATGCACCTTTGGTTAAGCACTGCTGCACCCTCATTGCTGTGGGTAATAATTAACCAGGAGAATAAAAACATCTGATATCGCCTCGGAATAGTGGGAATCAATCAGCAGGTGGTAAAAATCCCTCCCTAAACCCACCCCATTCCCTATGGCTTGGCTGCAGCTCATCATCATCATCATCATCATCATCATCATCATCAAAGGAATCAAGGTGATTAACCAGGATTGCCCAGGAAAAGTGGGAATGAGGGAGGTACATTTTCATTTGAGGCTGACCAGGCTGCTCCAAGCCCCAGGGTCCAACCTGGCCTTGGGCCCTGCCAGGGATCCAGGGGCAGCCACAGCTGCTCTGGGCACCCTGTGCCAGGGCCTGCCCACCCTCCCAGGGAACAATTCCTTCCCAATCTCCCATCCATCCCTCCCCTCAGTCCATGAGAAGCCATTCCCTGTGTCCTGTCCCTCCATCCCTTGTCCCCAGTCCCTCTCCAGCTCTCCTGGAGCCCCTTTAGGCCCTGCAAGGGGCTCTGAGCTCTCCCTGGAGCCTTCTGTTCTCCAGGTGAGCACCCCCAGCTCTCCCAGCCTGGCTGCAGAGCAGAGGATGAGGAATTCCCAGATGTTTTGCTGCACTTCAGACCCTTGAACAGCAGCAGCAGCAGCAGCAGCAGCTCCCTTGGCCAGGGAGCAAAGCAATCCTGACCCCCTGGAGGGCTCCAGAGCAAAGCAGTGGCTGCAGGTGTCCATGCTGAGCATTCCAGCTGCACCCCAGGATGGAAAAAAAGTTCAAAAATGGGGGAAAAAAGGTGAATTCATGGATCTTTTAAGAAGTCTGACTCCATCTGCTGCCTCCCAGCTCCTTTAGAGGTTCCTCCCAGGAAAGTGTTCAATTGATTCCAAAATCCCAGCATCTCAACGGGGCTGTAAAATTCCATCCCAGGAGCATCCCCAGCTCAGTTCCCATTGGAAAAGACACTCCAGAATCAAACCCAACAAAAGACCTCCATTAAATCACATCCTTTGAATTCTTTTTCTTTCCCTGAGAAATAACTTCCAGATGCTGTGGCAGTGGGAAGATTCCAAATGATCCGGGACCCTGCACCCTAAAATTGGGCACCCAGCCCTGTCTGAGACCCTGTACCCCAACCCTGGAACCCTGCACTCCAACCCTGGAACCCTGCACCCCAACACTGGAACCCTGCACTCCAACCCTGGAACCCTGTACCCCAACCCTGGAACCCTGCACTCCAACCCTGGAACCCTGTACCCCAACCCTGGAACCCTGCACCCCAACACTGGAACCCTGTACCCCAACCCTGGAACCCTGCACCCCAACACTGGAACCCTGCACTCCAACCCTGGAACCCTGTACCCCAACCCTGGAACCCTGCACTCCAACCCTGGAACCCTGNAACCCTGGAACCCTGTACCCCAACACTGGAACCCTGTATCCCAACCCTGGAACCCTGTACCCCAACACTGGAACCCTGTATCCCAACCCTGGAACCCTGTACCCCAACACTGGAACCCTGTATCCCAACCCTGGAACCCTGTACCCCAACACTGGAACCCTGTATCCCAACCCTGGAACCCTGTACCCCAACACTGGAACCCTGTATCCCAACCCTGGAACCCTGTACCCCAACACTGGAACCCTGTACCCCAACCCTGGAACCCTGCACCCCAACACTGGAACCCTGTACCCCAACACTGGGACTCTGCACCCAAAACTGGATCCCTGCACTATTGGGGACCCTGCACCCCAGCACTTGGACCGTGCACTCTTTGGGACCCCCCCAGCTCTGTGTCCCTGCCCCACCACCCCAGACTGTGCCCCCAGAGGTGCCCCCAGCATTCCCTGGTTCTGTGACACCACAAAGGAACACCTGGGACTCGGACAAGGCAGAAAATCCCCCGGGATGAAGTCCTGGCTGTGACCATTCAGGGATTTGGGAGTCGCTTCTCCTCCAGTCTCCTGCTGAAGGATCAGTTTTGTGTCCCTTGGTGTCACCCACGTGTGCAGGAGCCCTGCAGGGGTTGGCAGAGACATTCCTGGAGCCTTGCAAGCATTTGGGATTTAATTAAAAGCTCCGAATAAAAAATGTGTTTGTGGCACTGTTCTGGTTGTGAAACTTAAAAGGAAAATAATAAATCCTGAACTTCAGCCAGGGACTGGCCGAGCATCCTGAGGGATTCCAGGTTTTCCCTGATCCCACATTGCAGAGAAACACAATAAAGCTCACTTTTATTTTCATTGGAAAGAAAGCACACAGATATTTCAATCCTCATCCCCTCCCTCCCCCTGGAACGAGGCACAGCAATAAAATCCTGCAAGAAACTCCCATTTTCCCCTTTTCACATGGAGAAACTTTCCTTGGATGTTCTGCAAATTAAAACCAGCATTTCCCAAGGAGATGTGCAGAGACAGAGGAATGGATTTCTCCTTTTCCAAATTAAATTAAAGCATCCAAACAGATCAATTCCCTGTATTTTTTCCATTAAACCTCACTGTCCCAGGGTCAGGGATCCCAGCCTGGCTCCATGGGCAGATCCCACTTGGCAGCTCCAGGATCCATCACAGCCTCGTGGTGCTTTTTAAGGAGGAGTTTGCAGGAGCATTGTTCTGTTTATTGGAATTCCAAGCCTCAGTGTCCGGGGACAAAACTCAGAACCATGGAATCATCAAGGCTGGAAAAGCCCTCCAAGATCATCAAGTCCAACCTTGGACCAAATCCCACTAAACCCCATCCCAAAGAGCCACATTGGACCCAGTTTTTGGACACTTTCAGGGACGGTGATTCCACCACTGCCCTGGGCAGCCTGTGCCAGTATTTAACCACCTTTTCAGCTTGGAGTTTTTCCCAAATATCCAAGCGGTGTCCTCGTGGTGGAGCAGAAAAGGGAATGTCACCTCCAGCCTGTCCCCGGCTCTGTCCCAGAGCGGGAGATGAGGCTGAGCAGAGGAGGAGCTGCGGGGTGGGAGGGGATGTGGGACCCCTGCGCCTGATCCAGGCCGGCTCTGGGGAGGCTCCTGGGAATCCTTGGCCATCGCACCAGATTCCCTCAGCATCAGCCAGCGACCCGTGTGTCCCCAGTGTCCCCAGTGTCCCCGGTGTCCCTGTGTGTCCCTGGTGTCCCTGTGTGTCCCTGGTGTCCCTACTGACCCCGGTGTCCCTGGTGTCCCTGATGTCCCCACTGTCCCCGCTGTCCCCAGTGTCCCCGGTGTCCCCAGTGTCCCCAGTGTCCCC
>VZTZ01043684.1:340182-355923 GCA_013400955.1 Drymodes brunneopygia
CCTCCAAGTGCAAGGACACAGAGCAGGGACATGGAGCCAGGAGCATCCCTGGGACACAAACCCTTCACTGCATCTGCCTGGCATTCCCAGCCTCGCTGAGGCCATTTCCCCCTTCGGATGTGGCTGCAGGAAAACCAAAGCAAACCTCACTCAAACCACTCCCACACGACAAAGGCCCAAGCTTTGCCTGAACACAACAGGCTGTGCGGAAGCACCTCCAACGCTCTTGAAAAAAAACAAAAACCAGGTCAAAAACCCCAAAGTCACCAGCTGAAATATCCTTCTTGGTGTTACTGGGATGACTGGGCACTGTGGAACCACCAAGAGCCTCCGGGATCAAGGGCCATGGCCCCTGGGGACAGTTTTCCAAGCAGAGTTGTTCATGTCCGTCTTTGAAGGAAACCTGAACCAGGAGCAGGATTTGTTTTTTTAAAAAAATAATTCCATGAAGTCCACACAGAAATGGGGTCTCAAAAAAACCAAAAATGGCAAAGAGAAGAGCTCACACAAGCACAGCATTCCCACACCCTGGGCATCTTTGGAAGTCGACGTCTCAGCCGCTGGAGCTGAGGCGCTGGAGGATATAGGCAGCAACTCCTGACAGCAATGAACATCCTAAACCCAACTCAGCTCCACGTGTCCTTGTTCCTGACCAGTCACTCAAATAGCCATCATTAAAAAAAAAAAATAAACACCTCCCCCCCCCAAAAAAAAAAGTATGCTATATATTAGTGCATAAAAAAATAGGTTTGGAATCCCTGTTTGGATCCCTGCAGGTATTGACTGTGTGGGCCCGGCGGGACGCTGCCAGCATGTCCTCGCTGTCCCTCGGACTGTGCCGCTGTCCCAGGGGTGGCCCCGGAGCTCCGGGGGGCTCAGAAGATGTCGGGGCACACGCTCCAGTCCTGCTTGTCCTTGGCCTCCCAGTAGCCGCCCTTGTAGACGCAGATCAGCTCCCCGGTGACGGCGTCCACCTTGCGCTCGAACCACAGCGGGATGTACCCCTCGTAGTCCTTCCCTGGCCGGGCACAGCAGGGGTCAGGGGGGCTCCTCCACCCGCAGTCCCGCAATCCCACAGCTCCCACAGAGAGCCACGACTGTCTGCCGGTGCTCCCAGAGCTCGGGGACTGATTTGAGCCCAGCCCTGCCGTGGACACGAGGGCCAAGGCAGGACTGATCTCCAGGGGGACAAAATGACTGCTGGGACAAGATGGACAGGGGCATCATGACCAGCAAGGGAAAGCAGCCAACAGCCCTCCCTGCCAGAGTCCACTGCCCCAAAAACCCAACCAGCCCCCACGAGGGTCCCCCAGGGCCACCCTCCCCCTGGCAGGCTCTGTCCTCACACCCATCCCGCACACAGGCAGCGCAGTCCCTGCTTCCCAAAGCATCCCAAAGCGCCTCACCTTCCTCCAGGGCCTCCACGGCCTCGGCCTCCCTGCGCCGGCGCACGGCTCTCTGCTTCTCCTCCAGCCTCTGCTTCTCCACGTTGGCCTCGTCCCAGCGGCCGCTCTCCATGAGCCGCTGGTCGGGGCGCAGCCGGCTGTCCGTGGGCGCCACGCGCTCCTCGGGCTCGTTCAGCGTCAGCGCCAGCTCCGAGAAGAAATACATGTTCTCAGCGTTCTCCCTGGATCCAGAGAGCCTGGTCAAGGTGGGGGGCTGGGGGACACTCAGGCACAGCCCCCCACAGCCCCACTGATCCATTCCTGTGCTGGCCCTGCTGGGGCACCTCCAGTGCTGGGACAGCTCTGGGACCCTCCTGACAAGAGAGACCTGGAGGGGCTGGAGCGAGTCCAGGGAAGGGAACAGAGCTGGGAAGGGGCTGGAGCCCCAGGAGGGGCTGAGGGAGCTGGGAAAGGGGCTCAGCCTGGAGAAAAGGAGGCTCAGGGGGGACCTTGTGGCTCTGCACAAGTCCCTGACAGGAGGGGGCAGCCAGGGGGGGATCGGGCTCTGCACCCAGGGAACAAGGGATGGGATGAGAGGAAACAGCCTCATGTTGCACCCCAGCAGTTTTACATTGGATATTAAGGAAAATTCCTTCCTGGAAAGGGTGATCAGGCATTGGAATGGGCTGCCCAGGGCAGTGGTGGAGTCCCCATCCCAACAGAATATTCCCAAAGCAGGGACTGTCTGTTGGTGCTCCCAGAGCTCAGGGACTTATTTGAGCCCAGCCCTGCCATGGTCACAAGGGCCAAGGCAGGACTGACTGGTCTACAGAGGGGACAAAGTGNATCCCACCCCAGGGACTCACGGGAGCGGGTACTTTCTCCACAGGACCTTTGGGGACAGTGTCTGGTAGACAGTTTTCTGCTTGCCCTCGGTGCTGGTGCTGCCGTGGCTGCTGTGGACGATCTTGGAGCACTCCATCCTCTCATCCCACGTGCCCGACATGACGTAGTGAGCTTTGCCATCAGCGTCACTCACCACCCCTGTCACCTGGCAGGGGGACACGGCTCTGGTGGCATTTGGGAATGCCAAACTGGGCTTCCTGTGCTCAGCTGGATGTGGTGCTGTGTGTCCTGGGACATCCCTGACCTTGCAGGTGGGTGTCCAACCCACCAAACCCCTCCCAGGTCTCAGTGCTGCAGCTCCAGCACATCAGAGCCAAACCACAGGACATGCAGGTGCCACCCAGCCCTCCCTGGTCACCCATTTCAGAGGTGCCAGAGCAGCCCCTCAGCCCCGTGCTGGGGCTCACCCAGTGGTACTGGGAGCCTGCAAGAGCCAGGTCTGACCCCTGAAGGAGCAGAATCCCTGCTGGATACTCACCTTGCGGGGGACATCCCTGGAGAAGTAGCTGTAGGGGGTAAATTTCAGCTGGCATTTATCTTTGGACTTATGGTTAACAATCTCTATTTCACCAGACTGGATAAAAGACACAGAACCACAGCAGGGAGAGACAGAGGAGGTGTTAGTTACAGTGCAGGTACCAATCACCACTGGGCACAGCAGCACCAGTGGCTGTCCCCCACACCAGCCACCCCCACCACCTGCTGGCCTCGGGAAAAGAGCCAGGGAAGGCTCCAGCAAGCCTCTCCCATCCCTGCGGGGAAGCAGAGCTTCCCATCGTGGCAGGAGCACGTGCCCTAGGAGGGCAATGCCCCTGCAGCCCCCCAGAGCCAGGCAGGACTNCAGCAAGGGAAAGCAGCCAGCAGCCCTCCCTGCCAGAGCCCACAGCCCCAAAAACCCAACCAGCCCCAACAAGTGCCCCAAATCCACCCACAAGAGTCCCCAAAGCCCCCAAAGACAAAGAGTCCCTTTGCAGGGACCTGTTCCTCCACCTCAGAAAAAGCCACTCAGCCCCACAAACCNGGGACACGGCTCTGGTGGCATTTGGGAATGCCAAACTGGGCTTCCTGTGCTCAGCTGGATGTGGTGCTGTGTGTCCTGGGACATCCCTGACCTTGCAGGTGGGTGTCCAACCCACCAAACCCCTCCCAGGTCTCAGTGCTGCAGCTCCAGCACATCAGAGCCAAACCACAGGACATGCAGGTGCCACCCAGCCCTCCCTGGTCACCCATTTCAGAGGTGCCAGAGCAGCCCCTCAGCCCCGTGCTGGGGCTCACCCAGTGGTACTGGGAGCCTGCAAGAGCCAGGTCTGACCCCTGAAGGAGCAGAATCCCTGCTGGATACTCACCTTGCGGGGGACATCCCTGGAGAAGTAGCTGTAGGGGGTAAATTTCAGCTGGCATTTATCTTTGGACTTATGGTTAACAATCTCTATTTCACCAGACTGGATAAAAGACACAGAACCACAGCAGGGAGAGACAGAGGAGGTGTTAGTTACAGTGCAGGTACCAATCACCACTGGGCACAGCAGCACCAGTGGCAGTGCCCCACACCAGCCACCCCCACCACCTGCTGGCCTCGGGAAAAGAGCCAGGGAAGGCTCCAGCAAGCCTGTCCCATCCCTGCGGGGAAGCAGAGCTTCCCATCGTGGCAGGAGCACGTGCCCTAGGAGGGCAATGCCCCTGCAGCCCCCCAGAGCCAGGCAGGACTGTCCCCTCACCTACCTGGTCGATCCAGAGCTTGCCCACGATGATGTTGTGCACAGTGGAGGTGACTTTCCTCCAGACATAGTGATTCCCACTGGAGTGGAACTCCAGGTGGATGACGCCTGTGGAGAGAGGAATGATCTGAGCTCAGCAGGGGCAGATGTTCCCCAGAGCCCACCATGCCCCCAGCACGGTGCTCATCCTCAGGGTCAGCCCTCTCCCTGCATCCCCCAGCCAGGTCTGGCTCTGCATTCATCCCTCCCTTAGCCTGCTCCAGGAAGGGAGGTGCAACCCCTGTCAGGCCCTCTGCCAAAGATACTCGTTTTCAAAGAAGGTCAGAAATGTGCTGCCTGGTTGATTCAGGCACTAGCACCACTCTGGGAATATTGCCCAGCCCAGGGACAGGCAGAAGGAAAATAAAATGCTGGAAGGAGGCAGCTTATTGCACTTGACTGGCAAGGAGAGGGTTAAAACAGGCAGCAAGGTAACTTTAAATATCATTGAAGGAGAAATCAATTCCTGGGCAAGCAGGATATCTCCAAAGCAAAGGAGCCTCCCTTTACAGCTGGCATCATTTCCACTTCCCAGGCAGACATGTTATGGTTGGAACACTGGATCAGGAGCACAAATTGGGTTCCTTAAATTGCTTGGGGTGGAATTCAGTGAGCCCCAGGTCTCAAGGGATTCCCAGAGTCCCAGGTGAACCCAAAGGATTCACTGAGCCTCAGGTGAGCCTAAGAAATTCCCAGAGTCCCAAGTGAGCCCAAGGAACTCCCAAAGTCCCAGGTGAGCCCAAGGGATTCCCAAAGTCCCAGGTGAGCCCAAGGGATTCCCAAAGTCCCAGGTGAGCCCAAAGGATTCACTGAGCCTCAGGTGAGCCCAAGGAATTCCCAGAGTCCCAGGTGAGCCCAGGGGATTCTCTGAGCCCCAGGCGAGCCAAAGGAATTCCTAAATGCTAAGGAAGCAGTTCCTTTAACTGTTGGGTTTTGCATGAGCAGTGCAAGGCAAATCAATCCTGGAAAACTCCAGAATCCATCACCTACCCAGTGGCATGATGGAGAGGTATTTGCCCCTGAACTTGCTGGCGATGGTGATCTCCTGCCACAACGTCCACCCTCGCCTGGAGTACACGTGATGGGCGGCTGCCGGGGGGTGGTGGCTCACCTGGGGACAGGACACACAGCCTGTGAGGACACAGCTACCAGACAGGGGACAGCTACACACCAGCTTGGCACTAAGGATGCTCCAGGCCCTGGACACCCCAGTCTCCTCCTGGGCATCAGGGGGACCCCCTTGCAGTGCTGTGGCAGCAAAAGGAGACACACTGGGATCCTGCCAGGATTTGCTAAGGCTCATTTCAAAGCATGATCCACAAAATCTTCACTTGAGCAACCATCGCTGTGAGATCCTGTTGTTCCGTGATCCCAGGACATGGCCCTGCTTTCCTGGGATCCTGGCTGAGAAACATGGATGTGCTGGCACCCCAGTAATCCCAGTGGAACAGCAACAGGGAAATCCAAGAGGACACAGGCCCACAAGTTGTCCAAAACACACAGCAAGGCTTTGGCTTTTCCCTCACAGACAAGTCTGGCTGGAAAAGCAGACACAGCACCCTAAATCCTGAGAGTGACTTGTTAGAGGATGTTGCTCACATCACCCCGCCCCGGAAAAGCCACCCAAAACAAAGGTGGGAGCAGGAACAGCCCAGGCAGAGGGATCTGTCCTCAGGCAGGGTCTCAGCTGGTGGCACAGCCTGGCACAGGCACCCACCGATCCCCAGAGCTGCAGGATGATTTCCCTGCTGTAATTACAGGCTGAGCGCCCCGAGCTCTGGATTACACACACGGGCAGGGCCAAGGCCTCACCATTAAATCCCAGTCACCAGCAGCAGGAAATCCTATTTGGATAACTGGATTTCAGGCACTGGATTATCACTGCCTGGCTGGGCGCGTTGGCAGGCTGAGCAGCACAAGCAGCACCCAAGGAAAATTCAGAGCAGTGGGAAAGGTGGCTGGAATTGGTCAGGAATATCAAATTTGGGTACAAGTAGAAGAAAACTGGGACCAACCAGAGAAAGTAATTGCAGGCAGGTTATTCATTTAGGAGGGAACAGGGATGGAGAAAGGAGTGTAATGAAGAGGAGGTGAAAGAATGAGAACAAGGATGACAAAGTTTGGGAATGATGCAGTCAGGGGTGTCCAGCAGTACTGGACAGGTAGGATTGGGAGAGATATGGTCAGAGGTATCCAGGGGGGACAGGCAGTCCTGGGCTGGGATGAGGCTGATAAATCCACCCAGGAGCTCCAGCCGTACCCCAGGAAGGTGAGGGTGGCTGCTGGCTAAGGGATGGATCCTGGCAAGGAATCATCCACTTCCAATGGCCCAGGCTAAAGCAGGTGACAGATCAGAACTGCTGCCAGGCAAGGGGAGGTGAAGGTGTGACACTGCTGAGGTGGGTGAACCTGAGCTCCTGGGAGGCAGGAGGACTGCACCAGGGCTCAGGCTGTGGCTGGCAGTGTCCCACCCTGCTGCAGCCATGGGCACTGGGATGGCTCCCAGGCTGGGATGGGCCATCTGGGGATGTGCAGAGCTGGGAGACATCAGGTACACAGTGCTGGGGGGTGTGAAGGGACAGCAGAGCCACGAACTGTGGAGATTGTGACAAGCACAGAGTCAGACTTCCAGGAGACCCCACAAAGCCTGTCCCCTATCACTGCCTGGAGCAGCACAGCCCAGAGAGNCCTCAAGCCAGTGCTCCGCATGTTTGGGAACCCACTGCCAGAGAGGGCTTTGCCCACACCTGGGTGCCCTGCAGGGAGCTGATGGCAGAGCCTGGCACTGCTGCAGTGACTGCTCCAAACCTGGGGATGAAGGGCCAAGCCCATCGAGCCCAAGCTGTGCCCCATCCCCACCTTGTCACCCAGCCCAGAGCACTGAGTGCCACATCCAGTCCTTCCCTGGCCACCTGCAGGGATGGGGACTCCCCGCCCTTGCCCTGATCCCATGGCTGGGAGAGGAGCCCGGAGAAGGCTCAGGGAGGTGCTGGGGAAGGCTCAGGGAGGTGCTGGCTGTCCCCCAGCAGGACAGGAGCAGCAGGACGGGCGCAGGAGCCACAGCCTCACCTGCTCACAGAGGGAGCGGAAGCCCAGCTCGTCGAGGCGGTCGAGCTCGTAGGTCTCCCCCAGGAGGGGGTTGAATGGCTTTGCAGTGCGGTGCACAGTGGTGGAGTAGGAGGACACGGAGAAGGCGGCCACAAAGCACATCTGCTCCGTGGAGCTCTCGCACTTCACCGCCTTGTCCAGCAGCTCGTGGTACTCCAGGTCCTCCGTGAGCCGCTGCAGCATGGACAGGGGCTCGTTGAAGTTTACCTGCAGGGGAACAAGGCAGGGTTAGGAGAGCAGCAGAGATCCCCAAGAGGCACCAGCAAGCCCACAGGAAAGGGAGTATGTGCTTTGCTCCTGGATCCGTGCCAGGCTGCGCCAAGGTTTGGGGTGTGGGGGAGCTGATGGCCCCATGGGATAATCAGGGATCACCCCAGGTTATCACCCTGAGCCCAAAATGAGCCTCAACAACGAGATCAGCCCCCTGCTGCCTCCCAGCCAGCATCCCATTGGCCACAGGACAGGGATGTGCTGCTACCCAGGCTGCCCTCATCACCCCCTGGAAAAGCCATCCCTGTGCCAGGTGACCCAGCTGCCCAGAAAACCTGCAATCCCTGTGCCAGGTGACCCAGCTGCCCAGAAAACCTGCAAAAGCCTCATTTTGGGGTCTCCCTGCCCCTGGGATTCCAGTCCCATGACAGCACCCCTATTTTTTGCTCTGAAAATACTAAAAAATAATTGAAGGAAAGACAGAGCCTCAAAAGGTCTTCTGCATTTTAGTTCCAGCTCAAAACAAAGAAATATATTTTAAGACGAGCAGATGGCTGAAGGACGGGAGAACCAATTCTGGAAGCCAAGTTAAATATTTCATAGTAGAAAAAACAAACTCCAGATTCGAGGATTTAGCTTTTTTTAGATTCTTCACTCAGGGATTTAGCCTGTAAGTGGCAGGGATCTTACAGCATCAGAGAAAGAGAGAGCTGGGGAGAAAGAGCAGCATCAAATTCACATAAAGAGCAAATCACTTGGGATAATTCTCAGGAGAGATGCAGAGAACAAAGCCAGCAGCTGCATCCTCAGCACTGCTCAGGCAACAGGGAGCAAAATCCTTCCATGGGGGAAGAAGATGAATCCACTCAAATTCCAAATTCCTACGAGTGTTTTCCTCCTTTTCAGTGCTGCAGGTTTGTTGTTTCAAAGGGAAAATCGAGGTTTGTCAGGCCATCACATCCCTGGGAAGGGGATGGATCTCAGAAGACCTCAGAGACCCTCAGAAATGCTCTTAATTAATCAGGAATCTCCCCAAAGAATGTCCACGTGCAGCTGAGCTTGTGGGGTGGATCCTGGTGCTTCTCCTCATTCTATAGTGACTGTAGGATCCTTCAAGATTTCACAGATTCCCAGAATGGTTTGGGTTGGAAGGGACCCTAAAGCTCAGCCAGTGCCCCCCCTGCCATGGGCAGGGACACCTCCCACTGTCCCAGGCTGCTCCAAGCCCCAGTGTCCAACCTGGCCTTGGGCACTGCCAGGGATCCAGGGGCAGCCACAGCTTCTCTGGGCACCCTGTGCCAGGGCCTGCCCACCCTTCCCAGAGAACAATTTTTTCTTATATTTAATCTAAACCTCCTCTCTTCCACACTGCCCTCAGGTTTGGACTCAAGCAGCTCCCAGGATGATTTGATTGATAGAAAAAGTATAAATTTCTCTCTCCAGGCACCAGCAGCTGCTGGGATTTCACATCCTGAGCTTATTCCTGTGCCCATCATGCCCTGATCTGCTGCTGCTGCAGAATTGGAAGGTGCTGGGCTGTCCATCCTGGCTGGAAATAGCACAAGGAAGAGACAGCTCATCACTCTCAGCCACTCTCACAGCTCTGAGATCTCACTCAGGTTCTGTTTCAAGAGACAAAACACAACCAAGTCAGCATCCCAGCCTCTAGAATGTGCTCCTTCCTCTTTACCCAGCAGAGGATAGACCATGAATATGGCTCTGTGCAGACCATGTGAAGGGCTGTTTCACACAGACCCACCAGCAAACCCTTTCTGGCCATCACATGGAGCCTTTGCCCCCAGGGCTGAACCAGCAGCACCCAAATTCTAACCCCAGCACCTCCTTCACCAAAAAATGCTCTCTGTAAGGAAAATGAGGCTCTCTGAGCCTCTGGTGTGGAACCCAGCTCTGGTCAGTGCAGGTGGGGCTGAGCCCTGAGTGTCCTGTCCCTGGGGAAAACATCAGCAGCAACAGGGTCCCTTATCCAGGAATCCTCAGGGATTCAGTGTCCTGCTTCCCCCATGCCTCTGCTACAGCTGGGTTTGCAGAGGACACTCGGGCAATGTCCCCTCTGCTCCAGCTTGCCCTGGAGCAAGGATGTGCTGGAGCCAGTCCAGAGGAGGCCACAGAGATGCTCCCAGGGCTGGAGCCCCTCTGCTCTGGAGCCAGGCTGGGAGAGCTGGGGGTGCTCACCTGGAGAAGGGAAGGCTCCAGGGAGACCTCAGAGCCCCTGCCAGGGCCTAAAGGGGCTCCAGAAGAGCTGGAGAGGGACTGGGGACAAGGGATGGAGGGACAGGACACAGGGAATGGCTTCCCACTGCCAGAGAGCAGGGATGGATGGGAGATTGGGAAGGAATTGTTCCCTGTGAGGGTGGGGAGGCCCTGGCACAGGGTGCCCAGAGAAGCTGTGGCTGCCCCTGGATCCCTGCAGTGCCCAAGGCCAGGTTGGACACTGGGGCTTGGAGCAGCCTGGGACAGTGGGAGGTGTCCCTGCCCATGGCAGGGGTGGAACAGGATGAGCTTTAGGGTCCCTTCCCACCCAAACCTTTCCAAATTCCATGATAAGCAGTGGTTGCAGAGGGCTCTGCCAGCACAAAATCCAGCCCCTGGTGACAATCTCCTGTCCCTGCCTGGGGCTGCTGTGCCACCACAGCACCAGCAGGACCATCCAGAGGTTTAACCCAAACCCTCTGCACACTCCCCCTGTGCCAGCCCTGGGTGCCAGGGACACTCAGACTCACGGGCATGGGGATCTTGGAGAGCTCTTTGCCAATGCAGTTCTTCATGATGCTCCAGAGGTTAAGGCTGTAGTTGGGTTTGTCAGGAATGCGAGTCCGTCTCCTCTTCCTCGGCAGGAGATCTTTGCCCGTGGACTCATTGTAGCTGCTTTGATTTGAGCTCTCAAAGACCTGTGGAAGCAACAGAAGGAACTCAGGTTTAAGCTGGACATAGCAGCTCCCAAGAACAGCAAGCACAGCTCAGGAGACACCTGAGGAGCATTGCTGGAAGCCTGTTCTCCAGGGAAATACGGGTACAACTGTCCCTCAGCGCCTTCCTGCTTCCCTCAGGAGAGTGTCCAGGATGCTGATGACTGCTGACATCTGTCCCTCACCCTGGACTCAGGGAGGAACCAGCACAGAGCATGCAGACCCAGATGGAGGGTCCCTTCACAACCATCCCATCGCCCCCTGGTTTCACCCCACCAGGACCATCCCTCCCCCACTCTGCCCAGCCCACTCACGCTGTCCTCCAGGGTCCAGTCCTCGGGGTGGCCCTCGCTGGCCCCGCTCAGGTTGCTGCCCGAACGCCTGCGGGAAGGGACAGCAGCTGGTGAGCACAGGCAGGGGCAGAGCAGGGCACACAACACCCAGGGCTGGTGCAGCATCACCCAGAGCATCTCCCTGCACCACCCCAGAGTGCTGTCGGGAAGGAAGAGGGGTGACAGAGGCTGTGCACAGGTGTTAGAAGGGGATTCTAAGGACAGGATGCTCAGGAAGGGATTCTCAGCCCCAGCCCTGGGGGCACAGGGACTCTGCTTTTGTCACTAAACCCAGTGATGTAACCATGGGTCAGATCACAGGCTCCTCCAGCCCAGATATCCATGCAGGAGTAAGAGCAGGTGACGAGACAAAGGGCAGGGTTAGATGGGATATTGGGAAGAAATTCTTCCCTGTGAGGGTGGGGAGGCCCAGGCACAGGGTGCCCAGAGCAGCTGTGACTGCCCCATTCTTGGCAGTGTCCAAGGCCAGGGTTAGATGGGGCCTGGAGCAATGTGGGACAGTGGAAGGTGTCCCTGCCCATGGCAGGGGGTAAATGAGAGGAGCTTTAAGGTCCCTTCCAGCCCTACCCATCCCATGAATTCATGATTCTGTGAAGGCAAGGTGCTCCCTGACTCTGCCCAACACTCCAAGGGATTTCCCTCCAAGTCCCTGCTCCCATCAGCTGAGGGGCAGAGGACTCAGCTCTCCCACAGCACAGGCTGACACCTGCCCTTCCTCACCTGCTTCACTACAAGTGGGGCTCTCCTCAGCCTCACCTGCTCCAGGAATGCAGGAGGACCCCTGGACAGAGGCTGGGAAAGTTTTGGGGGACATGCCCACAGAGTGACCCGATCGGAGGGGCTGCTGCAGGAAACCCGGCCCTCCCCAGCCCCTCCCGCATTCCCAGGCAGGCCGGGGGCGGTACCTGTGGTGCTTGGGGTCCGCGGTTACAGTGATAAAAGCTGGTGCATCCTCCATGGCATCGAAGTACTCCGTCTCCTCATCTTCGTCACTGGCCTCTCCTTTGGCAGACTGCACACTCCCTGCTGGCACAGAGCCTTTGAGACATCCCGTGCTGCTGGTCCCCTGCAGAGCCCCCGCGCAGGATCTGTCCCCAGAGCCCCCACTGTGTCCCCTCCTCGCCGGCTCCCTTCAGCCCGACCCCTCCTCTGCATCCCGCTGCACACCCCGAGGATGCTGTACCGTGTCCAGCTCCTACAGGCAAGGAGGTGCCCTTCTCCTCAACCCAGGCACACAGTGCGACCCTGCCATGCTCGGGAGCATCCCCGAAAAGGCCCCCAGGCCGCCCGAGGGTGACACGGGTGTGCCCAACCCGCGTCTGATGTGGCCCCGCTCCAGCACCGCCCCGTCCGCCGGGAAATCCGGTCTGGATTAAAGCAGGAAAAGAAAGTCACGTGTTTCAGGTGATGCTCGGAGAGGTTTCCCAGCCCCGCAATTCCAAACATTCCCCCGCTGCGGTGGGAGGGATCGATGGCTGCGACGCCCGGAGCAGGTGCTGCCTGCGGAGTCCCGGTGCAGCTTCCCTGCTCCTGCCCCATCCCGAACAATCCCATTCCCTGCCTCACTCCCACTCTCCGGAGGATCAGGGTCACCACCTCGGGCGGATCTGTGCCTGTCCCTGCAGCGATTTCCACCCTGCCCTCCCCAGCTGCACTTCAGAATTGTTTAGGCTGGAAAAGCCCTCTGAGAACATCAAGTGCAGCCATTCCCCAGCACTGCCCAGGCCACCACCAACCCATGTCCCCAAGTGCCACTTCCACACAGCTGTTAAATCCCTCCAGGGATGGAGACAGGGCTGGACAACCCTTTCCATGAAGAAATATTCCCCAATATCCAAACTAAACGTCCCTTGAGGACACAGAGGAATGAGGGCAGTGCCTGGTAGCACCACCACCACCTCCCCTCCAGCAGCCACTGCTCTCTTCCTCGGGTCTGTATTTCCTTTAAAATAAGACCCGGCACTATTAGCAGTTTTTGTGGCTGTAACAAAATGCTTCCCTGGGGGAAGGACATTTGGCAGGAATCTGCAAAGCTGTTGGATCTTATTGCAAACGAGTCCTGGCTGTTCCACTGCCACCCCACGCAGCCAACTCTGCAGTGCCAGGGGACCCTGAGCCTTTTCCCAGTGCCATGGCTGCCCTCCAGCACCCAGAGGTGTGCCCACCAGTAAGGGTTAAAGCTCCCCAAATAGCCTGGAATAGCATGAGTGAGCTGGGGACACAGCCCTCTCTGCATCTGCATCTTGGGGACATCCAACTCCCTGATCAAGGACAATTAGGAATAATTATGGCGTAATGGGATCCATTTGAAAAAATACTATGGGGATACAGGGCATTGCCTTGGGCATCCTTCCCATTGCTGGCAGCTCACTGGGAGCAGCCAGGCAGAATGCCCTGATCCATCCTGGAGGTCCCTGAGCAGCCCTGTCCCATCCCAGGGATCCCTGTCCCATCCCAGGGATCCCTGAGCAGCCCTGTCCCATCCCAGGGATCCTGAGCAGCCCTGTCCATCCTGGGGGTCCCTGAGCAGCCCTGTCCCATCCCAGGGATCCTGAGCAGCCCTGTCCCATCCCAGGGATCCCTGAGCAGCCCTGTCCCATCTCAGGGATCCCAAACAGCCCTGTCCCATCCCAGGGATCCCAAACAGCCCTGTCCCATCCCAGGGATCCCTGAGCAGCCCTGTCCCATCCCAGGGATCCCAAACAGCCCTGTCCCATCCCAGGGATCCCAAACAGCCCTGTCCCATCCCTGGGATCCTGAGCAGCTCTGTCCCATCCCTGGGATCCTGAGCAGCCCTGTCCCATCCCAGGGATCCTGAGCAGCTCTGTCCCATCCCAGGGATCCTGAGCAGCCCTGTCCCATCTCAGGGATCCCAAACAGCCCTGTCCCATCCCTGGGATCCCTGAGCAGCCCTGTCCCATCCCGAGCAGCTGTGTCCCACCCCAGGCATCCCGAACAGCCCTGTCCCATCTCAGGGATCCTGAGCAGCCATGTCCCATCCCGAGCAGCCGTGTCCCACCCCAGGGATCCCAAACAGCCGTGTTCCATCCCAGGGATCCTGAGCAGTCGTGTCCCACCCCAGGGATCCCAAACAGCCGTGTCCCATCCCGGCGCTCCCCAGGAGCCCCAGAGCGGTGCTCACCCACCCTTGGCAGTGCTGGAGCTGCTGGCAGTGCCCGTGGCCAGGCCAGGAGCCCCTCGGCAGGCGCGCTCCAAGCTGTTGTGCTGCTTGGCTAACTGCTCGATGGTCTCCTCCAGCCGGATGCGCTGCTCCCGCTCATGCTGCAGCAGCCGCTGCCATTTCCGGCTGTGGCTCTCGGCTAAGTCCAGGAAATCACGGCAGGCCTGTGGCGGGAAGGGACAGCTCAGCTGGGACATGGTGACCCCGGGGCTGGTCCCCCAACACCCCCTCCTGCTCTTCTCCCAACTCCCAGAACTCAATCCCCATATCCACAGTCCAGCTCCGGCCATGCAAAGCTGAACCATCCTCAAGGACGTGGCTGCATCACGGACAACTCCATGGCAGCCTGGCCAGCCAGAGCCTGCCCACAGCCTGTCCCTGTCCCCATCCCTGATCCCACTGTGGTCCTCAGGAGCCCAGGCTGGGCTCTCACAACCCTCAGCCAAGCCCTCGAGCAGGACCTCCATGCCCAAATCCTGCAAATAGGAAGAGGTTGGATGGACAGTGGTTCCCACGGTGACAGACACAGACAGGAGAAAATCATAGAATCATGGAATGATTTGGACTGGAAGGGACATAAAGATCATCCAGTTCCACAGGCAGGGACACCTTCCTCTCGCCCAGGATGCTCCAAGCCCTGTCCAACCTGGACTTGGACACTTCAAGGGATGGGCAACCACAGCTTCTCTGGACTACTCAAGCCAGGAGCCAGCAATCCCTGTGCTCCAGGGAGGCAGAGAGGGAGGGTGCCCAGCTCCTCCCCAGAGCTACATAGCCCAGGACACAGCCCAGGGCCTGGCCTGGCCCCTGCAACACACAAACCATGGCCAGAACCCTCCACTCCCCTCCCCAATGAGCCCAGGGGACTCCCCGGCCATGGGGATCCCACAGAGGCACTGGGCAAAAGGAAGGAAGGCTCAGGGAATGCTCCAAGTGAAGCCTGGCAGCACACACAGCATCCCCATCCTGTGCCACCAGGCAGGGGACAGCTGGGACACCTCAGTCCAGGCTGGCAGGAGAACCCCTTGGCACAAACACCCTGCCCAAAGCCCTCAGGGCTCCCTGCAGGAGCTTTCCAGGAGCAGGACATCCGCCCAGGGCCGGGACACGGGGACACTGCTGGCTGTCCCACACTGCCTCATCCCAGACAATGCTCCCACACCACAGCCCGGCCCTCACAGCTCTATTTTTAGGTTGTTTTCCATCTTGGATGAAACCCTGAGTTCCCGTGGCCTCGCTGCTTCCTTTGTCATCAGCCCCACGTGCAGCTGAGCACGGAGGCAGGGCTGCTCCTCCCGCCCCAAACCTCTGCAAGATGTGACACCCTGAACAACTTCTTGTGCTTCCAAATAGGAAAACAGGATTTTTATGGATATTCTCCAGGAACTGGCCACGTGAAGGGAAATCAATTGTGCTTGCACAACTCCTTGTCATACCAAGGAAGTCCAATGGATAAATCCCGGCTGAAAAACTCAAACCTATGCAAAAGTACTAAAACCAGAGAGTTTTGGATGTCTGACAGACTTGCTGATTTTCTGTTTCCAGTTTTTTGGATTCCACGGATGATTTATCCAGCAGGTTACTCAGCATTTGGGCTGCAGGTGGCACATGAGGATCAAGGTAACTCCTGGTAAAGCAGCACATCCACGGTTTCAGCTTCCATGACTTGCTCTGATTTTACCAGGACTTGTCCAAGAAAAGCTCCAATTCATCAGTTCTTCATCAAACCTTTCCCTTGAATAGGAGCAAGATTTGAGACTCATCCAGGGAAATAAGTTTTTCCTTTAAGGTTTTGCTTCACATGCACCTGGAGCATGGAAGGACCAGACCCTACACGTGTCCCCTCCACCACCCCTTTGCTGCTTTTCCAACTGAAGGCAGGGAGGGCTCAGGGTTCTGCCCCCCCCCCCCCCC
>VZTZ01043684.1:355934-431101 GCA_013400955.1 Drymodes brunneopygia
GGGGTCCCGCCCCCCCCCCCCCAGATTCCTGGCTGTGTTCCTATCCTACATGTGCTCAAAACTGGGATCAGTTTTGAACCCCTCAGGATAAGAGAGACCTGCAGGGGCTGGAGCGAGTCCAGGGAAGGGAACGGAGCTGGGAAGGGGCTGGAGCCCCAGGAGGGGCTGAGGGAGCTGGGAAAGGGGCTCAGCCTGGAGAAAAGGAGGCTCAGGGGGGACCCTGTGGCTCTGCACAAGTCCCTGACAGGAGGGGGCAGCCGGGGGGGTCGGGCTCTGCTCCCAGGGAACAGGGACAGGAGGAGAGGGAACGGCCTCAGGCTGGAATTTGGGAACATTCTTCATAGAGAGGGTGCTCAGGCACTGGCACAGCTGCCCAGGGTAGGGGTGGAGTCCCCATCCCTGGAGGGATTTAACAGCCATGTGGATGTGGCACTTGGGGACAGGGGTCAGTGGTGGCTCTGGCAGTGCTGGGGAATGGTTGGACTCAATGCTCTCAGACCAGACCCCACATTCTCAGGGCTGTGTTTTCACCCCCTCCTCTGGACACAACTCAGCTCCTCCCCACCCCAAAATCCTTCTGGGAGCCACACACGGCCCAAAGCCCATGGGGACCCTGCCCTGGCCCTTGCCAGTGACACCGCCCCGGGCCGGCCACTGGCTCCGTGTGTCCCACAGATGCACTGGGCTAAGAGGATGAAACCAGGGCAAGTAATGGGATATGGCCATGACCTTCCCACCCCAGCAAAGCTCATTATCTACTCCAAAGGTCCAGCTCCACAGGCAGCAGGCACAGGAATGCCCAGTTTGGCACCGAGGGTGGGAATTGCAGGCTGCTCCCAGCTCAGGGGCTGAGCGCTTTAAAACGAGATCACCTGTAATTATCCTACTGCAATTAACCAGGGCTGGAAGGTGTAACAGGGAATTAGGGGGAAAGGAGGTAATTACGGAGGAGCCACAGGGAGGCAGGGCTGGGAGCTGGGAGGAGAAATTGCTCCAGCAGCTGATGGGTATCCACATCCTAATGAAAAACAGCAGGTAACACCTCGGAATCTCCCATCCCAAAGCTTGAAGGAGGACTCTGTGCTGTATCCCAAAGGGAAATCTGCACCACCGGGTTTCATATAAAAAAATCCAAGTGATGGAGAGTGGTTGTCAGCATTGCAGAGCATGAGGAGGTTTTGGGAAGATATTGCAATCCAGTTTAAACCCAGAAAAGCAAAGAAAACAAAGTCTCTGTGTATAAACTGGAAAGAACTTAGAAGGTTCAAAATATTCCCAAAAACAAGATTAAAGCCAAACGAGGTTAGATGTTGCTGCCAAAACAACTGATGTATTTTATTTAACAGTAGAAGAGGCAAAGAGAAAGAAAGAGAGAAGAGAGGCCTATTCAGGGTGAGGTGGTGTTCTTTGCAGCTCTTGTAATACAGTTCTGAAAGTCCTTCATGACAATGTTTAAGCCACAAACTGCAATATTTCTGTCTCTGACAGAAGATGAGCAGGATGGTCCTCACAAGGCCACAGATCCCACCATGGGCTGTGGAGCTTCCATGGAGCAGGTCAGGACAAAGCATGGTCTAGGCTGCATCCCACAGTGGTGCCCATGAGGATTTAGGAGCTGAGGCACATATAGGGATTATTCCCCGGTCTTGAAAAGCTGTAGGGGCCCCTCTCTGCAGCCTCTTCCTCTGTAATTCAGACAATGGCTTGACCCAAACCCTGACCAAAAGATCCGGATCAACCCAAACAAGGATCATGTTTGTTCCTTGGGAGAGAAGCAATGACAGGAGAGGGGAACATATCCTGCAAAAGGGATCTGCCAAGCTCAGTACTCATTGCTGCCAGTAGCAGCCAAACAAATTAAAAGTGACTAATTTGGGTTTACGCCCCATACAGCCAGACAGGACCAAGTTCCACAGGGATGCTCACGGGAGGTGGGAGCAGCACCAAACAGGGATCAGGGGATATTTTTTCACTGTCTCTGTCAACTGAGCTCAGTCCTGAGCGAAAACTCATCCCTGTGTGGAACAAGGGCTGCAGGGCACTGGGGTGAGGAGCTCAGACATGAATATCCCAGCTCATCACTCATTCCCGGCATTAATCCCCCACCTCGGTGTTCCCAAGGTACAGACAGTCCCAGCCACTGAGCAGGAGCAACACCTCGCAATCCAGCTTACAAAATTCTGATGGAGAGGTGGCTAAATTTAGTTCCAGCTGAACTTGCCTGGGGATGTAAGCAAGACTCAGCCACAAATCCACGTGAGACTGGCACAAGGACACAGGACAGGGGAAGAGGCTCCTTGAGGAACGCACCCAAAGGAGAGCACCGAGCCCAGGCTGAAGGATGAAAGTGCAGGAAAAGTGATTTCCCAGTGAGCTGTAGGGCTGAGGTGTTGAGGTCATGAAGGTACAGCCTTGGGAGGCACCACCTTCCTCAAAGCTCTCCCAGGATCCACCCTCTGGAGAGTGGAAAAGAGGAACAGGCAGAGGATGCTGTGCCCATCCCCACGTGCATCTCACCCCATCAGGAGCCTGGGTTTATCCTTCCCTGCTGCCTCCCACTCACAGAGGGGACAGCAGGTACAGGGGGTGACAGAACATGACCTGGATTTTGCCCCAGAGCCAGAGCTGGATCAAATCCCAAAGTCCTGGAGGCTGTTCTGCCTCAGCATCATCATGGCACAGACAGGGCTGGAGAGCAGCAGCCAGGCTGACAGGTCACCAATGACCAGAGGTAAGAGCAAACTGCATCCATGTGCAGTCCCAGATCCCAGGGAACCCCAGTGTCACCTGCACCCACATGGCAGGAGGGACAGATGTGCTTTCCCCTCCTCTTCATGGCTGCAGAAAGTTGTGGCAGGTCCTAATCCAGCGCTGGCCGATGGAACTGTAAATCCCAGCCAAGACCAGGAGGTACAGCCAAGGTGGCCAAAAGAAATAGAAAAATACCACCGAGGCTCCTGCAAATTCCCGTGGAGGAAGAGGCAAAGTGCCATCGAGATCCTGCTGGGGAGCAGGAGGTGAGACTTGGTGCTCTGTGGTCCCTCCCTGTGCCCAGCAGCCGCTGCGCCAAGGGCACATTTAGCACCTTTCACACATTTGTCACGGCAAATATCCCGATTTCACAGCTTGTTGCTGGCTAATGGGAACGTCGTTAACAGCCCCGGGATTATTCATGCAGTGGAAACAAACACCCGAGGTCACCCATGTCCTGCCAAGGTGGTGGTGTCACACACCCGCGGGGATCTCAGCTTCCTCAGTGGAGCAAACAGTCAAAATCGGATGGAAGGAACAAAGAGATGAGGTTAATTAGCTTGAAAGGGTAAATGATCACAGCAAGGCCTGCCAGACTTCATCGAATCATGGAATGGCTTGGCTGGAAGGGACCTTCAAGCTCATTTTGTATCATCCCCCTGCCATGGGCAGGGACACCTCCCACTGTCCCAGGCTGCTCCAAGTCCCAGTGTCCAACCTGGCCTTGGGCACTGCCAGGGCCACAGCTTCTCTGGGCACCCTGTGCCAGGGCCTGCCCACCCTCCCAGGGAACAATTTCTGCCTGGGGTTGAACCACAGGATGACAGCCTCTGGGGCAGCCCCAGCACAGCCGAGCATTCCCAGACTCCAGCACAACGCTGAGGATGGCGAGGGAAGGCACTCACACCTGCAATCCCACCTGCCCCAGCATCCCCAAGGATCAGCCCCACAAATCCAACCTTTGGGCTGGAAAAATCCAGCAGGGAAGTGCCTGCTGTTGTGGGACCAACACATCCTGCTCCTCAAGCATGGGACAAGGACCACTTTGTGGCCCAGGAGTGGCATGAGAGGAGGCAAGTGCCAGATGAGTTCAATCATCTCTTTTTCTACAGAGCAGGAGCCGTCACTCCACTCAGCAGGGACAGAGCTCTGCCGTTCAGAGTGCCCGGGAGATAAGTGCTCCCTTCCTTCCCGGAGTCATCAAAACCCTGGGACACAGCTGGCTGCTGCTTGCTGCAAAACAGCCCCCCGAGGGAAGGGTGACTGCAGAGCCTCTGTTTGGCTCTGAACACAGCGAGGCACAGCACAGAACCAGAGAATCACAGGATCATGGCTCGGGTGGGAAGGGACCTTAGAGCTCATCTCGTCCCACCCCCTCCATGGGCAGGGGGATCTTCCATTAGGTTGCTCCAAGCTCCATCCAACCTTTAACACTTCCAGGAATGGGGCTGAAGTCATTTGGCTTCAGAGCAGTGAGACACAGCGTCACAGTCTGCCACTGCATGCACACAGGGTTAATTTGTCCTTCCTCCCCCAAAAAACACTCTGAGCCGCAAGCAAAGGGGAAATGCAAGGATAGAGCCAACCTGAATCCCAAATCAACCCACACACAGTCAGATGGCAACAAGACAAGGTCTGGAGTGTGGTCATCTGCTCGACAGCGATGGCACCCACAGCCATGCTGGGGCCTGAGGCCAGGCTGCTGCTCAGCACCACATCAACACAGCCTGCTTAAATAACAGCAAATCTGTCCCAAATCCTTGGAGTGACCCTCAGCCAGCATCCCAGCTGTCTGAAGCAGGGTGCAGGAACACCAGGAACTGCTCCTCCCTGAGGCAGGGCTGGTGGTGAGTCTCAGCACATTGTGACACCCTGAGAAACCAAGGTGACATTGCATAAAACCCTGTGAGTTCAACACTGAAAATCATCCCACTCCCTCTGCATCCAGGGAAAATAGGTGCTACAAAAAAAGCACAGACATGGAAAAGATCCTTAGTGACCCAATAGGAAGCAGGAAGACACCGAAGCAGGCTCCTGCCCACCCCTTGATGCCACTGTCAGTAGCTCTGCCAGAGCCCCAGTGCTTGAACAACGTGCTCCCAAAATCCCTGACAGTCCCATTCCATGTAGCACTTTGTGCCCCAGCAGCCCCTGCTTCTCCCTGGGGACCATGGATTCCCTGGGAGCCAGAGATGCCCATGATGGAGATGTCCAAGACGGAGTCACCCACACTGTGGTGGGGTCAGATCTTGTCTCCTGGTTGTGAATCTGGAAATTTTTCCACCTCATCATGTTATTTTGGGCCATCTGCCTGAAGGCCATAGACACACCAGTGTTCCAACCAGATCCACCCTGCCCAGGGGTTCCTCAGGGCTGAGCTCATCCCAAAGTTCATCCTGAAGCACTGGGGCTGGCAGAGCACCCAGACGCCGCCTGCAGCGCCGCTGTCAGTGCCGTGGAATCCACCCCATGCAATAAAGAGGGGATTAGTGGGAAACAGTGGCAAATCCGCCAGGCTGGCTGTGCTAAGAGGCTCTAATCCCAACCCCACGCAGTCTCCATGCAGCAGGAATCACGGGCTGAGCCGGAATCAGCAGCACTCTGCAGGAGAGGAGAGGTGATCAGCCTGGTTCTGGGAAGAGGAACAAGCCAACCTTGCCCATGGGTTACAGACCAAGGCAATGCCAGCCTGCAGCTGTGCCACAGGAAGGATCTGGGTCTGATTTCTGGTGGGAAAACAACTGAGGAATTTTCTGGATATTCTGGGGTTCTGGCAGTACCGACCCTGCCACCCCAAACCTCCCTGAGCAGCACCCAGCAGCCATGCTGGAGGGTTTGTGGGGGCACCAAGCATCCCAGGGACCTGCTGGGACCAGTACAGAAGATATCCTGGGAGCTGAGTGTGCTGGGACCTCGTGCTGCAGAGTGGCCACCCCAGAACTGTGTCCCTGCAGGGCTTCCCTCCTCTCTTCCAGCCATGAAAAGTCTCAGCCTTGTCCTGGTGCTCTCACCTGCCTGCACAGCAGTGGGGCCTCTCCACTGCCACCTGGGCCAAAAATCCCCTCCCTGGGAAGCTCTCAGCACCGGCTCTTTCCCTGCAGGGAGGCACCTCCAGGTGGCTGCTGTACATTCTTTGTTCTCCTTTGCCTGTCCAAGCCCCCAGACCCAGCCCAGGGGTGGGGAACCCTCCCAGGCTCTGCACAGCAGAGCCACCCCGAGGAGAGCAGCCAATCTCCACTGGCAGGCCCCTGGAGCCCCGATCCCAGCACTGCTGTGTCTGGAGAGCTCTGTCCTGCCGACGGCTCCCAGGATGACATTTCCTGAGGCTCTCGCTGGCCACTTTCCTCATCCTCTGATGGAGCAGATTCCAGGCTGGAGGAGCATCTGTCCAAGCACTCGGCAGCAGGAGCAGCTGGCACTGCCCACGGGCAGCTCCGACCCTGGGACCTGCAGGAAGCTGCCTCAGATTGTCCCTCGGATTCAGCCTCGTGCAAACTTCCCCACGGTATGAGAGGGGAGCAGCAGCCCTCCACAATCCCCTCATCTCCCAGAGCCATAACTTCTTCCTGGGTAAATCCACGGGACAGCAGAGCTGCCATTCCAGGGCTTCTTCCTTCAACAGACGCTGGAGGAAGGAGCCGGAGTGAAGCACCCCAGGGCAGCAGCCCAGGGAAGAAACAAACACAACCATTGTGAGCCCAAAGGGATTCACCCAGCAAGGCTTTGATACCTGCCCTCCCCACAGCCCCATCCTGCCCCAGGCTCCAGGCAGGGATGAGGATCCCAGGAGGATCCCTGGGCACAGGTTAATGGCAGAGGTGAGGCCTGGCTGGGCTGGCTCCCAGCTCAGCAGAGCTGCTGCTCAAGCCCAGGCACCGCTGACAGTGCAGAGCTCTGCTGGGCCCACTGACACAGCCCTGCTGACCCAGCAGCATGGCACAAACACTCCCAGCTCTCCTCAGCAGAAAAGTCATCCCTCAGCCAAAAACATCCAGGAGGGAAGAGCTGCAAGAGGCACCCTCAGGTGCTGGGGACAGATTCATCCTCCCTCTTCTCGCACGAGGTTCTGAGGGGAGCCTCAGGACAGTCTGAAGCCTCCTGGAGGTCAGATGCACACAAGGAGGAGGAGAAGGAGATAAAAGAGGGGGAGGGAAGGTGAAAACCCCCAAGTGAGGATGAACAGGAGCACCCTGCTGAAAGCCCTGGCCAGCACAGAGGCCTCACAGCCACACGTGAGGGCTGAGCTCCCACACACCTGATAAAATCCAGTTGGAAGCACTCAGGGAATGATGATGGGGAGGGAGTGGGAGGAAGGCACTGCCTGTCTGAACAGATCTGAACAGAGATACCCTCACACGTCAACATTTAAAAGCATCACAGGATGCCCAGAGAAAGGTGCAGCAGCTCCGAGAGCAGGGGCCAGGCTTCACATCTCATCCTCACATCTCCATATTTGCACATTTCCACATCTCCCCATCTCCCCATTTCCAGTCCCCCAGCCCCACTCAGGCAGGGACAGACCCCAGGGTGCCACTGTCACCCTCCCACCCTCCCCCCAGTAAGAGCAAAGCACCCACCAGTTACTTCCTCGTCAGCAGCGCCACATCCACAGCAGAACACGCAGGACGCCCGGAGCCCTCGCTGCAGCCCTCTCATCCGAGGGGGATTAGGGCTGGGTTAGGGATTTAATCCCACTGCCGGGGCTTTTCTGGGTCGGTGACATGGTTTGCAAGGCGCTGATTAGTGCGCGTCATTAACGCAGCACGGATAATTAACACAGCCTGTGCCACATGCCAGCAGAGCTCCTGCGCCATCACCCTCACCACGGGCACGGGGGACAAGCCCTGGCCCCCTGTGGGGTTTGGCTGGGGTTTTGGGCAGCAGAGCAGCTGCCTGGGGTCACGGAGGGAATCCCTGCCCTAAGGAAGCAAATCCAGGGGTTAAAGACAGAGTTTTCTCACTGCAGTGCTGGAATTAACCCCTGGATGCACAGGGAGAGCTCCTCCAGCCCACTGGCTGGACTGGGGTGAACTGGGAGCAGCCCAGCAGGCTGCTGGTCCCTCCTGCTGCCCAGATGGAGGATGGCAGGTCCATCATCCTGCCTGTGCCATAATGGGTTTGGGGACCCCAAGGGACAGACCATATGTCCATCCATACTGGGAACCAGGTCAGCACAGGGACATGCCCATGGTAAGGACCAAGAACATCACCCCGGCCCCACAGTCATTCCCAGGAGGTGATCCCAGCTTTGAGCAGTTTTCCAAGCAAACACACACACGCACACACGGGGTATATCCATCACCTACCACTGGATAAACCCAGAACTCACACACGGGCTGGAGGCTGCATTGGGCAACCCGAGGCTGCTCAGCATCATCTGACTTAATATGGAAACACTTTGGGGAGTATGGATCAACCACAGCAGCATTCCCATGGGTCAAAGGGGACTCAGTGCTCCACAGAGAAGCTGGAGGCAGAGCAGTAGCTCTGGGGAAGCACAGCTTGTGCCCAGGCAGCTCATTCGAGCACAGGCACCTAGAGGGTTCCAAATAAATCAACTCCACCAGGTAGATGCCACTCAAGAGTCCCCAGTGTGGCTGCAGGGAGAGGCCAGAGGTTCCTTGAGCCACTGGCATGTAGCACAGGGCCACCCCAGAAGTGCTGCTGAGCCAGAGCACAGCCCTGGAGGGATCCACAGGGAGAAATCCTGCTGGGACTGGAAGATGCAGCCTCTGGGATGCTGCTGGGTGTCCTGGAAGAGCTTAAACCAACAGCCTGTGGGCCCTTTCCTGGAGGAGAGGCAGCACATGCTGTTGTCCAGCTCACTGTGGCTCCAGCTCTGTCTTTCACACTCTTGGAAGCCTCCTGGCAGGTCTGAAGGACGGAGGGTGCTCTGTGCTGATGTCTCAGGTCCTGCTGCTCCAGGCAGTTTCGTTTCCATGGGAAAGGAAAACCTGGGTGGGAAATCAGCCTGTCTCAAAGCAGGTGCTGGCACCCCTGCAGGACAGGCACCAGTGCCTCTCAGGGCCAGCTGAGTCCTTTATGTTCCTGGGACTGCCTGCTCCAGGTGGTCCCTTCTCACCAAATCCTGATGGAGCAGCATCTCCCACCCAGCACTGCAGCCCTGCTCCTCTCACCCTTCCTTGTCTGGGCTGCACTGGCCTGGCAGAGCCTTCCTGCAGCCCTGCTCCTCCAAAACCTCAAGGAAAAACACAAACTAACCCAGGAATAACACAGGAAAGCCCAAGCCCTGCTGCTCTCCACACTCCCGTTCCTCGAGGAAGCACAAAGCTCCGCCGTAGCATCCCCACTCTCATTAAAAACCTATTTCCATCACCACCCACAGCCCTGTGAGCTCTTCCCGATGCCCAAACTGGCTTCCTCAGTGATCCACACATCCCTCCTGCCTGCTGGCTCCTGCTGAACGATGAGATGGAGCTTTCCCCGCTCCTGGATGAGTCTGCACAACTCAGCGCACTGCTCCGGATCCTCTGGGCCTCTCATCCCAGTCATTTGTTGCTTCTTATTTTTGCACCTCTCCCACTCCTCCCCCATGGCAGATTGTGCCTTGGCTCTCCACATCTGCTGCCCAGCCCTGCTGACACCGGCGAGCCTGGACTCTGCCTGGTGAGATTCCAACAGGGAGCAGAGCCAACAGGAGGCTCACAGAGCTCTGGGCTTCAGTTCCAGCCCTGCAACAGCACATTCGAAATCCTCACCTGTAACACAACAGCCCAGCACATCCCGCTCTGCCTCTGCTCAAACCTCTCCCCACCACTCCCAGCACCACTGGCCAGGTGATGCTCCCAGCCTCTGCAGAGAAGCACCTGGTGCCGGCCATGGCAGCACCCAGAGCACAGAGAGAAGGTCACCTTCTTAGCAAAGCTCTTGCATTTCCATCTCTATTTATTTATTTCCTGTGCTTGCTGCGCTCCCCGCGGCTCCGGGGCCATTTACATAATCGGATCAGAGGCAGCCGCACAGGAACTGCACGCGCTGGCCCCAGAGCTCCCAGCCCTTCTTCCAGAAGCACCTTTCCGTTTCCTGGAGCACCCATTCCTTTCCTGGAGCATCCATCCCTTCCCCAGAGCTCCCAGCCCTTCTTCCAGAAGCACCTTTCCGTTTCCTGTAGCACCCATTCCTTTCCTGGAGCATCCATCCCTTCCCCAGAGCTCCCAGCCCTTCTTCCAGGAGCACCCATTCCTTTCCTGGAGCACCCATTCCTTCCCCAGAGCTCCCAGCTCTTCTTCCCTGGAGCACCCACTCCTTCCCTGGAGCACCCACTCCTTCCCTGGAGCACCCATTCCAAGCTCCCACCCCTTCTGCTCACAGCCACAGCACCAAACCTCACAGATCCACATCCACTTCCATGGAGCAGATTCATGAGGTTTGGTGCTGCAGCCAGGGCAGAGCATGGACACGGAGCATCCACGTGCCAAGCACCAGCCCAGCACTGCCGGCTGGGATCTCTCTGAGAAAAACCTGGCCAGCAAGGACAGGTTAATTTATCCTGCAAGGAACTCCAGGCCTGGCAAAAACAAACCCCATGTTACCACAGGAGATGTCTCAAGGATGGAGGTGGGCACGAGCAAGGTGTATTTTTACCAGGAAGCTCCACGTGCTTCCCTGGAGCGATGTTTGATGTTCTACACAGAAGATTTCAGGACCTTTGCACTGCACAGAGCTCCCCCCACCCCCCCACAAGAGGCTCCTGGCAGCTCCAGAAGGCATCAGCCCATCTAAAATGAGAAACCAAGGCACAGAAAGGGATCCATGCTGGAAAAGGTGGCAGTGTGGCTGGGAGCCACCAGTCCCTGAGATGGGGGGTCAGGCTGGTCCCCTCCCCCCTTGTTCCCNGCCTTTCTAACCCAACCCCTCAAAGTGTCCCCCTGCCCACAGCTCCGTCACCTCCTCCCAAAACAACCAGCTCAGCAAGGATCTGGGAGAGTCACAACCTCCTCCTGGAGCTGCCACGCTGCTCCCACCTTGCTCCTTCCAGTCCTACCCCTTGCAGGGCACAGCCTCTCCCTCGGGCATCTCCTCAGGATGCCCATCCAGAGCCGAAGTACCAAAGGATGCTATTGGAAACAGATCCACAGCATCCATGTGAGAGCATGCCCTGCCAGCCCCCTGGCCCCTCTTACCTGCTTGGAATTTTGGTCAAGCCATGTTCCTGCTGTTTTATCCTGGCACAGTGGTTTTTGTGGGATTTCCCACCCTCCAGACAGCCTTGCTCAAGCTTTTATCATGTTGCAACCACCACAACCTTCTCCTCCTCCTTTCTGGGCTGGACACAGCAAATACTGCTCTGCTCATCCCTTCCCGAAGGCTGCTGGAGAATCCTCTCCCCAGCAATTCCCTGCCCACATCCCATTGCTGTTCTGTCTCCTGACAGCAAACCTGGGCAGCACCAAGGGTCTGGTACCTCCCACCACGCTGCCAACCCCATTCCCAAAACTTGGACAAACTCTCCCAGGGGAGAGCACTGCACAAGCATCCCCAAACTGCTCTGAAACAAAAGAGAGAGACTCAGGAAGCCCTTTCCTCCCATGGATACAGAATCCTAAGAGTGGGAATGGGGAGGATGCTGCAACTGTGGGGCTCTGAGTACCCTCCAGCTCCTGCTGGGAATTGTCATTTTTTAAAGCCCACATCAAACACCACCCGACCTCCTTCTGCTCAGGGCTGGGACAGCACGGTGACAGCACTGCTCCATTCACAATTCCCTGAGCTCTGCCTTCATACATTACTCCAGCCTGGTGAAGCTTTGGGATTGTTTTTTTTTTTAATTTCCTTTAAATATTTTATTCAGTTTTGCTCTCTCTTAAAGCTCCCCAGGATAGACCAAGCTCCCCAGGAAGGGCTGCCTCACTGCCATGGAGGCAGAGCCATACTCCAAACACAAGCTGTTTCCAAAAAAGAATCAGAAAGCACCGTGAGGCTGCACAAGGCAGGAGCAGCACTGGCACCGCTTCCCAACCTCTGACAACCAAGCTGGGAGAGCAGAGCCAGCATGAGACCCTGAGGGGGTTAAATCCCACAGCCGTGTGGAACACTCTATGGAATAAATGAGGATGTGAGGGATGTGGGATGTGGGTCTCACCCTGCAGCAGGCAGCAGCCTCTGAAGTGCTGTGCCAGTCAGAATTCCCCTCACGGAGCAGCAGAAAGCCCCCCAGCATTCCCGACATTCACATTTCCCAGCTTTACAAAAATGACCTATCCCATGAGCAGGCTGTAAGGATGCAGCAGACCTGTATCTCAGTGGGGTCCATATCTATGCCCTCTTCCCAGCTGCATCCTCCCAACTTCCCATCCCCTCACTGCGGCCGAGCCCCGGCCGTGCAGAGCCCCGCGGTAACGCGAGCCAAGCCCCGGGGAGCAAACAGGGAGGGCAGGAGGAAGAGGAGGAGGAGGAGGAGGAGGGGCAGGAGGAGCAGCACTCACGTTGATCATAGCATTGGAGGTGATGCGGAAGAGCGTGGCGCGCTCGTTCACTGCCTTGATCTTCTCTCCGCTGTCGGCGGGCAGGCGCAGGTTCTCCAGCTCGCTGAGCGAGCGCTGCAGGGCCGCGCCGTGCTTGGCGATCAGCTCATTGCAGGTGCTCAGGTCCTCCAGTTTACTCGACAGGGTCTTCAGGGGGCCGTGCAGCTCGCTCTTGTCTGACTGCGAGGCGGGCTCCTCGTCACCCGAGTCATCTGCACAGGGAGGGATGGAGAAAACAGCGTTTCCATGGTTACCCCCGGCCCGGCAGCGCCACGGGCAGGGACCGGGGACCTCCCGCCTCCTCCTGTCAGCGCCGGGCTGGGGGTCGCAGCCACCGCGGCCCCCCCGAGCACAGCGTGGTGGGGGCGGCACCCAGAGCCCCGAGCAGCCGCTCCTGTGGCTGTCACCAAGATCTGGTCCAGGGCTGGGGTGGCACAGAGGGTGCCACACACCAAACCTGCCCGTCCCAGGCTCACCGGGGTGGATCCACCCTGCACTGCGGGCTCTGCCAGCTGGGCTCGGGGCAGGGTAAACTGTGTCACCCGAGGGAACGGTCACAAGGACACCAAGGAAAGTAACACTGCTACCCAAAACCACCACGTCTTCAGAGGGCAGAAAATTCCACAATCAGCACCTCAGCTACAGCAAAAATTCCTGCCACTCCAGAAAACTTAAAATCAGGAAACTAACCCAAACCCACCCAGTGAGGGTAACACAGCATTTCTGATCGCCCCACTGGCCCCCCCAGGAAGGAGGAGATCGGCCCCAAGAGGCGGCAGCACCCAAAGCAAATACAAAGAGAGAGAAGCAGGTCCTGAGCAGGGGCTGTGCCTCACCCTTATGCTCAAAAGTTTAGCTGAGGATTTTCCAGGTGCTCCCAAAACCCACTGAGGCAGCTGAGCAGGGAACTGCTCCTGTATCTCCCTTCCCTCAATCACTTGTTCCTGGATTTCAGAGAGATGGGCACCAGTAAAACCTGGCTTCAGCTTCTCTGCCAAATCTGGGGAAGTCGGGGGAGTGAGAACATTCTCCAAACAATCCAGGCACAGAGCTCAGGGATGGCTGTGGTGTAACGGGGGAGCAGCACATTCCCTCTCAGGGCTGCGAGGAAAGCAGGAAACCCGTGATTCCCTGGCAGGTGGGTGTTTGGCTGCTATTCCTGGCTCATTGAGAGGAGCTCTGGAAATGCTGTGGGTACTGACAGAGGTGTTCAGGCACTGCTCAGATTGAATCCACAGTAAGGAAAGCAGAGGAAGAGCACCCTTTGATTACTGTGATCCAAAAGCAAGGATCTGGATAAAAGTAACAGGATCATCAAGGCGGAGGGGCAGCAGGAGCAGAGTGTCACACCAGGACTCATCATGAACCTCCCCAGAACAGACAGGGAACACAGCTCAGGGACAGGGCTGATCCTCCACAGCAGGAACAACCTCACTGCCCAAGGACAATGGGAGAAAATCCGAGGGAAATGGGACATACAGCAAACCCCAAGTGGCTCATGAAGCACCAGGGCAGCATCTCCCAATGTCATCACTTGGTCCCTCTGCAACCCAGCTGGCAAACACGAGGAGCAGCTGCTGGAGCCAGGAGAGGAAGCAGCCACCAAGGACAATCAGGGAAAGCAGCTGAGAGCTTCCCAAGGAAGGTGAGCTGCCAGCTGAGATGTTGGGAGCTGGGCAGCTCCCACAGACAGGCTGGGGAGCTGCTGAGCCTGGACAGGGGACAAGACCAGAGGTCTGGAAAAACAGCATCAGGGAAGTCTTCAGAACAGCTGGTAGGGGAAGGGAAGGGGAACAGGCAGGATTCGAAGGACTCCATCCCAGAAGGGTGCACAGAGGCACCACAGCGATGGCACGGGCTCACACCACAGGCAACTCCAAAATACCTGGTGAGAAAATCGAAGCTACTATTCCACCAGTACAGAAAATAACCAAAACCTCCTCAAAGTCCACTTTCTGATATGAAAGTTTCAAGTATTCCCACAGTGCCTTCCACCTGGGGCACACAAAGGCCCAGCAGTGTAGACACATTCCCCGGGCTTGGATGTTGTCTCTGCACCCATTCTGAGCTGGAGCTTCCAAGGACAGAGCATTCCATACCCCAGACACTCGCTGGGAGAGGAGGACCAGGCTGCTCCTGCTGCTCTGAGCCCTGTCCCTGGGGCTTTCCAAGGCAGTCTCTGGCCTCCTTCACCATCTCTCTCTCTCCAGGTGAGAATCTGTGCTCTTCCCACCAGTATCCCAGCAGCCTCTCCAGGCTGTGCCAGCTGCCTGCACTCCTGAAGGCAGGAACCTTTTCTCCACAGATCTGATCACTAACCAGGCTGGACTTCAATGGCCGATTTATAATGAAGTCCCATGTTTTATAAAGCTCCCAGAAGCAGAAGCCAACCCCGCTGGCTCAGCTGTCATTGCCAACAGGAGCTTGAACATGGCAAAATCCACCTCTGAGGGACTCCACGGGACTATCCAAATTTCCCAATTTTCTGCTTGCAGACATCAAAAGTACTTCACAAAGACAATTTTATCTGCTTACAAGTGCTGCAAAAATTTTGCCAAGCAAGAGGAAGCACCTCTCTGCCCTTCCCCAGGCAGCATTTAACCCCCAAATCCCTCCTTTTAATTTTCCCCCTCCTGCCTTACACAAAATGCTGCCCCAAAGTCCTGGCTCCTGTGGGCTGTCAGTGCTCTGGGATTTCCAGAGCAAAGCCTGGATCACCTTGTCCAGGTGCAATCCCAGATCACAGCTGGAGGATTTTTCACAGAATCACAGAATGTTCTGAGTTGGGAGGGCCCCACAAGGATCCCCCAGACACCCCAACAATCCCTTTTCCTGGGAGTGCTGTCCAAACGCTCCTGGAGCTCTGGCAGCCCTGGAGCCGTGCCCATTCCCTGGGGAGCCTGGGCAGTGCCAACCCAGGGATGGCAGAGCACAGAGAGGGATGGGCTCTGCACTTCGCCAGGACATTATTTCCTGCCCATTGATCGAGGCTGTGGGAACAATCCCTGCCCGAGTGCTCAGCTTGAGGCAGGAACACAGCGTGGCCCAATTTTTTATCGCTGTGCAGAATTACATAAACGCCTCAAAGCCCAGGGAAAGGGGGAAGGAACCTGGGTCAGCCCAGGGATGCTGCTCATTCCAGCTGAGTTGGCTGAGCTGAGCATCCCTCACCAGCTCCTGCTGTCCCAAAGCTGCTGCTGTGGGGTGCTGGAGTGCTGGCAGGGTGGGCAGCAGGATCCCACCTTCCTCCTCCTGCCTGGGCAACTGCAATCATAGAATCATGGAATGGTTTGGGTTGGGACCTTAAAGCTCATCTCCTTCCATTTCCTTGACAGGGGCAGGGAGACCTTCCACTAGAGCAGGAACCAATTAATAATATATTCTTAATCTATATAATTACTTATATAATATTACATGTATTTTATAAAACTATCTCAAGCAACGTGATTTGCTATAATTATCTCAAATCAAAGCATGGGAAGAAGGAAATCCAATGTCACAGCTACAGTCAAATAAACCAGAGTAGCTGAAAGCAGAAATGATCACGCAGAGCACCCAAACCTCCTCACTGCCATTCCCAAGGTGGAGCACTGACACTGGCTCTGAAGGTGCTTCCATCTTTTTCCTGGGAGCTCCAGGGAAAGCTGACCAAATCCCAAATCCACAGAAACATGAATCCTTCTGGTTCCTCCAGCAAGCCTCTCAGATCTGCACCAGCTTTGGAGCAGCAGCCCCAGGTCCCAGTGGAGGAGCCCTGCTCCCACCAGGCCATCTCCTGCAGCTCTCCAACTGCTTTTGGTACCAGCAGGACAAAGTGCCACGGGAATGCTGTGACACAGCACAGGACAGGGGGTCTGGGCTCTGCCATCCCCTCATTCCCCCATCAGGGGTGGTCTCAAGGCAGCTGCTTTCAATCACAGGATCATTTAGGCTGGAAAAGACCTTTAAGACCATCGTGTCCAAGCTCTGACCAATCTTTGCACATGACACATGACAAATCCTACAGTTACAGCTGAACATTACCGTGAAGGGCTGCAGGAGAGCGCACCAGAAATATTTATCCTATTGCTGAGGATGAAGGATTCACTCATCCAGAAAGGTGGAAGAGCAGCAAGCCTCTGCCTGGAGGTCTTTGCTTGGAGCCCAGCCAAACACCACAGCTTTGAGGATCCTGCCCTTATTCCAGCTTTTGTATCAGCTCAGACAGAAAAAAAAGCTTTGGCTTTGCTAAGGCTGGGAAAACACCCTGAAGGTCAGGAAATACCCACAGAGAGTCTGTCCAGGGCTCCTCATTCAAGGATGGACCACAGGGGATTTGCAGAAGCCAAAGTGACACGGGCCCAGCAAGCTCACAGCACTGGGACTTCAATCCAAATGGGGGCTCCTAACTGCACCCACCCAGGGTCACAGAACCTCTTGGAAGCTGCAAAAACACAGTCCTAAACGCTTGGGAGGATTTAGAAGAGAGAAGAGGGGGAGAGGGAAACATGACTCTGACAGGGTGATGGGTAAGGGACACCCAGCATTTTCCAGCACAGCCCAGAAGGAGTTTTAGTGATGGCTTTGAAGGGAGTTCCAAACATGCAGGGATCAAGGAGGAACCAGAACAGGGAAAGTGAGGACTGGTTGAGGAGGAAAATGCTCAGGGCTGGAGCGTGTCCAGGGAAGGGAACAGAACTGGGAAGGGGCTGGAGCCCCAGGAGGGGCTGAGGGAGCTGGGAAAGGGGCTCAGCCTGGAGAAAAGGAGGCTCAGGGGGGACCTTGTGGCTCTGCACAAGTCCCTGACAGGAGGGGGCAGCCGGGGGGTCGGGCTCTGCTCCCAGGGAACAGGGACAGGAGGAGAGGGAACGGCCTCAAGTTGTGCCAGGGTTGGGTATTGGGAAAATTTCTTCCCAGAAAGGATGGTCAGGGTGGCACAACTGCCCAGGGCAGTGCTGGAGTCCCCATCCCTGGAGGGATTTAACAGCCATGTGGATGTGACACTTGGGGACACGGGCCAGTGGTGGCCTTGGCAGTGCTGGGGAATGTCTGGACTCGATGCTCTCAGAAAACGTTTTCAACCTTAATGATTCTGGGATTCTATTCCAATGCTCTCTGCTCGTCATCTCTGGATGCTGCCCTCGTTCCTTTCCCCCCAGTTTGGCCCTTTTGGATCCTCAGCTCCCAGTAGCTCCTAAATCCCATTAAACCTCCAACCAACATCCTCCAGCTGGGCACGGCCAAAGTGGATCAGGACCATGTCTGGGATGGGCAAAAAGCCTGGAGGCCGTGCAGGAGCCAGGAAGGTCTCCCTGCTCCTCCACACAGGAAGATCCTCCAAGGACAAGAGTGCTTTAATCTATGGTTTCCAGCCCCAGCACACCCTAACCCTGCAGAGGGAAGGGCTCAGTGATGGATCCCTATTCCCCTCTGTCCATGCAGGAGGACAGGGGTGCTCCCACCCAACCCTCATCCCTCCTGGTGCTCCAGCTCTGCCATCTGCTCTCCATGGAGAATCTCCAGATTCTCCCTAGAGCAGCAAAGCCTCAGGGGTGGCAGGGGGGCTCCCAGTCCCATGCTGGGATGCAGGTGGCCCTGGTTGCCCTCAGGAAGCAGCACATCCCTGGCTCAGGAGCTTCACCCCAGCTCACCCCGCTCCTCCTCGCAGAATGAAAGGCAGACATTCAGTAGGAATTTCTGTTGCTCTTCCCCAAGGAATAAAAGCTCCTCAAGAAAACAAACATGAAGGGCTGGCAGGAAAAATTTGACAACAAATTGCCAGGTTCCTCTGGCTCCTGCGCTGCAGATGAGGCAGCCCAGCCTCCACAGCATCTTCATAAGGATTCCTGCATCCCCAGTGTGCTCTGGAGATTTCCCTGTGCTCAATGGTGGCACAGAGGGACTCTCTATGACTTGAATTCATCCCCCTCTCCATCCTGCAGCCAAGCTTTGCCCTGACCTTGTGCAGGGCTCGGTGCCAGCACCTCCGGGACCCTGGCCCAGAGCGGAGGATTTGGGCTGAGCAGTGTGAGTGGCCACTGCCACCCAACTCCAAACCCACCCCTCCTCCCTGTGCCACGAGACAAGTGGCACAGCAGGGCTGGCCCCCGGCACTGCAGTAACCCACATAACACCCTCCTCCTCCTCTCCTCCTCCTCCTCCTTGTCCTCCTCCTTCCCCCCTGTGCTCCGGAAAGGCTCCACAAATGCAGCTGCTGCTCCTTCCTGCTCTCCTCATGATGCTCTCGGGGAACATCTGCAAGCACGGGCTCAAATCCCAGAGACACAAACCACAGCAGCTTCTCATAAATCCCCTCTCCAGGAGCACTCCAGGCTCATATTTTACACCTCCATCTCCAAATCCAAGCACTCCCCAAGCCAAGCCCCTCGTGCTGTGTTTGGGCTCGGGACCAGCTCCGGCGATCCGGGCTGGGTTTGGTTTGTAGGGCACGGGCACGCAGCGTTGCTATAGGAACAGCAGCCTCACCATAAGCTCACCGATTATTTTTGGAGCTGTGATGCAATTTAATCTATGGAAAATGGATCGGCAGCCATCGGCCATAAGCCTCCTCGGGCTTGTTTCTGAGCCCCAGAGAACACAAACCTCAGTGCCTGGAGCAGCATCCTGCCAGAGCCACCAAGGCAGAGCTCCCTTTCCACCCCCTTTTTTCATCTTGGAATCTTCCCTCAGTTAAATGTTTCCCATTGCCTGCAATTTCTCTGGAGCTGGTGGGAAAGCCACTGGCTGGAAGCACAACACCAGAGCCTCCCCATGCTGGGGCTTTGCACTGCAGGCCATGAGGATCCCAGGGACAGGGATCCCACAGGAGGCACTGCCACGCTGAGCTCCCACCCCAAAACCATCAGGGATCAATCCCATGAGCTGCTGCTCATGGCTGGGCTGTTGCAGTGCTGGCCCTGGATGAGCAGAGCTGGGAAGAGCCTTTTCAGTGATAAACCAGGAGGAGGCAAAGGGATTGAAGGGTTCAGCATTAGACATTTCATTCCATAATTCCCAAACTGCATCCAGAGTTGGGCTGTGATGCCTCCAGCCCAAAGCACCACAGCTCCTCAGCCCCACACCATGGCTGGGGCAAGCAGTTCATCCCTGCTTATCTTCCTCTCCAAGTCCAGCACAGCTCTCCTCATCCTACATCCCTCACCTTCCTCCGTCCCTCACCTTCCTTCTCCCTGTGAATGGAAAACTTTCCCTTCCCAAGTATCCTCATTTTCAGCAACAGTCTTCGTCCTTCCTACACCACCTTGAATCTCTCCCCAATCCTCCTGCAAACCTGAGGTGCTTTCCTGCCACTCCTCTGGAGCCTCTGGAGCCTCCCAAAGGCAGGGTGGGCCCTGTGCTGGAAGTTAAACCCAGCTTTGTGCTGGAGGCAGCTGGAATGAGCTGATGGGGGAGTTGGAAGTGCAGGATCAATACTGCAGGAGTGAAGTCCAGCCAGAGCAGAGATCCCTGGGTGCTGTCCACAGGGAAAGCTCTGATGGGATAGAACAAATGCTGATGATTTTAATTCAAATAACATTCCTGGGTTCCCCCAAAGCCATCAGAGACCACAGCAGTGACAACGGGGCATCCCAGCAGCTGATTTCCCTTCTGGCAGCAGGACCTGCACATCTGCCAGGGGCAGCTGAGCTTGGAAGCATCCCAGTCCGAGCCCTGGAACAAGGTGCCTTCAGGTACCCAGATGGCGCAACCACCAGCATGGACTGTGCCTCCAATACCCAGTTCCACCTCTTGTGCACTTTCTCCTGCCTTCTCCCACACTTGTCTGGGAGTCTTGGACCTAAAAGTATGAAAAATATCCCACTGACTGGGAAAAGCCTTTTCTCCTCCCACAGACACAGTGGAGGACGTCCATGAGGATCAGCCAGCAGCAAATCCTGCAGCCATCCCAGCCAAAACTCCAAGCTCTTTCTCCTCTCAGTAAATCCACAGTAATCAATCCCACCTCCCTTCCAGATTCCCCGTTTATCCCAACACCAAGAAGGGTATGATTCAGAATCAGCAGCCCTTCCTGTGTGGAATTATCCGGATGTCTGGGATCCGCTGCTCACCCGTCATTCCTGAAGCAGAGCAATTTCCACCCTGGCTCTGGCAGACACAGCTGCTTTCATCACTTTTAATCGCTATGAATATTAAATGGAGCAGGGATCTATATTTAATAGCCTGGCCCCGCTGCCAGGGAGATGGATGAGGTTTATAGCAGCTGCAGATGCAGGAACAGGCGGAATTTTGGTGGTTAGAAAGAATTACACTGAGAATTAATCATCAAAATAGTAGGGAAAATAATCATTCATAAATCATTCCAAATCCGGGTGATCGCTCAGCAATTACCACCGACCTGGCAGGGCTGCTGCTTCTCCCTGCTAATGCAAAGGGAAAGCTGCTCAGGCAAATGGAAGCCTAAAAAGAGGGGAAACCGACTGCTTGTGACAAGCTGGGACATTTCCTGAAATCACATTCAGTGGGAGAGGCGAGGGGCTCACCTGGTGATGGGGCTCCACACAGCAAATCCAGAGCTCAAAGGCCACTGCTCCTCGGGGGGTTCAGCCTGGAGAAGGCTCCAGGAGACCTCAGAGCCCCTTGCAGGGCCTAAAGGAGTTCCAAGAAACTGGACACGGACATGGGACAAGGGATGGAGGGACAGGACACAGGGAATGGCTTCCAACTGCCAGAGGGCAGGGATGGATGGGAGATTGGGCAGGAATTGTTCCCTGGGAGGGTGGGCAGGCCCTGGCACAGGGTGCCCAGAGAAGCTGTGGCTGCCCCTGGATCCCTGGCAGTGCCCAAGGCCAGGCTGGACATTGGGGCTTGGAGCAGCCTGGGACAGTGGGAGATGTCCCTGCCCATGGCAGGGTTGGAAGGAGATGAACTTCAAGGTCCCTTCCCACCCAGGCCATTCCATGATTCTATGAAAACAAGCAGGATACAAAAACAGGCAGTGGGAAAGCATAAAGCATCTCCATTCCCATCACTACAGCATTCCCAGCCCAGCTATTGAACATTTTATTGCTGCAATTACAAAACGATGATGTTCCTGGTCAGTAATCCTGAGCAGCACAGGCTGCACTTGGTCTGGGCTGCAGTCATGCACCTCCCGACACAAACAGGATTTTCTCATCACCCAAACACCTGAACAGCCCCAATAAGCTGAAATTCAGGCTACAGAGTCACACAGACTGAGTCTAAAATGCTCCAAAAGGCAGGGTTTAAACTCCAGATAGGAGGGACACACTGAAGAAACAGAGACGAAATGCAGGATGTGATTAATCCAAGATTCCCCACGGCATCAGTGGAGAGACCCAACCCAACAGGCAGCCCTGGGAGCCCCTGGCCATGGCCACTTCTAAATCCATACAAATTCCAACTGAACTTTTAAAAGTGAGCTACAAGAGCAGACGAATTCAGGCTTATAGCAACAGAGAAGTCAAATTTGAGACATGAGGCGATTTCTGCTGAGTCCTCGCCAGCCCATGGCCGGTTTGGGATCCTGCACTGCCAGGATGTGCTCCAGGAAAGGACACCCCTGATGGCACTGGGGCTGGGAAACACATCCCAAAGGGACAGAGAGACAGGAAGGACAGGGTTGGGCTGAAGTGGAGACATTCTGACAGTCCACAAGGAACAACTTGAGATACTCAGGAAAAAAAAGCAGCTACCGAGGGGCAGCTGTGACACACGGAGCCCTGAGGGGTGGAGAGCAGTGTCCCTGTGTCCCTCAGTGCAGGACAGACCTGGAGGGGCTGCAGCGAGTCCAGGGAAGGAAACGGAGCTGGGAAGGGGCTGGAGCCCCAGGAGGGGCTGAGGGAGCTGGGAAAGGGGCTCAGCCTGGAGAAAAGGAGGCTCAGGGGGGACCTTGTGGCTCTGCACAAGTCCCTGACAGGAGGGGGCTCAGGGGGGGTCGGGCTCTGCTCCCAGGGAACAGGGACAGGAGGAGAGGGAACGGCCTCAGGCTGGCCCAGGGGAGGCCCAGGGTGGAATTTGGGAACATTTCTTCTTGGAAAGGGTGCTCAGGCAGTGGCACAGCTGCCCAGGGCAGGGCTGGAGTCCCCATCCCTGGAGGGATTTAACAGCCATGTGGATGTGGGACTTGAGGACACGGGTCAGTGGTGGCCTTGGCAGTGCTGGGGGAACGGTCGGACTTGATGCTCTCAGGGGGCTTTTCCAGCCTAAAAACCATTCTGTCATTTTATAAATGCATATATATATATATGTGGGCTGAAATACAGGCAGGCTTCAGTGCTGCTTCCACAAGTCTTCCCAGTGGATTTCTTCACAATCTTTCCAAAACCCTCCTCAGGAGGAGCCAAGAAAACTTTGCAAGATGGCACTTCGCTGGCTTTTGGAGGAGGTGGAGGGTTGGTGGTTGTTTTTTAACTCTGCCTTTTGACTACAATACTCTGTTCCCTATTCCCAACAGGATAAGAAGCTGGGAAGCCCTATGGAAAAATATGGATCCAGCCCTGAAACCTCCTGAACAGGAATCTCAAGAGACTGAGGGGCAGAGCTGACAGGGAACACAGGAGGAGGTAAAATGAGCCCAGCTGATGCTTTTGTCGGAGCACTGGAGACTCAGAGTTAGTCCTGCTGGACACGGCCAAATGTCCCTCCTGTCCCCTGTGGGCACTTGTGAATAGCAATGAGCAAAAGCATGGAGAGGAAGGTGTGATTACAGGGAAATAACAGCTCATTAGCAGATAATTGGGGGCTCAGCAGCACAGCTCATTGCCAGGAAAGAAAACAAAAAACTTTAAAATAATGGCTTGCTAAAAATAGAAATATTTTCATTCTCCAGCTTGGAACAGCAGCGACACACGAAGTGCTGAACTCCAGAAGCACCTTGGGTGCAGAGCTGAGGTCAGGGACAGTGACTGCCTCTGTCACACCTGGAAAATGCTTCCCTGCCAGAAATCCCTGTGGGAAAAGCAGGGACTGGCCCCACTGGCAGGAGGAAAGCACTAAACCTCAGTGCCTGCAGCATCACCTTCAGCTTCTCATTTCCTCTGCAAGCCCAGAAGTGTCCAGCGATCCCAGCAGCTCCTGACAGTGCCTGAAGGGGCTCCAGGAGAGCTGCAGAGGGACTTGGGACAAGGCATGGAGTGGCAGGACACAGGGAATGGCTTCCCACTGCCAGAGGGCAGGGATGGATGGGAGATTGGGAAGGAATTGTTCCCTGGGAGGGTGGGCAGGCCCTGGCACAGGGTGCCCAGAGAAGCTGTGGCTGCCCCTGGATCCCTGGCAGTGCCCAAGGCCAGGCTGGACATTGGGGCTTGGAGCAGCCTGGGACAGTGGGAGGTGTCCCTGCCCATGGCAGGGTGGCACTGGATGAGCTTTAAGATCCCTTCCCACCCAACTCACTCCATGACTCTGGGGGCTATGGCGACCTTGCAGGAGGCCCCATCACTCCGAAATCCTGCACAGCCAGCCTGGATATCCAGTTACCCTCCCAGTGCTGCCTGAGAAAGCATTTCTCGTCCCTGGAGAGATCCATATCAGCAGGACACAGGCACAGAGCTCCTGTCCCTTTCTGAGCCTCTGAAAGATCCACATCCAGCTGCAAATATCCCATCTGCCCTTGACCAAACCACCCTGATCTTATTTCCCTGTAGCCTCCAAATTCACAGCCCACACCAGATCCAAGACATCCCAGCAGGGAGGACTCACCCTGCCTGCAGCTCCAGGACCATCTCCAAGTGAATATTTAGCCCATGGACACAGGTGGCATCATAAATAATTCAGTCACTGAATTATTGCTCTTGTCCAACGCACGTCAGAAAATGTACAAAATGTGTTCATTAATTGTTTCTGTTCATTTAGTCACTGAATCCGTCAGTATCCAGTGATTACTACGGATTTGCATCACTCCCCCACGCTGAAATGGAGCAGCTGTCACAGTCTGGTGGCACCACGAGCCTGGGGACAAGAAGTCCCCATGTCCCTGAAGGGGTGACAGGCAGGAGCAGGACACCAGGCTGGGCACAAGCAGCTTCCGTAGCTGGGAACAATCCCAGAAAAGGGCAGAAATAACTAAAATTTAAGTATTTTGGAGGAGATGAGTTTCTTTCAGAGCAGAAACTCACAGAAGTGAGCACTGTCACAGCAGGGGGGTGACACCCTGTTCCTCCACAGCCAACAGCAAACCCTGGCACGCTGCTACCGAAACCATCGCAGGTCTTGGATGTCTCCTCCTGCATCACTGAACATCCATTTTTTATGATGCTTAAACATTTTCCAGCCCCAGGTCCATCTCCAATGTCAGCAGGGCGAGGAGGGGAGCTCACAGATGGGCTGGCCTCTCCCCATGACATCCACCAGGGAAGGAGACCTGGGAAGAGGATGGCCTTGGAGAGCTCCCAGGAGCTCCCATCCCTGAGGATAACATCATCCTTGGTGTATCCAGGACCACTCCCAGGGGTTCACCACAGTCAATCTGGCTCTGGATTTTTAATTTTGTGTTTTTTACCAAGAGCTTCTTTTTTTTCTGAAAGTCTCCCATCAGCAGGGAACGCACATCCTGCCCCAGGCTTCCTCATACTCACGGAAAGCAGAGGGAGATGTGCAAAGGACACTCCTACAGTCCTGTCAGCTCTCCTTGCTCACTAACCCTGTGAACAAGAAGGAGATGACAAGGGCCCTCACTGCCAGGGAGGGGGAGCAGAGGCAGAGGGAGGCAGGGAGGGGACAGGGTTGTGCTGGCCCTGTCCCTGTCACATGCACGGCTGTGCAGGATCACACGCTGCAGCAGCAGGACAACAGCAGGGATGGTGTGCTGGGACAGGGACAGCCCAACCCAAACTGCTGCTGTGCCACCCAGAGCAGCTCAGAGAGGCACCTGAGCCTCCCTTTCCCAAATCCAGCAGCTAACGTGTCCCTTAGCTTGGGATCAGGGCTCAGCACATCCCTGCAGGCCCCAAGCTCAGCTCATGCCAGGCTTTGGAGAAGCACCAGGGCTGAGCTGCAGTGCAGACACGGAGATGGAGACACATCCTGATGGGCACTGAAACCCTCCCGAGCTGCCAGGGCTCAGCTTACCCGGGGTAAGAGGATCCAGGGTGTCAGCTATCCACCGTCCTCTGGTTCCCAAAGGTCAGGACATGCCAAAGGCACAGGAGAGGTGTGCAGGAGTTGGGAGTCTCCCAGCCCCCCTGCTCTGCTAAGAGCCTCAGGCTCAGGGAGGATGGCAGCAGGGCGGCAGCAACCCCAAAAAGGCATCCAACTTCCATCCCTTGTGCCTTTGGATTTCAGTCCTGCTCCCTCAGTACCCACAGGCAGGGAAAGCCTCCAACCCCTTCAAAGCCCAAGCTATGCCTGATCCCCACCTTGTCCCCAGCCCAGAGCCCTGAGTGCCACCTCCAGGCCTTCCTTGGACACCTCCAGGGATGGGGACTCCAGCACTGCCCTGGGCAGCTCCTTCCAATGCCTGACTGCCCTCCCCATGAAGAAATGTTCCCAAATTCCACCCTGAGCCTCCCCTGGGCCAGCCTGAGGCCGTTCCCTCTCCTCCTGTCCCTGTTCCCTGGGAGCAGAGCCCGACCCCCCCGGCTGCCCCCTCCTGTCAGGGACTTGTGCAGAGCCACAAGGTCCCCCCTGAGCCTCCTTTTCTCCAGGCTGAGCCCCTTTCCCAGCTCCCTCAGCCCCTCCTGGGGCTCCAGCCCCTTCCCAGCTCCGTTCCCTTCCCTGGACTCGCTCCAGCCCCTCCAGGTCTCTCTTGTCAGGAGGGTCCCAGAGCTGTCCCAGCACTGGAGGTGCCCCAGCAGGGCCAGCACAGGGGACGGTGGCACAGCTCCTGATGCCACCCCAGGGCTGGCACAGCCCAGGTGTCCTTGGCCTCTTGGCCACCTGGGCAGCCCTGGGCTCATGTCCAGCCACTGTCACTGTCACTGTCACCAGCACCCCCAGGGCTTTTCCCACCAGCCACTTTGCAGCCCCTCTCTCCCCTGCAAGGACAGGTGACTTCATGGGTGCCACTCAGTGACAGACCTGTCCCCAAGGCCAGGGCACTGTCATATGTCCCAAGTTAGAGCATGAAGTCACACTTCCACTCCTGTGTTGCTCCATGGACCATCCCACATGGGCCCCATGCCTGGCACCCACCTCCTTTACAGCCAGGACAACCCCAAGCCCCCTCCTGGGGCAGGCTCAGCTCCTGCTATAGGAGCACATGTAAATCCAGGTTTGATCCCTGCAGGAAGCACCAGCACAGCAGCACTGGCTGCACTGACAGCTGCTCCAGCAGCAGGACACAGAGCAGGGTGGGCTGAGGCTGAGCCATGCTCTGCTCCCTGCACAGCAGGTCCTGTCTGTGATTTACTGCCAAAAGGTCCTTGGAACAACCAATCCATCCCTGGAATGTTTCAGCAGCTCGGCACAGAGAGGGAGAAGGGCACTCCATGCTGCACAGTCTCCCCAGAATGTGCTGTGCTGGCTGTCAGTGCAGCCAGGTCAGGAAAAAAAGGAAAAAGAAATAAAGAAATTCACTCCTGCTGCAGCCAGGGCCTCTATTTGCAGAGGCATTTGATGGAGCTGGGAGTTCATCTCCCTTTCAATTCTATAAGAGCATTCCTGGTCTCTAATTACACCACCAGGCTGTCAAGATGGCCACTTCCTCCCTAATTACTGTGCTTTGTAATTAAGATACAGCTAATAAACTCCTGTTATTAGTGATTGCTGCTGATCAGCTCCAAGGTGCAGAGCAGCTCCTGCCTTGTGCCTGCACCAGGAGCTCCCAGGCACTGCATCCATGTCATGGAATCCCAGGATTATTTGGGTTGGAAAAGCCCTTAAAGGTCATCAAGTCCAACCATTAACCTCCAACACCTGCAGGCCCAGCACTAACCTGTGTCCCTGAACCATTTCCGTGGCACCTGCACATCCTTGGGATGCATCCGCTCCCAGCCCAGCCACATGTGCACGTGGGCAGGAATCCACCTTCACAGTTGCTAAAAATGTAAGGGAACAGGGCAGAGAGGGCATCATTTGGAAAGAAAATGAACATTCCCTGCCTTCAGCACACGATCTGCTGCTTTGCTGAGTGTTGAGGGTTCCCTGCTGCAAAGGATGGGCTTGGCCAGCTCCGGGCACTGTGACATTCCCTGATGGCCCCATGGACACTCACTGCCCTACGAGCCCATCCCAGTGAGAATCATGGAATAGAATCCCGGAATAGCCTGAGCTGACCCACAGGATCATCCAGTCCCACTCCTGTCCCTGCCCAGACCCCCCAACAATCCCACCCTGGGCATCCCTGGCAGCGCTGCCCAAACACTCCTGGAGCTCTGGCAGCCTCGGGGCCGTGCCCATTCCCTGGGGAGCCTGGGCAGTGCCCAGCACCCTCTGGGGGAAGAACCTTTCCCTGAAATCCAGCCTGAATCCCACCTGGCACAGCCCAGTGCACACAGACACCTCCACATCCACCTCCACCAGCCCTGGGGGTCAAGGGCAGCTGCAGGGAGGGGTGGGGATTCCTTCCACTGCTTGAAATGAAAGGATTCCACAGCATGAAACATCTCCAAACATCTCCAAACATCTCCATGGACATTCCTACATTGCTATTCCACCTGGAAAAACCATCCACAGCAAAGGAAACCAGGCAGGGCCCCATGTCAAGGCACCCTGTGTGATCCATGACTCAGCCGTGGAGCAGACAGGCTTTATTTTAAACGTGGTGAATCCACCAGCCCTGATTACAGATTTGAAGTGCTTTTCACAAATAAATCAGCAGCCACAACTGCTAAAGCTGCAACAAAACACCTCCAGCTCCTCAGCAGCTCCAGCCAGGCACAGCCCAGCCCAAACTCCAGACTCCTAACTCAGGAGCAGAACAACCAGGATGCAATCGATGGATTCAGCACCTCCTCATGCCAAAACTCTCACGAAAGAGCTCCCCACCTCAAAAAATTTCTAAATAAATCTGGGAAAAGGCTGAACCAACACATCTGCTTTGGGAGCAGACTACAGACTGTCTATCATCAATGCTCCAGCAGCCACATATGCCTGGTCCTCCTGGAAATTTAATCCAGCTCATTCCTGAGCAGACTTTAAACATTCATTTAAACGGTTCCTAGCTGGGCCATGAAATAAACACACTCTGCATGTCTGTAGAGAGAGAAATGCATTTTTCCATCTATTTTATGGTCCCCTCTGTGTGCTGAAACTGTGGGCCAGGTGCAGCCCAGGATCTGACATTCCTTTGAGGGTAATTATCCATGTCACCACCAAATATTAATGACAGATTGCATCTGGGTATGGTAAGAAACCCAGGCCCAGCACCAAACACACAGCCTGGAGCTGGAGAGGGAAATTCCTCATGGAAATGCCCTCCGAAAGCAGGAACAGCGCTGCTTCTACTGGCAAGAGCTTTCAGATCCTCAAAATTAACTAATGATAAGCTAATTATCTTTATCTCTTAGCTACCCACGGACCTTTCTGTGCACAGCAAGTGAAGTGTCTGCATTTCTCTGTCTCTAAAGACTTCAGCACCTCAGTCCTTCCTCATTAGTCCGGCCATGAACCCAAAACACAAGACCCCATCGGCTCTGACTGAACCAGATCAGCCCCTTAACACACAAACACAGAACAAAACATCTTGAATCCATCCTCACCTTTCTTTGTCTCTGCATAATCAGAAGGGCACTGGCACAAGTTGTGCCATCGCCATCCCTGGCAGTGTCCAAGGCCAGGTTGGACACTGGGGCTTGGAGCACCCTGGGACACTGGAAGGTGTCCCAGTCCAGGGGTGGGACTGGAGGAGCTTTAGGACCCTTCCAACCCAATAATTCTGGAATTTTGAATCATTCAACCCAAAGATTCAATAATTGGTTTTATCTTACAAGCACAAAAGGAACTCCTAAAGCCACCCAAAGCCTCCAGGCTGAGCTCTCTGCTCCCAAGGAAATCTCCAGCTGAGTAGAGCCAGGCCCAGCTTTTCCCTGGGCTGCTAATTAGAAGTCATCAGCATTTTAAACATACCTCAGACAGCTCCTTTGGAGGAGATAAGTGGATTTAAGGACAAAATTTTGGTACGAAAAGGAATCACAGAATGAGGATTTCCAAATGAAAAGCAAAGCCTCCTTGGGATGCATTATCCCATCCAAAATACTGCATTTCCAATGGGGAATGTGCTTACCAGAGGGACACACTTTGCACATCACAGTTTTTACAGTAAATTGGTTTTAAAAGCCAACATTTTCCCAGCTTTGGGGTTCAGTTTCCTGCTAAAACATGAAAAATATTTGCCTGTCATGTCCCAGGGCCAAAGCCTCTGGGTTTGTCAAATTTGTTCCCTATGTGTGAAATGGATGTTCCCTCACCAGGCAGGGAAAATTTCTCCATGTCACTGCAAAGCTTTCCCAAAATACCACCATAAAATCGGGGTAAGATGCTTTGGGGAGAGAAACAGACCAGCCCAGCCATGGAAATACCCCAATCTCCCCTCAGGCACCCTTGGAAACATCTCCCCAGGTTCTTCCCAAGCCCACTCCCCGTTCCTCCAGTGCTTACCACTCACCTTCCCCCAGATTTTCACACAAGGCTGCTTTCAGCTTTTGATGAGAATAATTCTGGTTTGGGGCATTTTATTCTCCACTGAAGCCTCGTTATGTAAAGCTCTGTGCAGAACTCCTGGAACATGCATGTCCTTACGTCACCCAGCTGGAAAAACAGCTCAAGAAGGAAAGCAAAGGGAAGGGGACAATCTGCATTTGATAAAAATTTTTTTTTTTGGTCATCTGAAGCCAGCTGTAAACCCTCAATTGCCTGAATTTTGATTCGACCTATTTGCATTCCTCCTTTTCTAGCCCATTGCTGGGGGAAGGAAACTGCATTTAGATAAAATAATTTATTGTGAAGTGATGCTTGAGAGCAGGACGGGAGCACATGAGGGAGCAGGGATCCCAGAATGGTTTGGGTGGGAAAGGAACTTAAAAGCTCATCCCATTCCACTCCCTGCCATAGGTAGGGACACCTCCCACTGTCCCAGGCTGCTCCAAGCCCCAATGTCCAGCCTGGCCTTGGGCACTGCCAGGGATCCAGGGACAGCCCCAGCTTCTCTGGGCACCCTGTGCCAGGGCCTGCCCACCCTCCCAGGGAACAATTCCTTCCCCATCTCCCATCCATCCCTGCCCTCTGGCACTGGGAAGCCATTCCCCCTTGTCCTGCCATTATCTCAAACCACATCAGAGAAGCAACATTTGGATTTGACTATCACAAGGCACAGGGATAGAAATAAAACACGGGATGTGATGAGCTGCCAGTGCCCAGGATTACAGGAGCTGTCTCTGGTCTGCAAGGAAAGCAAAGAACATCCTGCAAATCCTCATTTCTCACCACCAGCCTTTGCTGTGAGACACTGGATTTTGCTCAGCCCCTCCACTGATGAATCACAGAACCATGGAATTGTGGAATGGATTGGGTTGGGAATGATCTTAAAGCCCATCCAGTGCCACCCCCTGCCATGGGCAGGGACACCTCCCACTGTCCCAGGCTGCTCCAAGCCCCAATGTCCAGCCTGGTCTGGAACACTTCCACGAATTGTTGTGCTGCCATGAAACAACACAAAAGTTGAACTGAAAGGCAGGATCCACCCCCAGCCCATCCTGCTTCATCCCACTCAGGAAAAAACACCAAGACAGATACTTCTGCCCCAAACCAGTGCAGATGCGGGCAAAGCATCCTCTGCCTAATAAAGGACAGTGCTCCTGCACACTCAGCACTGAGCTCTACTGGGAAACACCTGGAATAACACAGGGAGCAGTAACAGATGGGACATTTTAGTGCACACCTTAAATCACAGCTCAGTGTTCCTGGAGAACATCTCTGCCTCTCACCACGGCGTGGGCAGGGAGCTGCACAGGACCGACACAGCAATGCTCTCATTCCATCTCGACTCCAAAAGAATGTGGCTTAGAACTAAAAAAACGCATCCTGACACCAACACAGGGACTGATTTACAAACAGACCGATTGGCTGTGCAATTAAAGGTGCCCAAAAAAAACAAATTATCAGCGAATTTTACTCTTTTTTGTATCAAAACTGAGTCAATCTGAGTCAATCTGGATTTTTTTAAACACCTCACAAGGCAGGAGCCCCACACTTTGTCCATCACCAAGCAAACCCAGCAGGGCTGTAGCACGTGATGCCTGCAGGGCAGATTCCACACGTGCATTCCTAAATATTCCTCAGCTGCGGTCAAACAGCCCCTCCCCAGCCCGGGCAGACACCCCAGCAGAGCAGCCCTTCCATCGCTCCCCAGCAGAGCAGGGAAGCCCCAGGGATCCATCCAGAACGCCGGGAAGGCCACTAACCCTTGTGGAATTTATTCAGACAGCCGGCGTTGCAGAAGGAGCGGAGGGATCCTGTCTCCCAGCAGCCCCTACCCTTCATCCCCACCGCGGGATCGCTCTCGCCGAGGCTGCCTCCTACATGGCTGGGAGCTTTGGGATGGAGTAAAACCCACAGGAATGCAGAGACAACGGCCAAGGGAGCTGTCCTTATTCCAGTGCCACACTTCCCATCATCCATCCCCGGCACATGCCGCTAGCAGGGCACTACGGCTCCATCATCAAACCAGCCTCGTACCAGCATGCACCACGGAGCAGCCCTTAACTCCATCCCTGCCGGAAAACCACCTCATCCTGCCAAAAAAAAACAGGATGGAGAATGGCACCGGCAGCCCCAGCCCGGGGAGGTTCGGCTGGGGCCGGCTCCAGAGCAGTGCTGTTGGATATCCACCCCAAATCCAGAGGGATGCTGCTTTTTTGGAAAGGGACGGGGAGATTTGGAAGCTTGTCCCTTTAAATGCTGCTGGAGGTTATTTTTAGGACACTGGCTTAAAATAAAGATCAGAATTCCTTTCTTTTTTATCAGAAAGTCCATTATCCATTTTACTCACTCAGCCACACTTCACATCCCAACAGCTCCATAACAAACCCCCGGAGGCTCCTCCAGCCCTGGCCCTCCTGAGACCCACATTCTCACCCCTTCATTCCAAAACCATTGGATTTTCCCAGCCTTAATTTTCCCAGTCTCGAGGGAATGAGTAATTCCAGAGGAAAAATGCAGCATAAATCCCAACTCAGTGTGAGCCCAGCAGCTGCAGCCGGGAGCTGCTGCGTGTGTGCAGCGGGATCCAGAGCATGGAGTGGGAATTGGGAATCTCCAGGACCCACATGGATTAACAGTTTGCGTTTGATCATTTTTTCCCACTCCAGCTGGATTACAAGGATTTTACAGCAAGAGAGAAAGGTTTATATTCCAGCTTTCAAGTTGGAAGCACTCCCTGTTGACACATTTAAATACAGAGGCAGGAACTGTGCAAGAATTCCCGGTGGAAAAAGGAGAAATTCAGCAAGATCACACTATCTTTACTCTGTGCATCCAAGGCAGGAAAACTAATGCTGGCAGTGCACATACACACACAGATTTTATTAAATTATTGGCATATTTATTGACAGTTTGGGTAAGAACCAGCAGTTTTTAAGGGGAAAATGACCACCACAAGAAATTGGATTCTTAATTGGAGAGGAGGAGGAAGTCTTGATGGGATTTAGCTCAAAATAAGCATTTCCAGGACTGATATCAGATCCAAGGACCTGCTGGAGGCAGGATCTGTGTTTGGACACTGAGACCAGAGCCAGTACCTATAGACCAGGGTTGCACACACAGCCACAAACACCCATTTATCTTCTGTATCATATCCTCATCCCCAGCCTCTGAGGGTGCCTATGACCAGCAGGGATGGACGAGACACAACTCAGCTCCACTCCTGCTGTAGAACTCAAGGCAGGATCATGGAAAGCACAACTGAGATCCTCCCCATCAGAATAACATTCCCAAACTGCCACAGCTCTGCATCTTTTCTGCCAGCTGCCCGCAACCTCCTCCTGCCAATATTCAAGTCACACCTCCAGTCACTCATCTGAACATTTGGAAATCAGTCCCGAAGTTCCTGTTTATCAACAGACTGCAGGTTTATCCCTGGATTTAGCTCATTCTGCTCCTAACCAGGAGTTACCTGGGTCCCAGGAACAGCAGGTGCCTGGGAAAGGCTCCCTGCCCTGCTGCTCTGTGTCAGGATGAGCTTTGCCCCTTCTTCCTATGGGAAATGTTGGAACTGTGATGTTACTTCTTGCTGAGCAACTGAAACTCAGGTGGGAACAGGAGTGAGGGTATGGAACACCCAGGGCTGGATGAGGGGCCAGGGAAAGGCTGGGATAAACACAAAGAATGAGGGGAACCAGGAGGAGATCATCCATGACATCCACGGACACACTCCCGGACCATGGATCTCCCAGCAATACCAGACCATTCACCTCCCACAAACTGTTTCAAATTTTAAAAAGGATTTTAAAATGCAACTTCTACCTTCCAAATTATTTGCCTGGAAGAAAACAAGGCGGGTAGGTCAGAGGATGGCTGCAGTTTGGGTTTAGTTTGACTTCTTTTCCAAGTTTCATGAAATTCCAAAATAAACTGGAGAACTTCAAGGATTCTGCTTTCCCATTCCCAAGCATTCCCACTAACACTCCCAGCTGCAGTCGCTGCACTTTCCAGCCTGACATCTCCTTTATCAATACCCAGTTAATCTTGAAATCATCCATAATCCCTAATTTTCTAGTACTTTTACAGCTCTGCCACATCCACCTCCCAAAACAGCTGATAAAAACATCAGGTGAGTGTTACAAAGCCCTAAAGGATTAGTGGAACCAAACCACCTCAAACTCCAGCTCATCCATTAAAATCGATTGGAAATGCTTTCTTTGGAACAGTTACAGTAACTTCTCCCTGGTTCAGAGGTTCCCTGCACTGGGCAGAATCATGGAATGGGTTGGGTGGGAAGGGACTTTAAACCCACCTTGTTCCAGCCCCATGGGGTTGCTCCAAGTCCCACCCAACCTGAGCAGGGGGTGGGGTGAGCGGAAGGGCTGCCCCACACCAGGACCCTCTGCAGACTCCCCACAAACGGGACACCCATCACTTTATCCATTTATAATCCCTCCAAGTGTCTGACCAGCTCCAGGGGCTCTCCCAAACACTTCCAACCCCACTGCAGGAGCCCAGCTCCACACGCTGCCCCCAGAAAGCTCAGCCCCCTCCTGCCTCCCCCAGGCAGGGTTCAGGGAATTACATACTGCGTTTCCCACAGCACCTCTTCCTCATCCAGCGCTCCGGAGGGGAAGCAGGGACAGGGGCTGTGGGATCAGCGCCGGACAGCTCCGACCCCGGGCCAGCCTTCCCCCGGGCCGCTCTCCGCAGGCTCCATATCCTCATTTCTCCCCTTCCCTTCCCGTCTCCGCAGCTCTCATTCCCCGTGCTCAGAGTTGGGAGTGCCTCCTCCTCCTTCTCTTCCTTCTCCTCCTCCTCCTCCTCCCTCTCCTGCACCTCACTCACAGCAGCTGCGCTGCCCCAGCACATGCAGAATGGGCTCAGAAAGAACAGGAAATTTCACCTTTTACAAGTTTCCAATGCAAAAGCCCAAAACCAGAAACCAGCCCCTTTTTGGGGTCTCTTCTGGAGCACATCAGGGCACAGCTGCATGGCAAGGGTGACACACAGACATTCCCTGCCCAATTTCAAGTCTTTGCTTCAAATCTTATAAAACCACCTAAAAGTAATTCTGGGGATTTGTGCCTACATTGAAATACCTTATAATATACTAAATATAAGATACTAAAAGTAAGATACTGAATATAATAATTTACTGTATATCATCTAATACTGCCTTGAAATACCCTTTCCAGAAATGCCCAAATATACCAAAATAAGACAGCTGCGCTGATGCCAGGTGTTCCTGCTTTGGGATTCGTGTGTTTTGTAGGCAGGGAGTTCTTCCCAACTCTCAAATGTTCTCCCTGCTCCAGTTGCAGGGATTGGCTCTGCCCCCTGCAGACACAAAGGAGAAGTGGCCACTTCCCTCTGCAAAAACCTGCAGTGTATTGGAAAACACTCAACACATCTTCATCCTCTGCTGCTTTTGGGGCTTTTAATAAAATTTGATTCTTTCAAGTCTTTTCTAGATGGGTGGGTGTCCCTCAACTCCCCACATTCCTACTATTTAAAGTATGATGCCCAAAACCACCCCACATAAATTCACACACACAGGAGTGAAGAGAATGTGTCTCACATATCACAGAATCACAGAATGGGCTGGGTGGGAAGGGACCTTAAAGCTCATTCAGTGCCAACCCCTGCCATGGGCAGGGACACCTTCCACTGTCCCAGGCTGCTCCAAGCCCCGTCCAATCTGGCCTGGGACACTTCCAGGGATGGAGAATCCACAAATTTCCCAGGCAACCTGTGTCAGGGCCTCTTCTCCAACCCCTCCTGGTCCTCTCCTCCCTCCCAGGAAAAGCCAATCTCCCTGTGCCTACATTGTCAGAAAACTCTTAGGATTTCCAAAAGGAAACACATTCAGGACTTCAAAACTTCTCCAACCAAGGAGAGAACACTGGATCTTCTCTCCTGCTCTGTGTGAATCAAACAAAGAATTATTTACACAGTAAAAAGTAAAGAAAAAAAACCAGCCAGTTATGCTGGGGGGATGTTTCCTTCCTGACTGAGAAGAACTCTAGCCTGGGTATCACCAGGAAACACCACTGCAGGTCCTGAGCAGTTTAAACCCCATCTCCAGGCTGCAATTCTCAACCCAGGCATGCCCAGAATCCAACCTGGTCCAAGGTCAGCCAAAAAGGCTGTCTCCAGAGGAACAGCTCTCTGAAGGCTCTTCAGCAGCTTTGCCCAACAACTGCCTCTTTTCTAACAGTTTGCTCCTGACTCCATTTATTTTATTCCTCTCAAAAATGCTGCTGGAGTGGGAGAAACCCCCACCTGCCCCACCTTGGTGACACTGAATCCCATGGTGAGTTTGCATGTTATGGAAATCTTGGGATTCTTCAACTGTGCAATTTACCCTCAAGATGGAAATCAGTGGAATAACCAAAACATCCTTGTTTTAGTGTAAATAGGCAGCTGGAAGAGCTCCCACGTGAGTTTTCCATCACACTCCAACAGTTCTGCTCCCAGACTGCTGGAGGAAGTTGGTTCACCCAGGAGCTGCATCCTGCAGCCAGGGGTGGAGGCAGAACCTGGAGGGAATTTGAGGGATTTTTATTCCTTTCCTTGTTTAAAGGCAGACATTCACCCTGCAGCACATTTCCTCTGCACTGCTTACTGACAAGATGCCAAGGAGGGACAGGGAGCAGGAAAATGCTCCTTTGGCTCAAGGCTCCCCAGGGCTGACAGGGAAGGGGGAGGCCACTAGGGCTGCCTTCAAATGACAGAGCTACAGAAAGAGAAGTGGCTTAGCTGGGAACTCCAGAGCCAGGCACACAGAGACAGACAGAGATCCAGGGAGTCCATCATTCCCTGCAGTCTGCAGGAGTTCCATTCAGGCAGGAGAGTGCTCCCCACACAGCAGGCAGGTACCTGAGTGCCCCGGGATGGCAGCACTGCCTGCTCCACCTCCCTCTCCACAGGAATGAGCTGCACTCCTCCTGCAGGGAATCCTGCCAGGAACAAGCACACCCTGCACCATTTCTGGGAAGAGGGAACAGTGCTGCTGGCTGCAGGTCACAGCTCCCAACCTGGCAGCACTGGCAGCACCACACAACCCCAGGATCACTGAGGCTGATAAAGCCCCCCCAGGTCATCGAGTCCAACCTGTGCCCAACGCCCACCTTGTCCCCAGCCCAGAGCACTGAGTGCCACATCCAGGTGTTCCTTAGACCCTCCAGGGATGGGGACTCCAAACGTCCCTGGCAGCCCCTTTCAGTGTTTAACAACCCTTTCCATGAAGAAATTTTTCCTGATGTCCAACCTCAACCTCCTCTTCCTAAACCAACCTCCATGGCTGGAAAACCTCCTCCTGCAGCACTCAGGACCCTGTTTAAAAAGGATTAACAGCTTTTCTACCCCCTCCATCCTCGCCCAAGTCAGAGTCGGCACTTTACACCATCAGATCCTTCCTGCTGCTGTCTGCATCCAAAGGTTCAGCCCTTCCTCCCTCCATCCTGTCAGGAGCTGAGGGATGACCCAGTGTGTCACTGTCACCACTGTGCTCCTAAATCTAACACCCACCACTCTCCTCAGTGAGGCTCTGGCAGCAGTTTAAGCTCCTACCAGCACATTTCAGGGAGAAACCCAAACTGAGTGTTTATCATCCTGTCATGCTTCCAGTCCTCCTTGTTTTCCCTTCCCTTGCCCAGCTTTAACTGTAAATGAATATTTGAGTTCCTCGTGAATGAGTTACTGCCAGAGGGAGAGCTGCTCATTGAGGAGACTCATTTTAAATTGGAAACACTCCTTAGAGTGTAAATTTTTAGTTGAAGCTACGAATCTAATAACTGAGGTCAAAACTCCCTGGTTATCCATCTCCAGGAACAGCACTCCTGCCAGCATGATGTCATTACAGTACCACAAGAAGTCATTTTCCATGGAAAAAGGCAGGCTCTTGGAGAAGCGGCTCTGCACTCCACGCTAGGTTTGTGTCTCGCCTCCAGCACGGCCTCCTGGGGAAAGCTGGAGCTGGATCCCTGCCCACACTTAACCCAAGACAGGGCTCCTGCACGAGGGGCTGCTGAGCCCACCCAGGGCACTAAATGTCATCAGCCCAGCAGGGCCAAGACCCCCAGCAGACCTCCCAGCAGCATTCCATGAATCCCATCCCATCCCTCACTGACAGAGCCAATGGAGGAGGCTCCCAGTTATTATGCAAGAGAGATTTCCTTCAAATAAAATAAAAAGCTGAGCAGAATAAAAGCGGCATTATATCCTCTGCAAGTTGATCTTCACTCCCTAGAGTGACAATTTGAGCTTAAACTCCTAAAACTCCACATGAATTATAAATTTCCCAGGTGGATCTGGGGAAATGCCCCAAAGGAGCCTCTGCTGGCATCAGATTCCAGCACTGGGAGGAGCCGAGGCGCTGCAGGAGCACAGGCACCACAAGGTGCCAGCACAGCCCAGCTGGATGAGCCGCTTCCAGCTCCATCGGAGAGTCGGTGCAGGGGGAATTTGGGGGTCCCCACATGCTGTGAGCAGCCTGAGGGCTCTGCCTGGGACTGGGAAAGGGGCTGGAATGCTGGGAGAGGAGGAGCAGCTCTTCCTGCCCCACCCGAGTGTCCGAGCAGGGTCTGGCTGGCAAGTCTCTCTTTCCCAAGACATCCATTAAGGGCCAGTTGCAAAGTCAAGCACAGGCAGCAAATAATCCGGGCGCCTTCAAGGGCGGGCTCTCTGCAGGGACAGCGCTTACGCAAGAGCTGGGAAACCTCGCAGCACACGGAGCTCCACGGGCAGCCATGGCAGCAGTGTGCCAGGAGAGGGCAACCTGCTCCTTCCTGCTGCATCGCCTGGGATGGGAGCAGGGAGCAAACATGGACAGTGCCCAGCGGGAAAGGCCCTGGGGGTGCTGGTGACAGTGACAGTGGCTGGACACGAGCCCAGGGCTGCCCAGGTGGCCAAGAGGCCAAGGACACCTGGGCTGTGCCAGCCCTGGGGTGGCATCAGGAGCTGTGCCACCGTCCCCTGTGCTGGCCCTGCTGGGGCACCTCCAGTGCTGGGACAGCTCTGGGACCCTCCTGACAAGAGAGACCTGGAGGGGCTGGAGCGAGTCCAGGGAAGGGAACGGAGCTGGGAAGGGGCTGGAGCCCCAGGAGGGGCTGAGGGAGCTGGGAAAGGGGCTCAGCCTGGAGAAAAGGAGGCTCAGGGGGGACCTTGTGGCTCTGCACAAGTCCCTGACAGGAGGGGGCTCAGGGGGGGTCGGGCTCTGCTCCCAGGGAACAGGGACAGGAGGAGAGGGAACGGCCTCAGGCTGGGCCAGGGGAGGCCCAGGGTGGAATTTGGGAACATTTCTTCTTGGAAAGGGTGCTCAGGCAGTGGCACAGCTGCCCAGGGCAGTGCTGGAGTCCCCATCCCTGGAGGAATTTAACAGCCATGTGGATGTGGCACTAGGGGACGCGGGTCAGTGGTGGCCCTGGCAGCCAATGGAGGGATTTGTGTGATCTTTGAGGGCTTTCCCAACCTACACAATTCTGTGATTCTGTGACTGCAGCATGCTCAAACACGTACCTTGTCCAGAGAGATGTCAGAAATCCCACAGGGATGGAAGCCACACACGGCTCTAGAGGTGTGCCATTCCCTCAAGCTGTGAGTCCCAGCAATTCCCTGATCCCTGGCTAACAAATGATCATTTATCTCAAATTCCTTTATGTGCAGGGAGAACCCTGAGGGAGAAGCCTGTGCCCTGCCACGGTTGCACAGAGCTGTGTATTCCACCACCAATCCAAATCCCATTTTCCCCTCTGTGGCCAGGAGCAGGAGCTGCTGGGCTTCAGCAGACACAAGCACCACAAGGCTTCCTGCCAGTCCCTCATTCCTCGACAGCTCTGCCACCTCCCCTCTGCCCCAGCCCAACCCTCCAGAGATGTCTTCAGACCCACTGAAGCATCAGGTTTCATCCAGTGACTCACTTCCAAATAGCAAGGACTGTTATTGTTTCCAGAATTCAAACTAGATTTACCTCCAACAGCCTTTATCTGTGCCAGGTAAAGAAAAAAACCCATGGGAATTTTGAATGACTGACAATAACAGTGAGATACTGAACTGATTCCCTGAGCTGGGAATCTCTCCCTTGGTGCTCCCAACTGTATGAAAATCCCTGCTGTGTTGCTAAAAATGGTATTTAAAACTTCTTACAGGTGAAACTTGCCTTAAAAATCAGTAGCAAGAGTCTGTCCCCAGCACCGAGAGAGTTCAGTGCACAAGAGCCGGGGTGAGCAAGGACCTGGCTTTGTCCCCTTCCTGCAGCCACATCTCCCTGAGGACACCACACCCCCTCACCACACCGGGAATCCCCTGTGCTGGAATTGTTCATCCCATGGGCAGGGACACCTCCCACTGACCCAGGCTGCTCCCAGCCCCAATGTCCAGCCTGGCCTTGGACACTGCCAGGGATCCAGGGGCAGCCACAGCTTCTCTGGGCACCCTGTGCCAGGGCCTGCCCACCCTCCCAGGGAACAATTCCTTCCCAATCTCCCATCCATCCCTGCCCTCTGGCAGTGGGAAGCCATTCCCTGTGTCCTGTCCCTCTAGGCCCTTATCCAAATTCCTTCTCCATCTTTCTTGTAGGCTCCCTTCAGGAACTCTCATCCTTTGGCTCTCTCAGTGGATAAAGTTTTGCTTTGTCTGTGTGTCCAGGCCCTTTTCACACGTCGCTTTTCCAGAAACCTGCAAGTCTTAGTTTGGGAATAAGGTTTTCCAGCATATAAACACAATGCATGCTACCATTTTAGACAGCACTAGAAGAGCTTGAAAGTTTTGATATTTTTAGCACAAATATTTTTGAAAGCCTTCCCAAGTTAAACCTGGTAGATCATTAGTACTTAGGGAAACCACATTTTTTTGCCTGTTGTGAAAAATAACAACTTTGTAGTATATGAAAGTGTTTTCTTGCTCAAACACCAAAGCCTTGTCACCAAGGGTGAGTCTCTCCTGGTTCCCTGCCAGGCAAGCACTGTGTATTCCCTGGGATGTTAACAATCCCCCTTCCTGCGTGGGTGCAGAAGTGGGAAGGACGATCCTTGTTGTTCCTTCCCTGCTGCACTTGCTAATATTAACTGGGTTTGTCATTTTGGGAACTTTAAACTGGAGTTGGGATGAACTCAGCACAGATGGTCCCTCCTTGCTGGGCACCAGCCTGGCACTGGGAATGGGAAAGCTCTGCCTGCTTGGAATAAAGGTGTCCCTGCCCATGGCAGGGGGTGGGACAAGATGAGCATTAAGGTCCCTTCAACCCAAACCATTCCATGATTCTATGACCCTGCAAAGGCTGTTCCAACCCTTTCGGCTGGAAGTCACAAAGTGCCACTTGCAATTCCCCAAGGGAAATAACTAGCCCTGAGTTAAGGTGAAATGTGGGCATAGCTGCCCAGGGGTCACTGGTTTGGGCTTTGCAGCCTTGCCAAATGACCTTGAGAAATTATTTTGTCAAAAAGATGTGTGGAAGCAACAAAAAAAAAGGGCACTGAGAAATAGAGAAAGGAAACACTGACTTATAAACAGCTGGAAAAGGTGGAATGATGGAAATCCCCTTAATCAGGCCATGCACTCACAGTGTTTGTCCCGGGCACAGGGGGAAAGGGCCATAAACAATGAAATGAGGGGAAAAAACAGATTTAAAGAAACATGGGAGATGGGCATGGGAGAAACACATACCAGTAACACAATCCACAGCATTTCTGGAAACAAGAATGGATTTGTAGTACCTACAGACATGGCACAGCAGAGACCATTCTGTCCTGGTATTTATCAATTTATCCATTTATAATCAGTTTTGCCTTGCTATTTGTCAACTCCAGGAGTAGCACAATCCTCACCATAGGAATTTCTCCCTCTCCCTCCCACTTTTGCTGGAGAAGAATCTGCTCTCCAACTTGCCACAGGGTGAACTGAGCCCTGTGTCTGCAACAGGATCCTTTAGCCCCTGGGTTTTGCCCACCCTCCCAGCTCCCCAAGGCACCGGGCAGGACTGAGCAAGGACACAGAAGGATTTCTCCTCCCTGTGTACCTGCACCAAACTCCTTCTGCAGCAGCTCAGCAAAAGAGCCTTTTCCTTCACCACAGCTGTCCCAGGTCACCCTGGTGAGGAAGGAAGGGGCCTGGTATGCCAGCAGAGTTCAGAGAATCATGGAATCACTCGGGTTGAAAAAGCCCCCTGAGATCACAGAGCCCAACTGTTCCCCAGCCTTGCCAAGGCCACCCACGTCCCCAAGTGCCACATCCACACAGCTCTTAAATCCCCCCAGGAATGGGGACTCCACCATCTGGGCAGCCCATTCCAATGCCTGGCCACCCTTTCCATGAAGGAATTTTCCCCAGTATCCAATGTAAACCTCCCCCAGGATCCTCGTGCTGCACATCTCACCCCCCTCCTCCTGCAGGAACATTTTCCCAAGCTCTGGCGTGGGCACAGAGTCTCTGCCCACCCACCCCTGCTCTGCTCCTGCTGTGCCAGCCCTTCCCAGAGCCTTGCCCCCACCACTCCTCTGCTCTGTCACGTTCCTGTGTTTATTTCCAGGGGGTGATTGCTGCAGCCTCACCTGGAATGCTGAAAACACAGGAGCCCAAAAAGCTCCACGCAGAAACTGCCATAGAGCCTGGCTTGCCACACACAGCTGAACGCCAGCCCTGTCGAGGGACTTCAGGAGCCCTAAAACATTCCAAGAGGCTGCCAAGAGGGTGAAAGGACAGGGTGACTGCCCAGAGAATGGAGCACCAGGATTCCCTGGGCAATGGCACAGGGCAGGGGAGGCAGGGGGGATGTGCCTGTGCTCTTGGACACAGGTAAGAGAAGCACTGGAGAGCAGCAGGAGCTGTGACAGCAATTCCCATCCCACTTCTGAATCACAGAATCCGAGAGTGGTTTGGGTGGGAAGAGACCTTAAACCTCACCCAATTTCCCTGCTATGGGCAGGGACACCTTCCACTATTCCAGGCTGCTCCAAGTCCCAACCTGGCCTTGGGCACTGCCAGGGATCCAGGGACAGCCACAGCTTCTCTGGGCACCCTGTGCCAGGGCCTGCCCACCCTGCCAGGGAAAAATTCCTTCCCAATATCCCATCCATCCCTGCCCTCTGGCAGTGGGAAGCCATTCCCTGTATCCTGTCATAGAATCATGGAACAGTTTAGGTTGGAAATGACCTTAAAGCTCATCTTGTTCCAATCCCGGCCAGGGGCAGGGACACCTTCCACTGGACCAGGGGCACCATCCAGAGCTGAGGAGCAGCCACAGCTCCTTTGCTCACTCCGAAGGATGAGGCAGGAGCAGCAGGAATGGCCTAAATACTGCTGGCTGCTCTGAGCTCCTGCTGGAATGTTTAATTCGTGCTGTTATGTAAGTGCTGTTTTCTGGGCTCCTTCGCTGGGAATTATTATCACGGATTACATCTGCAAAACAGCAACAGGGAACACGGTGTGGTACCTGGGAATCACAGGAAGGGCAGCACCACAGCAGGAGGGAAGCACGGATCTGGGGTTACTCCATCCCCACGTGCAAGTGGAGTGGAAAACAGCAGCAAGGGAATTAAAAACAGATTCGAAAAATAACAAGGCGGGGGAGGGAGGGGAGGGAAATGGTTCCTGGCTTGTGAAACAGAAAAATCCAAAGATTCCTCCCATCCTCCCTGTGCTGCAGCACCAGGCAGGAGAAGGGAGCAGCTGGAGGCTGTGTAGGTAAGAGAACCCTACACAGGTTTGGGGTGGAAGGGACCTTAAAGCTCACCCAACCCCACCCCCTGCCACGGACAAGGACACCTTTCATTACACCAGGTGGCTCCAAGTCCTGTCCAACCTGGCCTTGGACACCTCCAGGGATGGGGCAGCCACAGCTTCTCTGGGCATCCTGTGCCAGGGCCTCAGCACACTTACAGGGAGGAATTTCTTCCCAGTATCCCATCCAACCTGTCACTCCAGGCCCTTGTCCGAAGTCCCTCTCCCTGGCATAGGTTCCCATGGATCCAGCCTGCCCAGATCCCTCTGCAAACCCTTCCTGCTCTCCAGCATCCCTTTGGCTACAGCAGGAGCAGCTCAAGTGTTGGCTGCAGCTTACTAGGGGTGCTGAGATGGACCATCCTGCCAACAGCAGGAGAGAATACAAGTGAGAGCAGAAGGCATGAGAGGAGACAGGAATCATTAGGAATGGGAAATCCGAACAAACAACTCCATCAGCAGCACTGTCAATTCTATTTCCCACGGCAGCAGCTCCTGGCACAGTTAACAACAGCTGGCTATCCTGGGAAGATCAAAACTCCAAGGATAAAAAGACAATTAGAAGAGCAAGGTGCCAGTGCTAGCAGCCGGTGCCTCCAGGCACGAGCCCTCCAGCAGAGGAAAATAGCTCACAGTGATGAGGAAACTCACAGGGAGGAGGGGAAAAGGGAATGCTGTTGTCAGAAGTGCTGCGAATAGCAGGGCTGTTACAGGCAGCCATGAGCTGGGACAATGACAGGGATTGTCCTGTCCTGCCACAACCCCAGCACAGCCACAAGCCAAGGCCACCTGGCCAGGAGCTTCTGTGAGGCCACGGGGGAGCAACAAGGGGACAATTCATGGAGTGGGACAGGGAAGGTGCCAGATGCTTTGCAGTGCCACAGGCCCAACTCAAAATGGCTTTTGCAAACAAACTCCTGCCTTGGAAAAAGGACAAAAAACCAGCCAAAATGCATAGAGGAACAAAAGTGGCATTATCAGTGGAGTGATTAAAGGGAAGGCTGAGGAATAATTAAGTATGGCTATTTTTTAAAGCTGCCATAAAGGCTGGATCTCAGATGCTGAAGGGGAACTCCTTGCTTGCCCCTTGGCTTCCACCCACTTAACCCTGCAGTGGGATCCCTACAGCTCCAGGGTCCCTCTCCAGAGCTGGATTTTCCCTTTCCACTCTGCTGCAACAGGAATTAACCCCAGGAACAGAGCAGAGGGCATCACCAGTACAACCAAGCCTCCTCCTTCCCCCTGCTCAGAGCTCCCACCCTCCTGCAGTCCAGAAAGCCCCCAAAAGCAATCCCTCCCTGTTTTCCAAGAAGAAAACAATGGATAAAGGCAGGAGGAATAACCAGGTAACCCAAGTAGTCAACCCCCATTATCCCAGATCCCTGACCCACACCACAGGGTGCTGGTTTCAAAGTGAATCCTTCCCGGGTTTGTCGCACAAGGTCAGCCCAAAACCCCAGGAAATTCCATCTCTTCCCCAGCAAGCAAACTGCAACTGGTATTTTGGAAACAGGACACTGGGACAGGGCACAGGCAGTGGCTCCTCTGGGCACTGATCCCTCACTTCCAGAGCTGTGCTGCACAAGGAGCCCCCAGGTCACATTCCACACACAGCCAGTTACAGCCTGTACCCCAAGAGATGAAATTGTGCCCAAATTTGTTGAGTCTCCCTGGATTTTCTGTCTCCTGGCAGCGAGTGCCACCATTTAATTGGATGTTGTACAAAATATTAATTATTCCTGCTCCATTTAAACCTATGACCTGGTAATTCCCTCCTTTTTCTTGTTATAAGCACTTGTCCCTAACTTTTCCTAGACTCAGACAGCCACAGAATTGTTGAGGCTGGAAAAGACCTGTAAGATCAAGTCTAACCATCAATCCAGCACTGCCAAGGCCACCACTGATCCGTGTACCCCACTACCATATCCACAGGGCTGTTAAATCCCTCCAGGGATGAGGACTCCAGCACTGCCCTGGGCAGCTGTGCCACTGCCTGACCACCCTCTCCATGGAGAAATGTTCCCAAATTCCACCCTGAGCCTCCCCTGGCCCAGCCTGAGGCCATTCCCTCTCCTCCTGTCCCTGTTCCCTGGGAGCAGAGCCCGACCCCCCTGAGCCCCCTCCTGTCAGGGGCTTGTGCAGAGCCACAAGGTCCCCCCTGAGCCTCCTCTTCTCCAGGCTGAGCCCCTTTCCCAGCTCCCTCAGCCTCTCCTGGGGCTCCAGCACATTTCCAGCACCAGTGACCATCACCCATGTGGCACCTTCAGCTGTCCCTCTCCCAGGTGAAAAATTTACTTTCCATCATCCTCCTTCCATTGTTGGAGGAGATTTTATTTCTCCGGTTAATCTTGTGTCTGTTTGGTTGTTTGGGTTTTCTTTTCAAGTTCTGCTGAAAACCCTGTGAGTCATTGTGGGGAGAGACAGGGCATCTCCAGGGACAAGATCACAGCAGCACATGGAGCAAACCTGCATTCCCTTTTTTCCACTCTGATTACCAATTCCCAGTTTTTCTGCTGCACTGACTCCAGCTCAGCCACAGGAGCCAGATGCCTCTGAGAGTGGTTGGCAGGTGAGCTGTTGCTGGCACAGACACCAGCACTGACCTCTCCAGTGAACTCCTGGATTTGAGCACCATGAATACCAAAATCACTTCCTGTCAGGCTGGAATCTGCTCCAGACCAGGCGAGCTCTGGAAACCCAACACAGCTCTCAGCCTGTCTCCTCCCAGGAATCCCTGAGCAGGGAGCCAAAAGGAGTCACCAACTCCCTTTCCAAGCAGCCCAAGTCCGTTTTGGGGTGTTTTCCTAGTGTTTAAAATACCAGGGACAGATTTCCACCCTTCCTTTGCCCACTTTTCCAAAGACCCCCTTATTACAGAGCCAAGAAAACAATTCTCATTTATTCAGCACTCACACAATTCCTGGATGTCATGATATTGCTCTAAAAAGAAAGGATGGTTTTATATCTATTTTTGTAGTTATTTAAAGGAAATCCACCACCTGCAGTCATCAAATACAGAGGGTGAATACAGAAATCTGATTTTCAGGCCAGGTAACAGCACAGGGCCACAGCCAGTACTGACAAAAGCAGGTGAGGGGGCTGGATGAGGACAAATTGAGTTTACTACAACTTTACCAACACTTTGCAACCCCAGCTAGAAACAGGAATGCCAGGTTTGGCTGAGCAGAGTCTGGTCTGGGACTCTGTCCTCCTGTCACACTCTATATGTGTTTTAGAGGAATTAAGCACACGTGGTAATTGAGGAGAGAGCTAAGCCAGCAGCTCAGTCCTGCTCTCACTTTCTGCCGCTAATCCGCCGGAATCCCCGGGCAGGTTTCTCCCTGGGAAGCAGGATGAGCACAGGGAGCTCAGGTCACATCTCCCAGCACCAATGTTCCAGGTCACAGCTCGTTACCAAAATACTCCTGACTGCACAGTGGGCAGAGGGGAAACCAGAGCTCCCCCATGCACAGAACAGCAAAGTCTCCCATCCCATACTTGGTCAGGGGACAGATTTTGCTGTTAAAAACAGACAACAGAAGCATTCCTGTGGAATGGCCCCTGTGGGTGCACAGCTCCAGCCAGCAGCAGTTATAAACACTTCCACAGCTGTTTAATTCAGGACACTCCTGGGGAAAAGACCCTCTTCATCCACCCCAAATTGGTGAGTCAGCAGTGACAATACATGCAGCATTATCCCCATTTGCCAGTCCTTTCACCCATCAAATCTCAAACACCCTGACAGCTCTGAGGGATCACTGATTCCTGCAGAGACAGTGAATGGAGAACCCCAGCTCAGGCTCCAGCAGGTTTGTGCATGACTCAAAGCTGAGCAGTGCAGTTTACACAACACAAGGATGGGAGCATCCAGTGGGGTGGGAAGCTGGAGAGGGCCCAGGAGAACCTCACGAGGTTCAAGTCCAAGTGCCAGGTCCTGCATCCAGGTCAGGGCAAACCCAGCCATGAGCACAGACAGGGAGAGGAGCTCCTTAGGAGCAGCCCTGGGGACAAGGACTTTGGGGCTGGTGGGTGAGGGCTGGCCATGCCCCAGCTCTGAATTAACCCCCTAAGCCCTGGGCTCATTCCCCAGCATGAGCAGCAGGGGAGGGGGAGATTCTGCCCCTCTGCCCTGCTCAGGTGAGACCCCACCTGCAGAGCTGCCCCAGCCCTGGGGCCCAGCACAGGAGGGACCTGCAGCTGCTGGAGCCAGTCCAGAGGAGGCACCAGAGATGCTCCCAGGGCTGGAGCCCCTCTGCTCTGGAGCCAGGCTGGGAGAGCTGGGGGTGCTCACCTGGAGAGAAGAAGGCTCCAGGGAGAGCTCAGAACCCCTTGCAGGGCCTAAAGGGGCTCCAGGAGAGCTGGAGAGGGACTGGGGACAAGGGATGGAGGGACAGGACAAGGGGGAATGGCTTCCCACTGCCAGAGGGCAGGGTTAGGTGGGATATTGGGAAGAAACTCTGCCCACTGAGGGTGGGGAGGCCCTGACCACTGCAGCAGGCAGGGCAGCAGGCAGTGCCCATGAGCAGAGACAACCACAAAAATGCTCTCTGTGTCCTTTCCCAGAAGGACAGGCAGCATCAGACACAGACCTGCTCCTCTACCCACCTCACCTGTCCTCTGCCACTCTCTCCCCACCTTCTGGTCTCCCAGAGCCACGGATGCTCCTCTTTGTTGGCACAAATCCATTCAGCTGCTCACCATCCTTTGCACCCACTGGAGCCCACCTGGGCCCTGCAGAACAGGCCTTGGGCAACACACGGGTTTTGGGGATCCCTCAGGATAAGAGGAGGCAACTCAGACAGTTCTGCACATGAGCAGACCTGAAGGACTGGGGACATCTACAGCAAATCCAGAACCTCGTCTCTTTACTTGTAAACATCCATCCCAGTGCTCATAGGGGCACAACATGAGGAATTCTGTTTTGATTCAAGTCAGACAATCAAACCTTACACACAGTCACTCTTTACTATAATTAAAAGATCTCTAATTGGGACAAGCCATCAGCCAGGTGAACATTAAGGCATAAAGTAATTCACTGATGTGCTCAGCTCTACTGCCACAGCACAAAGATTCAGCATCCATTCACAGAGTGTCTTATCTTCTCTGATGAGAAAAGCAGGAGTCTGGCGTGGATTTTCTCTCCCATCAGCTCCATGGCCTGGATCAGAGCTGAGTCAGCAGAGCCGTGGGGCAGCACAGCAGCATCCACATCCACACCCACATCCACAGCCCTGCCCCTCACCCTGGAGCCCCTGAAGCCAGAGCTGGGAGCTCAGCACGGCTGCAGCCTCAGCACAGCCAGGCTCTGCAGTTGCTATTTTTATGGGCAGACACAAACCAAAATAGCTGTGCCTGACTCGGGAGCCCCTGTGACTGCTCCACCCTGACCCAGGACTGCCACAGCCCCACAGTCCCAAAGGGAAGGTAAAGCCACGCACTCCTCTCCAGGAGATCCCTTCCCACACCTCCCTCTCCAGGAGATGCTTTCCCACACCTCCCTCTCCAGGACATCCCTTCCCACACCCCCCTCTCCAGGAGATCCTTTCCCACACACCCACTCAGCTGAAGGACTCAACAGCCCCCACAGCCAGCTCAGTGTAGCCAGGACCAGCAGTGTCCCACCCTGTCCGGCTAAACAAGCGTGCCCAGAAACTTCCCCCTTCTCCTGGGTCAGCTGGGCTCTCTGTCAGTATTTGCATATTCCAGAGCTGGAATTTTAAGGAACAGAGAGTTCACAGCACTTAGAGTCACAGAGTGGTTTCGGTTGGGATGGGACTTTAAATATCACCTAGTTCCACCTCCCTGCCATGGGTAGGGACACCTCCCACTGTCCCAGGCTGCTCCAAGCCCCAGTGTCCAACCTGGCCTTGGACACTGCCAGGGATCCAGGGGCAGCCACAGCTTCTCTGGGCACCCTGTGCCAGGGCCTGCCCACCCTCCCAGGGATCAATTCCTGCCCAATCTCCCATCCATCCCTGCCCTCTGGCAGTGGGAAGCCATTCCCGGTGACCTGTCCCTCCATCCCTTGTCCCAGTTCCCTCTCCAGCTCTCTTGGAGCTCCTTTAGGCACTGGAAGGTGCTTTAAGGTCTCCCAGGAGCCTTCTCTTTTCCATTTCTGAGGTTTGTTTACTGCAGCTTGAAGCTGTGCTTGCTCGTGGAAGAAAACCCAGCGTTAATCCCAGAAGAGTTACAAACATTGAAATAAAGACTCATAGAATCATCAAAATATTCCTAAAACATTCTGTTGGTCAAGCCTAACTGACCCATTACAGAGCAGGAACAATGTCACTCTGGGGAGGAGCTGTGGACCAGGCACAGGGCTCTGACAGCTTTACAAAGTGTAGCTGTCCCAAACCTACTCCAATAAACACCACAACAAAGGGGCAGAAGGCGAGAAGCACAAGGAGAGATGAGGGAACAGCTCAACTAAATATCTGTGTCATTCATCCACCAAACCTCCCTAAGATACAGAACACCACCCAGGGGTGCCCAGGCCTCTGACCATGGCATTTACAGCACTCCCAGCACAAAGTCTCCAGGAGAGGGACACGTCATCCTGCCTTCCACAAGCAGCATCATTAGCCCATTGTTACCGGCTCTCCACAATTTACAGCCATTCCCACGGCTCTAAAGACCTGCTCAGAGCTGCCGATGGGTGCAGCAGGGCTGTGTCCAACCCTTTGTGTCCCTGGGAGACCATCAGCAACTTCCAGCTGTGCATGCAACCGTGCCCGGGTGGGTTCTGCACCATTTAGCAAGCACAGAAGGGCTGGGTGAGCAGGAGGAGCTGCAGGGCTCTGGCTGCACAGCAGGGGCACCGTACCTGACTGGTTGTTCCGCATGCGGATGGCCTTGGCCTTGGCCAGCTCCAGGGCCGTGACCCAGCGCTGCCTCTCCACCTCCGAGTTGGCCTTCAGGTGGTAGGTCCTGCCCCCGTTGGACAGCACGATGTTGCACGAGTCCTCCGTGTCGATGTGGGCTGTGGACAGGTTGATGGTGCCCCGGCACGTGTGGGCCATCTCCGCCTGTGTCCTGCAGGGGAACAGAGGGACAAGGAAGCGTCAGTGCCCCTGTACCTGACCCCAAAACGCCTCCAAGGCACCCTCCTGCACAGCACAGACCTGTGGAGACATCCCGAGCCGGCAGCACTCATGTCCAAGCCACTAAAGCTGGACAAGGTCCTCAAACAGAGAAACAAGGCCAGGCTGAGGAGCTCGCTCCCTTGGAGGAGCAACACCCCATCATTCCTTACACATTCACATCCCACTGTGTCCACTGCTCTGGCTGCTGGAAAAGCAAAGTTACCAACTGCACACCACTGGCTTTCTCATCTCATTTCCACTGCTGTTTTTCCCTTCTCCCAGCTGTCCCACCTCCAGAATCCAGCATTTTATGGCTCTTTATACCCTCTCCCTTCCATCATTTCTTTTTTTCTAAGTGTGCTTAGACCTTGCACGTCCCAGCCCTGGGGTGGCAGCAGGAGCAGGGCAGTGCCCGTCCCCTGTGCTGGCCCTGCTGGGGCATCTCCAGTGCTGGGACAGCTCTGGGACCCTCCTGACAAGAGAGACCTGGAGGGGCTGGAGCGTGTCCAGGGAAGGGAACGGAGCTGGGAAGGGGCTGGAGCCCCAGGAGAGGCTGAGGGAGCTGGGAAAGGGGCTCAGCCTGGAGAAAAGGAGGCTCAGGGGGGACCTTGTGGCTCTGCACAAGTCCCTGACAGGAGGGGGCTCAGGGGGGGTCGGGCTCTGCTCCCAGGGAACAGGAGGAGAGGGAACAGCCTCAGGCTGGGCCAGGGTTGGACGTTGGGAAAATTTCTTCTTGGAAAGGGTGTTCAGGCACTGGCAGAGTTGCCCAGGGCAGGGCTGGAGTCCCCATCCCTGGAGGGATATAACAGCCCTGTGCATGTGTCACTTGGGGACATGGATAAGTGGTGGCCTTGCCAGTGGCAGGTTAATAGTTGACCTCAATGACCTCAGAGGGTTTTTCCAACCTCCATGACTCTGTAATTCCAAGAACATCAGAACAGAGAGGTTTTACAGGCACAGCCTAGAGCTGCTCTCAGGAAGTGTTTGTGGCAAAGTTCATTATGGGATGGAGACATGGTCCCTCCTAGGGAAGAATGGGCAGCAATCCAGGGATATCCACTGCCAACATGATTCCTGAGGTTGCTTTAAACACAGAAGGAAGCCACTCTGTCTGACCAGGAACTCAAATCCCCAAATCCCCCAAACATCTCAAGGACATCTCTCACCTGCTCAGCCCTGACACTGTTTTGTGGGACAGAGTTATCCCCGGGCCACACCCAAGCTTGACATGAGGACACAAAATCATTCTGGTGCCTCCTAAAGACTTACAGTTGGTGTCTCCCAGCACCACAGGATAAGTTCAGACCCAGTGCACAATGTGGTTACCCTTTCTGCAGGGGGTGAGTTGGCCCCAAAGGAATCAAGCCCTAATTTTCATTCCCAAGCCATCCCTTCATGCTGCAGCTCATACTGTGCTCCCAGGAGGGATCCCTTCCCACCTTGAGAGAGCTGCTAAAATCATTTTCTCTTCTCCACATAGCAAAGTTCTCCAAGGTGACTGCACTAAATCAACTGCAGACATTCAAACAGCCTCGCTCTCCCACCCAAGGAAACTGGAATGTTGCTCTCCGAGCTCCCTTCCCGTGCCAATCTGCATGGGAATCAATTCCTATCAATCAGCACCCACACACGAGGCAGGCACCTGACCCAGCCTGGAGCCAACAGCAATCTCCTGTGTCCACACACAGGGAAAGAAGCAGAGGTGCCCTTCAGAGCCCTCGTGGTCAGCTGGATCTGCTTATTCACTGCTCGCACTCGGCTCTTGCATAACGTGATCCCGGCAGATTTCCTGGCTCCTGCAGCAACCGGAGCATTTGGAGAGCACCGGGCAGAGGGAGGTTAAACATGGACATGGAGCACACAGAGGTGGAGGCAGCTGAGCCTCCGAGATTTTTTAGCACTGTGAGGGAGCAAAAACTGCTGGGATTCGCCCTCGGAGCGCCAGAATTAGAGCTGTGCATGGGAGGCTGGGGGGGAACGACAGCCTTGGAGAGAGTCCTGGCCAGGACACACCAGAGAGAAAAAACATCCCAAAATACCACAGGGAGGACTAAAGCACCCACCCACCCACCCAGCCAGGGGACAGTAAACATCATCATATCAACACCAGCAGATCCCTTTTCTCAGCAGCAAGATCCCAAAGCACCAGGAAGGAAACACTCCATGGAAGCCTTGAGTGATCGGCCCCAGGCAACACTGCCCAGCCCAGGCACCTGGCTCCAGACAGAGCAGGAATCACGGACAGATGTCATGGCCTATCCCCAAAATCAGGCTTGTGGCAAGGTCAGTGCTGCTATGGATGTGCTTGGATCTTCAGAGAGGAGATTCCTTATTCTAAAACCATGGATATTCTTTACCACAATGCCAGCAAGACCCTATTTCAGCTGTCCAACCTCCTCTGGATGCACAGGTCCCAATTCCCACGTGGATTTTGTCCAAGCCAGCAGATGTTGCTGCTCTGAATGTATGTTTTCCTTTTTTATTTCAACACAATCACAGAAATTTCAGACTGGTGAAAATTCTGGCATCTCCATCACCCATCCTACCCACCAGCTCATCACAGCTCCTGTATCCCAGTCACTCACAATGACAGGTTTTGCAAAAATCTTGGAAGATTTTCTTTTCAAAATATTATTTATAGCATTTCTCCCTTTTTTTGACTGAAAAAGCTGCTTTAGCTCCTTAACACCACAAACCTAAACACAGAGAGCTTGACAAGACAATTTACAGCATCAGTTCCTTAAAAGGGCTTCAGTCTAAAACTCCTGGAGTCTGATTTTCAGTGACTTGGATTCTGCAGCCTGACAGAGCAGCTACACACTGCAGTACCATAAAAGAGCAGCAAATGATAATTTAAAGACCTGCTTCCCAGTTCTGAAGGGACACTTGAGCTCCAGGAGGCTGCTCAGCATGCCAGTGCTGTGCAAGAGAAAGATGCTCCCAATTTTTAACAGCTGTATCAAATCTCCCTGGATATAAACGGCAAATCTCCCTGTACGGGCTCACAGGACAGGTTTATCTACACAGCAAAGAGAAGAAGGTGAAAAAGGAGATAATAAAATGGTTTTTGTCTGCCAGCTCCACAGCTGTGGTTTTGGTGATATCACTACAGCCAAAGACTGAGCTCTGGATGCTGGGAAGATGCTGCTTACACAGAATTTGTAATTTTAACTGTGTGGCTCTGCTGGAAGTTAATACAGGACACAGCACGGAATGAACAGCCCCAGTCCACACTCTGCTCCCAACATTTAACAAGCGTAAGGGATGCCATGGAATTTCTCTCGGAATTTCTTTTCAACCAGGAAGGCTCTGCACTGTTCTGGGCAGCCTTGTCCCTCCTAAAATCCAACTTTTTGTCTGACAGCTCCAATAGGATCAGGTAGAGGAACCCAGCAGGAACCGAGACTGTCCCTGTGACCCAGGCACTGCAGAATTCCAGCCTGAGCATCCACAGGAGGTCAGGGAGCTCCCAGCAGAGCCAACCAACCCTGGGACCAGAGCATTCCTGCAATCCTGGCAGCTCAACAGCTGCCCCAGCTCAGCCGAGCAGGGTGGGAGTGACACTGGAGGGACCTTGTGACGTTCCGTCCTGGCTGGGAGCATCTGGCTTCCCGAGGGGCCAGCAACACTCAGGGTGGTGAGGGACAGCTCTCCAAACAGGATTATCCACCTAAAACCCAGCAGGGAACTACACAAGCACTGAGCTGAGGCTGCCCTCTGACGCTGGCAAGGCCAGTTTCCAGTATCGCTCCTGTGCTAAGGCACCTCCCCAGGGAAATCCAAATACAGTTGAAGTTACATCCTGAAACACGCTCACACTCTCATCCTACAGATTTCCCTGATTATCTCAAAACCACTGCTTTGCTCTCAGCCTCAGAAATCAGCACACCTGATTCTACATCATAGAATCATGGAATGATCTGGGGTGAAAGAGACCTTAAAGCTCATCCAGTGCCACCCCCTGCCATGGGCAGGGACACCTCCCACTGTCCCAGGCCCCATCCAGCCTGGCCTTGGGCACTGCCAGGGATCCAGGGGCAGCCACAGCTTTTCTGGGAACCCTGTGCCAGGGCCTCCCCACCCTCCCAGGGAACAATTCCTTCCCAATATCCCATCCATCCCTGCCCTCTGGCAGTGGGAAACCATGCCCCCTTGTCCTGTCCCTCCATCCCTTGTCCCAAGTCCCTCTCCAGCTCTCCTGGATCCCTTCAGGCACTGGAAGGGGTTCTGAGGTCTCCCTGGAGCCTTCTCCTCTCCAGGCTGAACACCCCCAGGTCTCCCAGCCTGTCCATAGGATCTCAAATGCTAAATTCCCATCTTATCACTGTTTCCTGGTGTAAATGTAGGTCCCTGCAGGGCTCACACTCAGCCCCCTCCCCAGGGCAGGCTCACAGAAGCACAGGGTGAGCAGCACTTAGAGAGCCAGGAGCTCTTGTCTCTCAGTCTCAGTGTCTCCTTCACTCTGTGCTGTTACATCACAGCCAGTTAAATCTGGGCACTGAGGGGTTCAGAGGCTGCATCTGAACCCCCCAGCCTCAGACCACACTCCAGGGACCTCACCCCAGCATTATCCAGGAGCCAGCACAGCTCAGGAGGAGCCACAACAGCTCACAAGCAGCCTCTGACTCAGCCTTCCCTTGGGAGAGGAGATCCGAGTGCTCCAACAGGGACCTGCTGGGAGCTCTGGAACAGGCAGGAGGCACCAGCAGCCACACCAGACCATTTGCAGGGCACCACTCAGCTCCCTGGGCACTGTTTACCCAGAAAATATTTCCTAATTTAAACAGCATTTACATAAAATTCTCCTGCTGTTACTGCACAGTCTTGGGGCTTTTTCCTTCCCTGACATAATTATGTGTTTTCCAAGGAAGTTTTGCTGTCCAAGTTTGGGGGTTGAGTGCAGATCCAGCAAGAGCCTCCCCTGCACAACCAGACAGGTTTCTGCAGGTCCCACACTTCAGCTGAATGATCTACACAGCACAGGGGCACAGGCAGCAGGATGCTCCAAGCTCCTCCTCCCTTAGGCAGGATACAAGGAGAAAAAAAGAAATATCTGAAGAGTTTGAAACGGAAGAGTCACAAACTGTCAGGGAAGAGAGTGAAATCGTTTGTGGGTTGGGGTGGGTTTTGAGTCTCTGGTTGTGAGGTACAGAGACCTCACAGCAACACCGTCACTACACAGGTGGGATGGAGCTGGACACCAACCCCAGTTCATCCCTGGAGCTGGCAGATGGACACATCAAGGGACTTCCCCAGTGAGCTCCTCCACCACGCTGTATTTGGAGCTCCCAAACACTTTTTGGCTGCCAGATCTCAACAGAATTACAAATCCAGGCTCCTGCACTGCTGCAAATCACACCCAAAACCCAAACCAACACAGCCTGGAGCAAACACGCTCCCCCATGGCACAAACCCAACAGCTTCTCACAACAGACAGAGAGGGGCTTTGGACAAGGGCCCAGAGTAACAAGGGGGAGAGGGGTAGGGTTAGATGGGATATTGGGAAGAAATTCTTCCCAATTAGCTGTGAAGGTGATGAGGCCCTGGCACAGGGTGCCCAGAGAAGCTGTGGCTGCCCCTGGATCCCTGGCAGCGTCCAAGGCCAGGTTGGACGGGGTTTGGAGCAGCCTGGGACAGGGGAAAGTGTCCCTGCCCATGGCAGGAGGTGGAACAAGATGAGCTTTAAGGTCCCTTCCAGCCCAAACTATTTCATGATTCTGTGACACCCTCGCTGCTTCTTATACCACTGGCTCTCCAGACTCTGAGATTAAGACCTGTTTTTTCTACTGTTTCTTTTATGGATTAAGTAGAAAGCAATTTATAAATTTAATTTCTTCATCATACTGGAAAATATTGTAACATTTAGGGCTCTGCAGTCATAGAGGGATATTTATACCCATGGCCTAACTGGGAAATGCCCTTTGGAGTCAGGTGCAAGGACTGCTGCAGGCAGAGGGAAGGAGAAGAATCAAGGACAGGGAACAAATCAGGCAGAACTGGACAATTCAATAGCTGGGGACAGTATTTTATTTCCTTCCCAAGAGAGGGAGGCAGCACAAGAGATGCCAGAGCCCCAAGTCCCTGCTGTGCCTGAGCAGTACAGCTCGCTCTTCCCAGAGGATGCAGCACGAGGCACACGGATTTCCATGCAGAATCCAGGGTCCACCAAGGCTATCGAGGTTAGCTTGAGCTCTCCCATCCGTCACAGCATTCCCAGGGCTCAGGGACAGGAGCTGCACTCCCCGTTGCTCACTGACAACAAAAGGCTGTTGTGCCACCACCCCCTCCCGGCATCACCCGAGACACACAACAGCTGCCTCATGGCTCAGCTCCTGCTTCCAGAGCATCCATACCCACATCTGCTGCTTGAATTCCCTGTCACCCCCACCCCACACTCAGACCCTGACATATCAGACGCAAGGAGCCCACCTGCCCAAGTGCTCCAAGGCACATTCCCCAATAAACTGAGATTTCCCATGTCCTTTGTTCAGTTTTTGGGGGTATAAAGCCAGTGAAATCTTTGTTTCCCTTTAAGGCGTGAGAAATCCCAAAAAGCACTTGACTTTGGGCTCACATGCCTGAAGTCAGGGCATGGAACATTGAAACCAAACCTCTTGGGGTTATTATTCTCTCTGGGTTCAAGGAAAAAGGGGTTTTATGACAACTCAATCCCAGAACTCAAATACCCAAGGGGAAGCAGGCGTGTGGCTCCAGAGGTATTTTCCCAGTGAGTTCAGCACACCACAGCTGGTTCAGCAAGGCTCTCACAAACCACAAGCTCCATGTGACAAACAGCTCAGATTTTCCCTTTCCTTCCTCTTTTCGCCTTCCCCAAACCCAAGGAAGCACAAACCGACCCCAAAGAAGCACATGGCAAATGTTGGGCTGAGATTGCTGTAAATACACACGATTTAGTTCTATTTAAAGGCCAACTAATCTGCAACTGGCTGCAGTCAGGATGGGCATGGATTGGGAATGATCAGGTTTAAGGGAATGCCTGCAATCCTGGCTGCAATCCTCACCAGCCAGAGGGATGTTTGCAGCTCGGGTACTCACCACCTCCACAGACCACAGGAATATTCCCCCACAACCTATCCAGCAGCTTCCCAAGCTGGTTTCTGGGACAAACCCCTGCCCACACTGGGACCCAACACCAAGGAGCCTCAGCACCACCACCCAAGCATGGATTTAAGGAAGCTTTGGTCACAGCTCATCTGCAAACAAGCAATAAGCACAGCAGTCTGGAATTCACACTCCTTTCTCCAGTGCTTTTCCGCTTTAATTTGGCTGCAATGGCCACCCCAGTGAAGGGACAAGGGAAAACCTGGGAGATGCCTTGTGCTCCAGATCATTCACAAACAGATCTTGTCTCTCTGTGCCTCAGACAGTGAAAAAACCTCCAGAGGAGCTCAGGACAGGCAATTTGTCCAACAAATTCCCTCAGTGCCACAGTGCAGGACCTGGCACTTCCTGCCAGGAAAGTTCCATGCAACATCCCAGGAGTACATTTTGCCAATGCCAGCACCTCCTGCTCGGAAGCATCTCCAATGTGAGACAGTTCCATCAGAACACTCCCTGCTGGGGAAGTGCACGGGTCTAAGACTTGCTCAGGGCAGAAAAACCAACACTGCCAGGCTGAAAGGGCTCTGAAAACAACACCCAGGCTACCCCTCAACCTCTTTTCCTAAATGAAATCAAGGTAGAGCTGCTGGGTGGCTGAGGAGCACAGAGCAAGCTCCTCCCAATATACAACATATCCAAGCTGGGTGCCAAGTGCAGGGGCTCATTTCCTGCAAACCTGCGTAAACCTTGCAAAAATGCACTCAGACCTCAAAATGCTTTCCCTGCCGAAGTCAGAATCACAGCAAAAGACACAGTTCCCTTCCCCTCATTCCTCACTGTCATTTCTGCAGTGCTCCCTCTGACAAGACTCCCACCCCAAATACAAGGTTACCCAAAATCAGCCCATCCTACTGCACACCTCCAGGACTGGCTTTTACACCACATTTCTGCCTCTCTCATGTGCATGGTGTAGGTTTTCTGCCAGGACACCTCAGCAGTGGCCAGGAGATAAACTAAGCCATAGTGCAGACATCAGCAGATACAGCTGGCAAAGAGACTTTGTGTTGGGGCTTTTACGAAAAAAAATAATACAAAACTAATGTTAAAAAAATTACCAGCAAGCACTTGCACTCCTCCCACCACATCGTGCTATCTCCTCTGCACCTCTGGAGAGGCTGGTGTGGCCCTGGCTGATAAGGATATCAGCCCTGCAAACACAGGCATCCAAGCAGCTCCTGGAGGCACTGGTTTGGGGCTTCACCTGCTCCTCCATCCTCTGGCTCTGCAGGGCACGGGCAGCTCCCTGAGCTGGTGTGACACAGAGCAACCCTGGCCTCGCTCCCACCCAACGCTGCTGCAGCTCCCCAAAAAGGGTTTTGACTCCTTCCCTTCCTGCAAGAATTAAAGGAACTTGGCGTGGGGAAAGTATCTCAGTCCATGACGAGAAGGAAATGCTGTAAGAGCGTGTCCTTGGTGGCATCTGGCCCTGCACAGGGACACAGGTGTCCCTCACAGCCCAAAAACCAAACCACCAGCTCAGCAGCTTCGGCAAAGCCACTGCTGAGCAGAGCTGCGGGGAGCTGGGAATGGCTGTGGGGAGCTGGGAATGGCTGTGGGGAGCCAGGCTCTGCACATGGAGCTGGGAATGGCTGTGGGGAGCTGGGAACGGCTGTGGGGAGCCAGGCTCTGACCATGGAGCTGGGAATGGCTACAGGGAACCAGGCTTTGTACATGAAGCTTCAAAAAATGCCAGAGGAAGCCTCCCACTCACCCCAGTTTGTTGTTTTCTTTACTTTCCAAACTGAAATGCCAAAGATCCAGAGGTGGAAAATCCCACCAAGGCTTTAGGGCAAAAACCCACCAAGACTTTCAGCTGCTGCTATGTTTATCACATCAGTGATATCACATCAGTCATGGTAGGTCTGGTCCAGGTCCCATCACCTCCATAGCCATCAGGATAACCCAGGACCTGGGCCAGCCCTAACTCATGAGCTCGGCCGCACATTTTAAAGCGAGAACAAACAAGACATGACCACAAACAAGGTTCATTTGAAAAATGCTTTTTACTGCACAAGAAATAAATGCACTGCAGCAAATGAGAGCCTCAAGGAGGCATTTTTCTCATTACAGCCTCTGCTTTCAAGTTTTTACTGGTGCTTCAGCCTTTGGGAATTGTGTTAAATGATCACCATAAAGATCAGCCACAGTCAACTCGTGTTTATCTTTTCTAACCACCACAGCCAAGGACATGATAGCACACAAGGCACACACAGTCAACACTAAAACCCAATTTTTATTCCTATCCCATCATTCCTACCTCATTTACAAAGTTCAGACTGCTTAAAAAATCCTGGTTTTCCAGACTACAGACTTTGGAGATGTATTCGCTTCAAGCACAAGATTTATCCCATCTTTCCGAGACTGAGGGTGGGTAGAACAGCTCACCTCCAAGAATTTTTCCACGCTGCAAGCATCTCTCTTTTCTGCAAGTTACTGTCAATGTTAATGTTTTCAGTACCCAATAAATTTCCCTCAGAGACAGAACATGAATTACAGTCTGTGACCTCCAACATCACTCTAAAGTCATCGCACCCCTGACTCCTTGCCAGCTTTCAAACAATGCTCAGTTATAGCCCAGGATCTCTGTGTACATGAGATATTTCTTAGGGATAGACATCTAGATGCAGAATCTCTTGCTGGATGAAATATTCCTTAAGGATAGATATCCGGATGCAAAGCCCACATGGTTGCATAAATATATTTCTTCCTCTATTTTAAGGCATGAGAAGAAAGATATAACTTCATACTTAAAAGCTAAACTGTTGCTTCTCAGCCCCTGACTATGAAATCCTCAGTTCAACAACTGCTTTCCTACAGGTTTACGTGGAGGCAGGTTTCAGGTGTGCATCCAGTGCAGATGTGGAGAGAGGTTCCTTCAGTTCTATCTTTTCCCTGAACAGGACACACAGCTGCCTCTGCTCGAGGCAAACACCCAATGTCAGCCAACAGCAGCAACTTCTGCAGCCTCCTGTGACCACCCAGAACTTTATTCTCTGACAAATCCATGCTCAGCTCTACAGTCAGCATATCCTGCTTCTGGGGGCAGTGGTCAGTGGAGACAGCTGTCTGCTTCCAGAACAGATTCCAATGGGCAGGAAATTGCTACTTAAGAGCAGAAGGAGGGAGCATGAACTTGAGTATTGCGTACGAGGTGCCTCCATGGCCTCCACTACCCAGGAAACGATCAGATGATCCTTGCAGGACACTCTCCTGGGGAGTGTGGAGGTCAGCAATCCTGGGAAGAGCAGGTTTTCCCTAAGAACTGAGGAAACAGAGGGAAATGCAAGCACTGCAGCAAACCGTGTCAGTGGTGAGTGCAAGGGGCAATGTGGCACAGTGCAAGACCTTTCCCATCCCTTACAACATCAGCCATAAAACAAAAAATATTGGCAGCTGGCATTCCAACTGCTGGATATGCCAAGAGTTTTATTTAAAACAGAAGTCAAGAGTCAACCACTTACAGGGCCACGATGGTGACTGAGGGTGCTTTTGGATCAAATCCTCCAGGTGCCCAGGAGACCTTGGCCAACAACATGGGGACAGGCCTGGCACATCTCTGCTGCTTCACTGCGAGACCTGTCTTTCTGCACTGAGTCTCAGTGTCAGCACAAGGGGGAATGGTTTCCCACTGCCAGAGGGCAGGGATGGATGGGATATTGGGAAGGGTGGGGAAGCCCTAGCACAGGGTGCCCAGAGAAGCTGTGGCTGCCCCTGGATCCCCGGCAGTGCCCAAGGCCAGGCTGGACAGGGCTTGGAGCAGCCTGGAACAGTGGAAGGTGTCCTTGCTCATGGCAGGGGTGGACAAGATGGTATTTCAATTCCCTTCCAATCCAAACCATTCCATAAATCTGTAATCTAAGACATGCTCTGGGATCAGTGTTCAGGGCTGCACATTTTCTGCAAAAGCCCTACAGATATTGACTGTGGGTTACCAAGAACAACCAAGAGGGAAGGCAAAGTTATTGACCTTCACAAGGGACAGCTCTCACACACAGACAAGGATGAGTTGCAGTTTTCAGCCAATTTCCCAACCGCTCAGACAAGACTCTGTGTTATTTCAGTGCATTGTGTTGCAAGACAACTCGAGTGGTGCAATAAATGCTCAGAGGTTTTAATGCAGAAACATTTCAGTTGTTTCAGCACAGTCTGAGTCCTGCCCTTCGCTCTCACCCCCTTCGTGCTCCTCTGGCTGCAGCCAAGCCCGGCCATCACCTCCCTGCACAGGACACCTTCACACCTCCCAGGAACACCGAGCTGCCATCCCACCCCTCTGCTCCACACAGGAAAGGTTCACATCCACAAAAGCAGTGTCAGCACTTCATCCAAAGTCATTCCTTCCCATTCCAGCAGCCACTCTGGGAAGTCAAAGGCCTTCCAAAGCAGCCTGCTATACACACAAAGGCAAACAAGCAATCCACAGAATCGTGGAATGGGTCAGAAGGGACCTCAGAGCGCATCCAGTGCCACCCCCTGCCATGGGCAGGGACACCTTCTACTAGCCAGCTTGCTCCAAGTCCCATCCAGCCTGGCCTGGAACACTTCCAGGGATCCAGGGGCAGTCACAGCTTCTCTGGGCACCCTGTGCCAGGGCCTCCCCACCCTCCCACAGAACAATTTCTTAATATCCAATCTAAATCTACTCTCTTTCAGCTTTAAGCCATTCCCCCTTGACCTGTCACTCCAGGCCCTTGTCTCAACTTCCTCTCCAGCTCTCTTGAAGCCCCTTTAGGTGTTGTTTTTTTCATGAGAAAAATCCCAATTTTACACATTGCTTGGCCAGACAACTCCACAACTCCCTCAGCTGCTCAGGCTCCTGGGAAGCAGCAGGACTGTGCCAGGAAGTTCCAAAATCCCACTGCAGCACAAGCCCTGGTGCTTCATAGAGGACATTAAAACCTTCCATGCCTGAGAGCTGGTGTCCAGCAGTTCCCAGTTCCTGTCACAGGGACAGTGCTGAGAATGGTTTATTTTTAGCCCTCAGCAGCTTTCATTTCTGTAGGAGCCGCATCCAACACTCCCTTCCACAGAACACCTCCTCCCCTGCCTCTCTAACAACTGCAGAACCACACTGCTGGGACAGAATGAGGGTTCTGGCTGCTCATCAGGACAAATCTCACCCGAGGAAGAAATCAGAGAGGTACCACACACAGGCTGGGTGCTTTGCCAGTGCAGGAAAACCAGGAAAATGGGAGAAGCAGAGAGACATTTGCTGCCATGCCAGCAGGATCCGTGCAGTGATCCACCCTCCCAGTGAGGTGTGAGACAACAAACAAACACCAGAAGAGCAGCCAGCACCACAAGCAATCCAGCTCTCCGGAGCTTTTCCAAAGCTTTTCATCTTCTCCAGCCAACAGCAGAGAGATGAATGTTGCTCTCCAGCATGTGGTGAAGAGCACATATTTATACAAATATTTTAACAGATAAAAGGCCAAGTTTGGCCTAGAAGCCACTCTTTGCACCCATGCACTCCTGGAATGACTCCAAGAAGAGACTCACAGCCCCTCTCTCCAGCAGGACCCTCTGCCCTGGGGGTCTCACCCTGGCTGCTGGAAGATTCCACCAAAGGAGCCCAAAGCACACAAAGGAGGACACGGGAAGTGTCCCAAGAGAGAAGGAAGAGCCCAGCAGAGCTGCAGAGGAACAGTGACCAGTGCTCAGCTGGTTTCCAGAGCAGGACTTCATGCAGAGGACAAATAAAGCTGTGACCATCCTCCTCCTTAGTTCCCAAGATCCAACAGACTGCTTGAAAACTCATTTTTCTTACCTTCTCTACACATTTTTATTTCCTTAATCTTCTGCAGGAAGAAAAGCAGGTTTAAACTTTCAATTTTGTATCTATTTTAATGTTATCAGAGATCTTTAAAAATGGTGTAAGAGGGCACAGAAGCCAGGCCACTGTAGGGAATTCTCCCATAGGAACATATTCCAGGAGCTGGACTCCGATGATCCTCATGGGTCCCATCCAACTCAGGATATTCTATGAGTCTATGATATTAAGGAGCACAGAGCAGTGAAAAGCAGCACAATGCACTTTTCCCAAGTGAGGAAGCAGGATCACATCTCATCCAGGCTCACTTAAGCTAAGCTGTTCTGACTCCAACACTTGCACATGGGAGCAGATTCTTTTTATAGAGACCTGGCATGGCACAAACTCTTCTCATGAGGTTGTGTTAAGGGATAAAGGTGCAGGATGTGCCCCCACAAACTGCCATCACAGGGCTGCACTGATCCCACACAGGGATTTTAAGCACCTCTGCTGGGTTTACATTGAACCAGCAGTTCCATAAATTAACTGATTTGCAAATTCAGACTACACCTAATGGTATAGTGGTCTATTATATGGTAGAATGGCAATGGTATATTTTGAATTTGGAAACTGAAACTGCACCTAATGGTAACAGTGCAGTTTATGCACATGGCCTGTGGGACAAAGGGCTCACTATTTATTTCCTTGACAAGGCAAATGGAAAACAGCAGAAATATTTGAAGGATGGTTTCTTGAATGTCAAACAAAACTCTAATTAGCTCCATACCCCTGAGGATGCCTCACTTCAGGGTAATGCCTGACGTAATATTGGTGTTTTAGCTACTTTAGAAATTCATCCTTCTTAAAACTACAGAAATTGTAAATCCTCATGGAAACACCTTGGATCAAGTTGCCAACATTAAAACCTCACTACATTAAAGCTGAAAGAATTAGAATTGTTCAGCCTGGAGACGAGAAGGTGCCAGGGAGACCTCAGAGCCCCTTCCAGTGCCTGAAGGGGCTCCAGGAGAGCTGGAGAGGGACTTGGGACAAGGGATGGAGGGACAGGACANATTATGTTCCCCCCCCAGCCTGACCCTGTGACACCCCAGGCCTGGCACAGCAGCCTCGTGACAGAGGGAAGCTCCTCACCACGATCCCACAGCTCCCTACAAATGCGTCACTGCCTCCCTGCAGCATCCACAGGGATTCCTCCCTGAAGCTCTCAGCCTCCACTGCCTGCAGAACGTGACTCTCGCAACCATTAAGCCTGTAAAGGTACTGTGCACTTGGAAATCAATTGTACAAATCCTGATGGGATCAATCTCGTTCTCATGGCGTGTGCTTTGTGCTTAAATTATTCTGCAACATTCCAAAAATGGGGGATATCATCTGTGGGCAGTCAGAGGTTTCACTCCTGCACTGCAAAGGCACCTTAGGGCTGCAGCTGTGCAGCAGAACTCAATCCAATCCAGTAATTACAGATCTTATCCGTGCTGGGACACAGAGCTGCAGCCTCTGAAGGTACTTAGAAGAGACAATTCTGGGCTGGATGTCTGCAGCAGTAAGGAAGGGAAAATGGGGTTTGTTACAGAGCAACAAAGCACAAATTTCTAGACTTCTACAAGTCAAATTTCAGATTTAAAACTAAATTTCCATGGAGCTCACATCCATAGGTCTTTCCACTTTGAAGCAGAAATCTTTACTGCTTTCCTTGTGGTGAAAAGGAAAGGGACAGAGAGGGAGAGGCAGATGCCTCACCCAGCACATACTCAATGTTTACCCACAAAAAAATGCAGGTTCCTGGGAAAACAGTTCCAGGGCAGCACCCAGCTGGGACATCCCAGAGACTGCACAGCCAAAAAAAATAGGAAAATTCCTGTCCATCAGCTCCTAAGCCAATCCCACTCCTAAAAGGATCAGAAACACCACTGGGTCTTTGCCTCCCCAAGTGTTCCAGCAAAACACTGTACTTACAATAAGCTTTAAGATAAAAGCCTGATAGAGGAGTAAAGCACAGCTTAATCCCATAAATTGGGCTTGCCAATCCTCAGCCTGTCCCAGTGTCAGGCTCCCTCCCTCAATTTAGAGTGCCACAGAAACGGAGGATGGTCTGTAAAACAGCCTGAAGGGTTCAGCACAGGAATCACCAGGGCTCCCCTGGCACTGACAGCACAAGACATAGACAGGACACGGCTTTTCCTCATCCCCCATCAGCATCCAGAGAGCTGAAGGCAAACTTACTAAAATGTTGGAAACCAAAGAAACAAAGAATGGTCCATGAAATGTGTCTGGAAGGCACCTCAGGAAGCCTCAGATCCAGTCTCCTGCTCTGACCATCCATATCAGGTTGCTCAGGACCCTGCCTAGCCACAGCTGGAATAGCCATGAATTCCCTGCACCTCTCCAGACCCCTGTCCCAGTATTCAGTCCTCACTCCCAGGTCAACATGCTTCCATGTGTCCATCCAGGATTTCCCATGTGCTCTCCCAGCCCAGTGCCTCACCCTGCCACAAGCAGAGCCAGGGTCTGTCTGTCCTCTCACATCCTCCTCCATGGAGCTGTGGGTCTCCACCTCCTCTGCTCCTCATCCTGGGGGGCCCCAAAGCAAATCCACACCCCAGATAGGGCACCCCAGGGCACTCCTCGGCTGAGCAGCAGGGACAGTCCCTTCCCTCAACACTTCTGCTAACACAGCCAAAGCCACTACTGACCTCTGGTCACCTTCTTGTCCCCAGGGGCTCTTCTGCAAAGTTGCTTCATTCAGCAACCCCAGGGCAGGGCTGGTGTTTGCCTCTGCTGAACATCACGGGGTTCCCATCACCCTGCTGCTCCAGCCTGTCACAGTCCCTCTGAAATCCAGACCTGTGACCTCTTTGCTCCACTTGGCATCACCCACAGCCTGCCTGCGAGGGCACTCACCTGTTAATAACCACATTACACAGCAAATACTGTGACTAATGAACTGTGATCTTATCACAGCTACCAAAAAAAAAAACCCAAATTATATGTACTCCTAATCAATGCCTGAGAGGATATGGCTAACCAGAGCACCACCACCACCACCCCAGCTTCCAAAGGGGGTCCTGCACGTTGTGTGCAGTTCCAAGCACGAATTGATAGTGTGCTGTGTGTGCCAATGTAAATTACACAGTATTAAGATGATTGTCACCTTTATACTGTCACAAAATGACTTTTATTTTGAGCACTCTCTTCCTCCTGCTTATAAAAATTCCATCCCAGCAGAGATGCAAAGCCAGGGAGCCCACAGCAGCCTCTCCCCAGCACAACCACAGAGACTCAGCTGACAAGGAATGGGAAAGTCTGCTGGGATAAAATAAAGCCATGGAGTAGTTCCACCTGACCACACACTATAAACCTGCAGTGCCTTCTGCTCCACAAGCCCTGCTGGGAAACACCGCAGTGGCAACTTGGGAATAATAAACAGCGGATAAACAGCATCCAGCATCAGTCACAGGAACGTGCATGCTTGGAAACAGGAAAAGATGGAAGATCTCAGTCTTCCAAGAGCAAAGGATGGGGCTGCTGGAGAATACAGCCCTGACACCAGGCATCCATCAGGACAGAGCCCCCCAAAAAGGGCTTCAAACCAAAGGCTGAAACTTAACACAGAATCACAGAATCCTGGAATGTCCTGCGCAGGAAGGGACTCACAAGGATCATTCACCCAGCTCCTGTCCCTGCCCAGACCTCCCAACAATCCCACCCTGGGCATCCCTGGCAGCGCTGCCCAAACACTCCTGGAGCTCTGGCAGCCTCGGGGCCATGCCCATTCCCTGGGGAGCCTGGGCAGTGCCCAGCACCCTCTGGGGGAAGAACCTTTTCCTAAAATCCAACCTAAACCTCCCCTAACACAATTTCATTGACTCCTCATGAGCTGTGGACACAGGTGCCACCCCCACCTCCTGCACAGCATCTTCACATCAAAGACAAAAATCTGCTTCTTTAATATTGTGGTCTCCATTCCTGCATAGCCCTGGAGAGGAGGGGCATGTCTGTGTCCCACTGCCATGAGCACATCCCAGTCACCCATGTCCATGCTCCAGCCAGATCCACCCAAACTCACCCCATCTTCCGAACGGGGACCGGTGTATTTTTCACACGCTTCCAAGAAGAGCCACCGCTCCTGACAGTTGCAGAAGACCTGAAAAAAAAAGTTTGTGGAACCACCCCTGTGCATTTCACAGGAAAAGAGAAACTTCAAAAATCGTGAAGATTTCCAGAGCTGGGGAATTAGTTGCCATGGATATTTGCTGCTGTGACAAATACTCTGATTCTGTGCTGGGGTGAGTGACAGGCACAAAGCACCAAGTCAGCTGGGACACGGCACAGCTGGAACACAGCACACACAGCCCCGTGTCTCTGGGAGCATCCCTGAGGAAACAAAGCCATGGACCTGAACACAACACCAGCACCAGAGGGCCAAGTGACTCCCCAAAGGAGCTCTGGTCCCATCCAGGCTACCCAGCCCTGCTGTCACAGCCATGGCTGTGTCATGGGAAGGAGAGTTCACTGTTCTCTGAGAGCCCACCCAGCCACAGTGTTTAGGTATCTGTGCCAACCAACCAGCCTGAAGTGAGAGGATCTTACTCACAACAGCAATACACAACCAGCAGGCCCCCAAGGACAACATTTTCTTGCTCTGTTTCTTATAAAGTTCCTAGAAGAAACCTGCTCTAGCTATAAATAACAGATTAAGAATCACTGCTTTGTGTTAAAGAAGGAAAGGAGAAAGGCACTGACTCCCACTTCACCATATTTACCCCCACATGCATTGCAGAAGCTGCTTTAAACAGCCACGCGTGCCCAGACAGTGCTCTCATCCAGAAAGATTTGGAGAATTAAGACTATTTTTAGGGAGTGAAGCACCTCCCCCTGAGTCACTGCAGGGACATACATCTATCCGGTCGTGATTCAAAGCAGAAATAGCCTTGAAGAGTTAGATAAAAATAAAAAAAAGCCAGGAAAGTAGATACTAACACAGCTTGGTGTGAAAGGAAGGGCAGGGAAAATAGAGGTGACAAGGGGTTTGGCCACAGTAAACAGTGCTGACACAGCACCAGCTCCATCAGCATCCGTGTCACGATGTGACCTGCGAGCAGCTCCAAACCCACAGCGATGCTCACAGCCAGGAGCAGCATCACCTGGGGACAGCACAGGCCAGGTACAAAACAGCCCTGCCAGGAGCCCTGGCTTGCAGAGGGGAAGCGAAACCCAAGTGCCTGGAAGGGGACCAAAGAGGAGATTTGTTCCCATTTGTTCTGCTTTCATCGCAGAGCTCCACTGACACGCAGTCCCACGCTTCCCATCTGCATGTTTAATTCCTGCGTTGATCCGCTGGCAGCCCAAGGCTCAGCACTGGCCCTGCACACACGGCTGTGAGTCAGCAGCCCCTGCCCCAGCACCACACACATCCAGCTCTGTTTTCCTCCAGCTTCGGCTCTGCCTGCCCAGCCCGCAGCCGCCAGACACGAGAATATTATGTCATTAATTATTAAACAAGCTTTTTGATCGAAACCAAACAAAGGCTGATGCAAAGTGTAGAAAGATCCCTGCCACTGTGCTGTAGGAACTGCTACAATAATAATAATTGAACAGTATAACGAGGACCTGAAGGGATATTTAACACCTCCAGTTAGCTCAGGTTTGGAAGCACTGTCTCATTTAGGGATAATCTCCAGGAAGCTGCCTGCCCTCCTGACAGCAGGCTCGGACAACTCACATTTCAGGGTAACAACCTGAGCTGTTGGCCATCAGCTGAACTGACCTACAGGGAGCAGAGGGCTCTGGTATCACTGATAACACTTCAGGCACCTAAAATTACCAGGCTGTTAGCCAGCCACAACAACTGATACATAAGCACAGAATACAGAGAAGTTCAGTAGTCTGACCTGCTGCAGTATAACTCAGCCTATAGATAATGAATGTCTTCATCGTTCAGAGGTGAGTTCAGAGCACATTGCATGGATTGGAAACACCTTTCCAGGGGAAAATGAGGCAGGATACAAGGGATACTGCACAGAAAAGCACAGCACGTTCCTCAAAATACTCCTGACAAGAAGGATCAGCTCCTTCCCCCGTGACTCACTGTGGGTGCAGAGGATGACAGGCCATACAAGCAGCAACTTAAACCTGTAATTGGAGCAAGCCAAGTCAGAGCTGAATACATACTTCCCTGGAAAAAGACACACAGGGGAGCTGCAGGAAGAGGCAGGTGATGCCAGTCACCTCTGGAGGCAAACGACAGCTATCCTGCTGCTGGAACAACATGACAGCAGAGGGACCAAGGGCTGGCGAGGGCTTTCCAGGGGTGAACACAGCTGGGGATGTCCTGGAGCAGGAGCTAGTCCACTCCAACTTCTGCTCCTAAAGGTCAGCACAGCCCCTGCTGTCCCACTCCAGCAGAGCTGAGGGAGCTCCAGCACCGTGTGGGAGAGACACAGGGCTGGGCATGACTCCCTGCCCTTGCCTGGGACAGCAAAGCAGACCTGCACCAGTGTGTGCTCCAGCAATGGAAACTGGACCAGGGGACACCAGAAGGGGGTGACAGGCACCTCACTCAGGTAAGGACCCAGGCAGCTGAGCCCACAGTCACCCTCCACACCTGCAATCTGCTCCAGCAGTGAAAACTCCACTGTGAGCCAAGCTACCTGAGGGATCCCCAGGTGACCAACCTCAAGACAGCAGCACAGGCTGCTGTGCTTCCACATGGATTCAGAGTGCTCTGCCTCTTCAAAGTTTAGTTTTGCACAAGACAAATCAGTTATTTCTTCTACAACTCCATCAAATGAATTATTTGGCCAATACAGAGTCATGGAATGGTATGGGTGGAAAGGGACCTTACAGGTTACACCCTCCTGCCATGGACAGGGACACCTTCCACGAGACCCGGCTGCTCCAAGCCCTGTCCAGCTTGGCCTGGAACACTTGCAGTGATGAGGTGAGGGATGACACTAATCACATCCAGCCAAATGAAGATGATACGAATAGAAATAAAGCAGAAAGATGGTGCATGGCTCTTGCTGCAGTTTGCAACCAGCAACCAGAACCAGGCAATAGCTGTAAAACCCCTCACCCAGCACTAATAACCAAGCAATGATGGAAACATCATTAAGGATAAGGTCCGTGTCTCACACCCTCCTGCAGAGTCAGCAGCAGTTGCTGTTTGGAGTCGAGTGAGCCCAATCTCCTCCACAGCACTAAACTGGGAGCAGAGCAATGCAGCCTGGAACCAGCAGTCCAAAGAGCATTGCTCCCCCCACCCCACAGCTCCCCTCAAGTGCCATGTGGACATGCAGTGTCCCCACAGAGCTGTGCCATCATTGTGTCCCCAGGGACAGAGCACAGTGAAGAGCTGCCTCCAGAATGGGCAAATAACAAGGAGCAACAGCAAAGCACCATATGGATCCAGAGAGTGCCATGGGAAAACAAGCTGACTGGGAACACCAATTATTCATCACTGTTTAAAAACAAGTAGCTCAAAGTCACCAGGAGCTGCAGGGAAACCTGCGCGCTCCAGCAGCCAAAGAGAGACAAACACTTCAGGACTTGTCTGCAGAGGGACAAGGTGTCACATAAATCCTTCCAGGACAGCGTGTCGCCTCATTCTATTATGTACAAGCTAAATGTAAGGAAAAGTTTTCCCCTCTAAGGGTGGTCCAACACTGGAAGAGGGGCCTGGAGAGGTTCTGGAAGCTCACACCTTGGAGATTTCAGGGGCTGGAGCACAAGTGTGATGAGGAGCAGCTGAGGGGCTCAACAGGAGCCTTCTGGCTCTGCACAACTCCCTGACATGAGGGGGCAGCCAGGTGGGAGTCGGGCTCTGCTCCCAGGGAATGGGGACAGGATGAGATAGAACGGCCTCAAGTTGTGTCAGGGGAGGTTCAGGTTGGATACTGGGAAAATTTCTTCATGGAAAGGGTGGTCTTAACAGATGTGGCACTTAGAGACGTGGGTTAGTGGTGGCCTTGGCAGTGCTGGGGGAACACTTGGATCAGAGGCTCCCAGAGGTCTCTCCTGGGCTCCCTCAATATCCCCCACATCTCCACCATCAGCAGTGGTTTTCAAGCTGCTTCCTGAACTCCCCACCTCAGCTTTTAGTGGAGTCTCAGCACAAGAAACAGGAAAAACTCCTCTGGGTTGTGCTCAAGCCCTCACCATGTCACCCAAGAGTTAACTGCTGGATTAACAGAGCTGGCGAAGAATGCCACTCTGGGAAACATGGCTCTTCCAGGGAAATGAGCTGCAGGATGACCCAGACAAGACAGCTGAAGTGCCCCAGGCACCATCAGTGCTCTAGGAGGGGAGTTAATGCTGCTTGATGGAGAAGCCTTTCCCTTCCCAACAATGAGCACACCACACACAGCATGACATGGTGTTCCCCTCTCCATTTGTCACTGCTTTCATTATTAACACTCCATGCCCACACAAAGCCCTGCTGAGGGCTCTCCAGACACCCAACCCACAGGTACCCAGCTCCAGCCCATCCCACAGAAGAGCCAACACATCCCAAAGCTCTTGGAAAGGTCAGTGAGCTGCTGGCAGAACACAACACTCTCGGAGCATCCATGGTCACATGAGCCAACGCTGATCTTCGATGAATTAATACTCACCTGAAGATCCTCTCTAATCTCCTTGAAAACACTTATCTGTTCAAGGTGATTAGATTCTCCCGTACAGAGCCGCTAATTATAGATAATGATAAATCTGAGAGGCAGCCTGCCAGAGGAGTTCAGAGAGAGAGTTTGGATCATTAGCAAGTCAAGCAGACTAGTCCTGCATCCCTAAACTGCCTCCCACGCCGGCATCACTGAATCAGCCAAAAAACTTGGTCAAAAACAACCTAGGAGGAACAATCAAGGGCAAGTAAAATGATCCAACCGTATTGCTGCGGATTTAGGAACTTCCCAAACCCACACACCTCACTCCAGAGGAGGGTGCTGCACAGGAACTCATCAAGAATTCCTCAGCAGTTGTTATTTTTCACAGGTTCAGAGCAGGGAATACAAAGCAAAGGCACATGAAGCTTCCCTGGCAGCAAGACTTGATGTCTTCATCGATATAACAAAGCTACAGGAGGTTTTAAATGCTCCATTTGGGAAAAATGCTCTAATTAGAAGCTTTAATTCAGCAAACTGTCCCTGTGAAACCAACTGGGCAGCAAACAGGCGTCGCACTTGGCTGCTGGAGCAAAGCCCTGAGAACGGCTCCTGACGGATGGCACAGCACCCACCCACGCACCGGCACCACCGGGGACACCCAGGGGACACCCGGGATTTCAGCAGCTCAACTCTGCAAACCAAAATCCTCCCAGGCAACGTGACAGGCTGGGGTTTAAAGCTAAAGAGCGAGCGGCAGGAAATCCAAATGGAACAAAAAGCTTCAACCTGGAATTAAATCAATCCACTCAAGGAGATGGCTTGGGCATCACGAGGCAGCTTTCCCAGTTCAGATGATTTTAGCAAACAAGCAAAATGAAGTTTCTACAAAGCTACTCTGAGCAACCACAGCTACATCAGGTGGGTTGTGCAGCTACAAAGGTAACATCATAAGGAGAGCGCAGCAGTTCACCTGCAAGGGCAGGAAAGGAGACTTCTGGCGTGGACCTGCTGAGCTGGGACGAGCACAAAGAGCCAGCAGAAAGCAAGACCCGTGACTCTCAGAATGCCAGAGACCTCCATAGAATATATATAGATAGACAAATACAGATATATGCTCTATACCAGTGCACAAGCAGCAGCCCGACACCTGCCTGGCTCCTGCCACAGAGCTAGAATTCATATCAGAACAGAAATGCCAGTTTTTACCCCAGACTGTCTCCCAGGAGCACTCCCAGATGAGCAATTCAAGCTGACACAGCCACTATTCCAGAGCGCTGGTTTTGAAGAGCATCATGGAGGCTTTTCTCCACTTAAGAAAGACTTCACGTGTTCTGCACTGTATTTTTGTACTCCTGACTCACAATCAAATTAACTCAGTTGTCATCAAGCCCAGTGATGAAAAGAAGCACAAAACCCTCCAGCATCCCTTTTCCAAAGCAGCTGCTGCAGGTCTGCCCTGCCTGAAAGCTCCACAAAGTTTCAACTCCTTCACATGCTACTCAGAATAATTTCTTTGGGTGTTTCTGTTTGTTGTTTCAGCCTAAAACAGATCAAATAGTCTTAAAATAAACCTAGTTGTTCCCATCTAAAATAATTGTTGAAGAAAACTACTTGTTTGCTCATGACAGACTTGGCATCAACACGCAAAAATAATATTCTGACATGGTTACAACGGAGGTGTTGAACTCCAACATACTTTTTGAGCAGTTAAAGCATTCCAGAAAGGATTACAGTAAATTAGCTGAATTACTGAGAGACAATGACATTTTTTGGGGGGGAAGTTGTTCGGCTTAAGTTCTTTGAGCAACAACTCCAAGTAGATAAACAGACCATTCACCTTCTGCACTGTTACCTGCTGTGGCCCGACTCCACGACCCAGGTTCCAGGTCTCTCTTAGAGCTGGAAGAGTTTCTATCCACACCTGACAGGGAGCTGGAGCTCTGGGATCTGCTTCAGGCTATGTGTCAGCAGCTGGAGCTGAGAGGAAATCAGCTGATGAACTTTATGTAGGGAGGAAAAAGAGCTCTGGCATAACCTTTACAGAGAATTCCTGTCTCAGGGGATTTGGCACTTTAAAGACTTATTATTTTATGAAGCTCAACCATCTCTAATATCCAGGATTGTTTCCATGTCCTGAAGTACAGCCAACATCTGTCCCACAACACTGAGGGTGACAGAGCACTTGTGCTCCAAGTGACAAGAATAAACATAATCCAAATCACAGAACCCCTGAATGGTCTGGGACGGAAGGGACCTTAAAGCTCCTCTCGTTCCACCCCCTTCCCTGGACCGGAACACCTCCCAGGAGGATAATAACACCAACATCCACATTTGTATTTTCACCACTCAAGTGAGACAAGCAGCACGAGAGAACCTACAAAGATGACAACACTTTGGATTCAGCCTCGGGGTGTCTGACACGCTCCTCGCCGAGCCCACAGCCCGTCTGCACAAACCCACTGCGCTAGACAGCACAGGGAGCCAAGCACGGCTAAGAATCACTGCTGGAGCTCCCTTCCGTCCCCAGGAACGCAGCCCCCAGCCTGGGCTGGCTTCCCAAGCCCAGCATTCCCAGCACAAGATCCCAGGCCATCCTTCCACCGCCACCGCAGCGCTCGCAGCCGCTGGCACCGAGGGGGAAGGATTCCCAGGCTCTGGCAGGGAAACAGCAGCAGCAGGAGCAGGTTCCACAGCTAAGAGAGGAGGGTTTGGGGTGTTTGGCTGGCAGGTTGGGATTTAGGCACTTGCAGCAGCCGGAGGGAAGGGATGGAGACAGATGGATGGGAGATACAGGGCGTTCCATCCCGGGGCCCCGCTGCCCCGCACCGGACACCGCCGCGGCTCTGCAGGATCAAAACCCGCGTTTGGCTTCAAAGAGGAAAAAAAGCCCAAACTAAGCAATACGAGGCGATTTTCGCTGTGCAGCAGCGCAGCCCCCGCGGTCCGTCCCCCGCTCCCGGCGGCCCCTGCCCGGCCCCCCGGCCCCGGTACCTGTAGTAGCTGAGCAGCCCATTGCTGAGCACGAACCAGCGGCGCTGGTAGCCCTTCAGGTAGTTGGTCCACTTGAAGAGCCACCCCTTGTAGGTGTCGGAGCCCGGGGGGGCGGCAG
>VZTZ01043687.1:0-78967 GCA_013400955.1 Drymodes brunneopygia
CCCCATCCCTCTCTGGAGCTGTGATTAAGGATGCTGCATCCCCAGCCCCCTCCCTGACACAGAGCACTGGGGAGAGGGGATGCTGTCCTCTCAGGCAGCTTGGAGCAGGGGAGAAAGGGGAACTTGAACATTTTTCCTAGCCCCAAACCATCAAACCCTATCTTGACCATTTATAATTAATAAATCAATATAATTTTAAAAATAATTATGTCAATTATTTCCTTTTGTGGTATAAAAGCTCTTTGAAGCCCATGAAAGCAAGGATTCTTTTCTTCCCTCCAAAAAAATCATAGAATTATTGAATGGTTTTGGTTGAAAGGGACCTTAAAGATCATCTCATGCCAATCCCCTGCCATGAGCAGGGACATCTTCCACGAGACAAGATTGCTCCAAGCCCTGTACAGCCTGTCCTTGAGCCCCTCCAGGGATGATGCATCCACAGCTTCTCTGGACATTGCTATGCTGAAGAATTCAGAGTACCAAGACAAAGGACATACGATGGTTTTACCTGAAAAGTGCCTTTATTTAACACACTGCCTTTATTTAACACACAAGTGTAACAATGTAAACCATGCACTCATAGCAAAAATGGGAATTCCTAGAATTCCCAGAAGTATTTCTTCTCTCAGCACTGTTCTTCTCATTGTTCTTTCTACTGGCTTGTATTGTTTAAATTTTCCTTAATTCTTCTCCCAAATATTTGACGCTGCCTTAACCTTTTCTTGGAAGTGCTATGAGTGTGAAAATATTCTTAGATTTCCTTGGGGTGAAAAACAGAGAAATTAAAAACAAGGCTTATCATCAAAGTGTCAGTCATAGGCACCAAGCTCCCATGGAATATCTGTTTGTATGACATCCTTCAGTGACTTCAGCAGTCCCTCTTGGAGGGTCATGTCCTCACCAGCAGGCTTCCCAGGGTCAGGGCTGGATGGACAGTCAACCTGGACAACCTAAATTCAGCACCCAGAAGGAATGAAAATTTGGAAAATTCTTAAGGATTTTTAGTGTGTCAGAGTTCACTCAGTGCTTATGGGAAAAGTGCTTTTTACTCACATGGGTGTTCCAGCCCTCAGCAAACACAGTCTCTGGTAACTACTAGCTATTGCCAGGAAGAATTGCCTAATTCTTCAGGAAATGGCATGAGGTTGCATTCCCTCAATCTCTGAGCAGTCCTCTGCCTTTTTATTGAGTGGGTGTCTGAGTGCCCAGGTTAGGAGGATGTTGAGGACAAAGCATCAGTTCTTGCACCATGCTGGAAGAGAAGGGAGTATTTAAATTCATCTATGTCGAGAACTTTGAAATTATTCAAAAGTATCTGTGTTCTCATTTAACATGTAGTAATGATTTCATTTAATCTGAAGGGATTCTTCTGACTGCAAGAGTTCTTACCCCATGTTAATTAAATATCCATTGATTTCTAAAGCAAAGGAAAACACTTGTCCTTATTGAGATTTTACTGTGATATTCAATATGACATGGTTCTGTTGTATGGTTTAGTCCTCTACAAATTTACCTTTAATAAAGAACAGCTAATATGTGGAGAGATTAATTAAGAAAATATAATCAGATAGCAAAAGAATCATTGTAAATGACAAAAAGGTGAATTGATGGTTAGTTTGTTTGTTTTTTTGCCTTTGGCCAATATATAGTTGGAAATACTAAAATAAAAATAAATATTTTTAATCAAACTAGGTTTCAGTTTAGTCCACAAGGGAAACATTGAGGTCTCATGTACTTATACAGCTAAGACATTTTAAAGTACTATTTGGAAAAACTACCAAGTCTGAGAGTCAAGACTGGGAAGCATTAGCCCAGAAATTCTCTTTAATATGGACTTGATGATCTGTGCTCTAAAATCATTCCCTGAAAAAGGACAAAAAAAAAAAAAAAAATAAAAAAAAAAAAAGGCAAAGGAAGAAGAAGAAAAAAACCCCTCAGCTCTCACTTACCTGAATTACAGCTTCAAAACTTGTTCCCCATATTCACTATATGCACTGCTCTTTATCCAAGTGTTGGGTTTCCCATGGTGCTGCCAATCTGGAAAGTCAAATATTAAGGCATGTAAAAAACAATGAATCCTGCCCATTAATTGTTTATTTTTTTTCATTTGGTTCCTGCCTAGCACAACATCTTCCATCTGAGAAAGCCATTAGCACTGGGAAGACAGGCACTGAATAAGCATTTTGCTGGAAATGGGACATGTTTGCTTTCTTTGGAAGGTGAAAGTAGTGGAAGAAGTAGAATGTGACAATAGGGTGAAACTGCAAAAAAAAAAGAAATGGGGGTGGAAGGTGCATTTTTAAAAGAGAAAGCACATTTCTTACCATTCCAGATTCCACTTGGATTTCCATGCATGTACACACTCCTACACCTTAACAGCTGCTTTGAAACCCCCTGTCCTGGTACTGACACTATGGATTCACAGCCTCTGAGCTTGTTGCCATGTGACACCATCATATGGCTTGTGTAACTAAATTTGGCTTTAATGTAAAGCCAGAGAAGAGCCCAGCAGTGAGCAGAACCCCCAGAGGCTGCCCCGTGCAGGCAGGGCTGCTCAGCCTGTCCCACACGGCTCTGCAGGGACCTCAGGGCTGCTCTTCCACACTTCCCCCATATTTCAATCTAATTCTGCTCCTGCATTTCAGCTTAGGCCAAACCAGGCTCTTCTTAGACGTTGGTGATGCTGCTTGAGATGAAATGACTCTGCAGACTTGGCTCAGGTGTCAGTTTGATTTGCATGATCTGCACTCACACCTTTTGCTGTGCCATGCAAATATTTGAGGTAATTGAGGTAATTGATTTCCACTTGCACAGAACCAGGTAAACGATGTACTACAAGTGGCTGCATTCAAAAGCCACTTGGGTTATCCTCTTTTTGGAAGAGTCTCAGGAGCTGGAAGCCATTTCAGGAATAAATTGGGTTTTGGCCAAGACCTGGCCAAGGAGGATTTGGGGATCTGTTTTCTTGTGTTGTGGCCAGTCCCAAAGAAAGAACTGGAAGGAAGCTTGGGGGATTGCCTGGGCCATGGGCTGACCACAAAGTGGCATTAATTCAATGGTTGTCTTTCCTGACAAATGGTGATTTAACCCATTCATAGCAGTCTCTGCCACTGGGGAATCAGCACCTGCACCTTTCCATGAGCTGCAGAGAAGGAATTCTCTGTCCCTCCCCTGACCTCCACTTGTCCATGCTTTTTGAACTAGACACAGCCTTCAGGGACAAGGGGGAATGGTTTTGGTGTAAAACTCCTCAGCTCAGAGCAAGCACTGAGACAACACTTAGTCTCTGCTTTAATCACAATTCTTGTGTGTGTTTATGTTTCCACCAGGCTGTAGAAAATTTGCTGTTGGCTTGTAGGACCAGCAAAGCAGAATCCTTTCCACTGTGGCTGAGAACATGCTGGTTGGAGAGCAAAAAGGTAAATCCAAGATTTGGCTGCATCCTGCATGTTCCTTCTCCTGCCCTCAGTTTCCATTCTGCAGTTTTGAAATATTTGGAGCTAGTTAGGATATACAAAGGTTAGAGGGCCTTTCTGTCTCTCTGCTGTAGGCCACTGTCTGAGATAGGGAAGGAAAGAAAGTTAAATATAAACTCCACACACAACCAGGAAATCTCAGGAAGGCTGATTTTTCCTCTAGGATGCTCCAAGTTTCTAACTCTCTTAACCAGTTTATCAGATCCTATTCCCTTAATGTCTGTACCACTGACAAATTCTGATTTTCTTCCTGACTTGCAAGATCTATAGCTGTCGCTTGCAGAGGAGAAATGATGCTGTGTGTTCCATGTGACCAAGTCATTAGCTAAATCAGACTATATTTTGCATACTGAACAGCATGTCCTCACAGAGAATTGTTTGTAATCAGTCAATATTATTTATTTTTAAAACTGCAAAAGATACCATTGAGCAAATTTGAATAAGAAATAAATTTGGAGAAATTGTAATCAGCCTGTGAACACTTTGCAAAGCAGGGAGAAAAAGAAACAGGCTAAATTAATTGATTAAATTACTTGCAGCAAGTGCCTTGCTCTGTGCTGATGCTCTTCTCAGTTCCTTCAGTATTTTGGGTGCATACCTCAAGCCTGACCTGAATCAAACTCTGCTTTTCCAATCAGAGCTCTTTCTTCAGTGGGGATTGCCAGTCATACTCCATTAAGGGATGGCTTTGCATTGTCAGCAAACGATCATTAAAGGAGCAGGCTGATAACATAAATGTCATTTTCCCTTGTAAACCAAGGCTGGTCTTTAGGTGTAGTAGAGACTGAGCTATTTGCTCTTCGCCTTGCTTTTTTTTATTTTTGGCTTCCCACCCTCAGGACAGTGATACAGTTTTCAGGAAGGAGTTTTCCATACTCAGTCAGCCTCTTGTTTTCCACCTACTGAAGAAGAGCCAGTAACATCTGATCAGCTGTAGCTTCACATCCAAGTATGATCCTGCTATGCAGGGAGATTCTTGAGGATAATAACAGATGGGGGCTTCCATCTGAGCCAGAATAGCACTAAGGGTTGGAAGACTTGTTGATCTCAGCACAGACCCTCCCACACTGCAAAGCACTCACCAAGATGCTCACCAGGCTGAAGTGTACGTGCCAGAGGCCTCATCCACTCAAATAACTTCCTGATCTTTCCATGTTTTTAACTTAAACTTAACTGCCAGGAATCCCCAGGAAGGAAGGAAGGAAGGAAGGAAGGAGAGAAAGTAGAATATCCTCTTGCTCCTCCGTGCCCCCTCATGTTACAACTCAGCACTCTGCTCTGATGCTTTGCTCTAAGAAATCCTTGGCCCAGCACTAGAAGGTATCAGGAAAGAGTCACAGCACTCATTCTCCTTTTCATCTCTGCTGGATAAGGAGGCTCTGGAGCTTTGCAATTCCTGCCTTTTGCAACTGGAAAATGAAATTTCCAGTGTAAGAAGGCCTGGCCACTGCGGTAAAAAGCTGAACTGTGCAGAAGCCTGTGCTAGCACAGCAATCTGTACTCATGTCACTCTCTTTGATCCTGAGGACCCAGCATGAGTTTGGGTAACTGCATATTGGATGGGGGAGATAGGAGGGACTGTATGAGAGGAAAATAAAATGTTGAAAGAAGTTTAATTCTGGCAATTCTGACCCCAACATCTGCACACAGAGGGCAGCAGCAATATTGCTATAAAGGAACACAGCAACGTCTGGCCCAGCCAGAGGGGACACTGCTGGGCAAAGGGAAGAGGGTGAATCTGGAATTTCAGATACAAAATGAAGAGTGAAGCCAGTTCACACAGAGGGGGTGCACTGCAAGTGCTGTTCTGCTCCCCTCCTGCTGCCCGTGGTGAGAGTGGGGAGAGGAGAGGAGCAGAGAGCCTGCTGCAAACCTGCAGGGATGCTTTGATTTGGTTCGTTGAGCCAGTGAACCTCAGAAAGAGTGAATTATGGGCAGTTTTGTGTAAACCACTTCAGGTGAAGAAGGAGGTGGTTGTGATTGATGCCAAGAATTTACTGAGCTGAGGTGAAAAGTGTTTGTGTATTTCAGTGTAGCGTGACATATAAGCCCTTCCAGTTACAAGGCACTACCCAGCACAAGGGTTGCTTTTTCGTAATGCTACCCAGTGATGATGAAAGTTTCAGCCTCATCTAAAGTCTCGTACTTGAATTTTTCATCCTCTTTCCCAGCAGGGCTCTGTTCCTCATTCCTGGAATGCAAAAATGGCCGTAAAAAGCCATAGTTTGTCCGGGTGTAGGCTTGGGAATTCCTGCAAAACACTGTCAGGCATGGCTTTCCCAAATCATGCACCTCCCCAAACTGTCTGCACTCACCCCTAAGAACTGCAGCAGTCCCACAGGCTTGTCCAACTGTGCTTCCCATGTCCTTCCCCAGCTCTGAGCCACCGGCAGAGATGGGTCCCCTTCACCCAGGAGTTCCTGATTGTTTACTTCCACTGAGAGGGAAACTAGCAGAGCTTGGTGGAAAAATGTGCCCAGAAAAGGAACATGCCTTTTTTTCTTATTATGGATACAAGAAAGCTGTGGATTTGTTTTATCAGCATAACACAAAAACAGCTGACACTGAGGCTTTGAGTGCCCAGACCAAGGGGCAGAGGATATCAGTGCAAAGGAGGAACAGCAGAGCTGAGAGCCACGTTAGCAGAGGGTGCTGCAGCACACACGTCCTTACAAACAGGTTGCAGTCTTCCAAACACTAAGTTTTCCTTCTAGCATGTCACTTGAAGGCCAAAGACTGTAAAATGAGAAGTTAAAAAACATTAAAGATACAAATATAGATATATTTTATCTATCTTTGTGGAAATATATACCTCATGGACATTCCTACACATGGTATTTTGGTTAACATGGGTTCAGTAATGAGTCCAGTGTGATCACAGCAAATTCTCAGATTTATAGACTTCTGTTAACCCATGGGAGAGACAAATGTTTCAACATGCTTTAGCAATGAATCTGAAAGATGAAATTCAGCTCCAGCCAGGAGTGCAGAAGACAAATTCCCTTGGATGCCAGGCTTCCTCAGCAGATGCAGCTCCTAGAACCATTTTTAGATATATCTCAAAAAAAAAAAATTAGACAATTATATATTTCTCCTGCTCAAGAAACAGTTTTTCTTTGATGCAAATAGAGATTCACTTCCTCAGACGTGCTGTGTTTACACTCCATTTGAAAATAACTCAACTTTCACAAGACACAGATTCACAAGTTTTGCTTGATGGCCTCCTAAAGACATGCAAAGTATTACACACAGCTGAGAATTACAATTCTCCCATCAGCCTCCCAGCTTAAGCTAGGAGAAGCTCAAGTTGTAAAATGAGTTATTTTCTGACAGGTAACATCTATGAATACTTGTAGGTTTTTTAGTTGTTCTTTGAACTCCTATTAAAATATTAATATCTGATATCTCACATTACTGCTGTGGAAACATATTGGTGTTTCAGAGACATGACAAACTGTATTTGCCTCTTTAACAGTGTTAGACAATATAAAGACTTTTTTTCCCTAAGTCTTTTTGTTCAAACTCCTTCCACTTTCATTTTGTCCATTCTTTTTTGTTACTTTTGTAAATATCAATGCAGTTTTGGCATTGGCCAAGCTCTGCTTATGGTGCTGTAGAGAACAACAAAGTCATGTTATTTCCTGAAAGGACTGAGCCAGAAGAAAGAAACTTCATCATTGTTTATGTGAGGATGTTGTTCCAGGGAAGGCAGGCCTAGTTTGATGAGAAATTTGCTTCAGGGTAAGTAAATGGATAGACACAAATTGGGTTCCAGTGTATCTCCAGACCTTTTGGCCCCTCTGCCTGCCTCACTGATAATTGAATATTAATTTTCACTGTGGTGATGCAGCTCTGAGCAGTCCTGAACACTTGTGCACCTGCACGAGCCAGAATCTAACAATGAACAAAGCCTGTGAGTACAGAATATGAAAACCTGCATTTTTACTGCTCTACAAAGGTATTTGCAGTAGTCATGCACAAAATTAAACATGTCATAAATTAAGACACCTATTGGATATCAATGCCTCTCTTAAAAGTGTATCTGTCCCCAAAAGGGGAAAATCTACTTATTTGATCTCATTTGATATTTCCATTGGACTCTGTGGAGCAGCACTGGTGGAGCTCATGCATATGATTAAAATCAGCATTCCTGGCAAGGTATTTAACATAAACAGTGTTTCTAAATCCACAATTATCCTTAAGGAAAGGGGGAAAAAAAGAAGCATTCTACCAAAGCAATCAAGGTGAAAGAACTTTTCTTCATGTTTCAGGAGATTTTGAATACATGAATGTGTGAATGGAGGACAAGAGCCCCTCACAGACTTACCAGAGCTAGAGGTCATGCCAGAAGTTATTGCAAAGGTTATTTTTTCTAGAGATGTAATATGGGCTTGAATTTGACCTATGACTTCTCAGCTGCTACCCATGACCCCAAATAATCCAACTTCAGCTTCTTGAAGGCCATTAGGAGTAGGAGGTCATGCCATGTGCTTCCACATTTACAAGGTAAAGCATTTGGCCAAATTATAGGCTACTCAGAAAAATCTGTAGAAAATAAGCTGGTGAACAAAGTCTTTCTTTATGTTTCCCACCTAGTAAGATGTGATTTCACATTTCAGATTAACCTGTGACTGAACAAGCCTCTAGCCGATTCTGCTTCCTTATTTTTTGCTGAAGAGAGAAATGCTAATTAGCTACTAAATGTTGTTATAATTTTAAATGTTCAGATATTTTTTGTTAAGAAAAAAAGGTTCCTGTCATCTGTGCTGACACAAATACCCAGATTCTTCTATTTTTTGTGTTATTTAGGAAAGGTTCAGATTCACTTTTTCCAAACTTTCACTGCAGATGCGTAAAATGAAAATGTCTAAACACCTCCATATGAGTCAGTTGTGTAAATTCTCCTACAGACTACGGAGAACAGTTAACAGTCCTGAAGAACAATTCATTTGTCTTGATGTGCTTGACAAAAATTGGTCATTAATCATGATTTACAAATCCCTTCTTCTCTCCATTGACTCAGCCATGAATGAATCATGGATGACTGGATCACACCATTGCCCACACCAGAGCTGTCTGAAGTCAGGTGAGATGAAGCCCTCTGCAGGTTTCTAAAGAGGTCCAGGGACCATCCAAGGGAAGTCTGGGACAGATTTTTAAATTTTTCAGTGGAAGATTTTTAAATGCTCACCTTTTCCCTCCTCTGTTTATTGTCTGTATTGTGATTCCCTTCAGCAATTTATTTGTAAAGACATATTAGGTTCTTTTCAGCTTTTGCTGCCTTTGTGATCTAATAATTTGCATAATAATGTTCTTCTTAAAGAATGCTGAAGAATATCTGCCTTGAACACTCATGGTGCATTACAGTAGCAGACAAACAGAAGTATTTGCTATTTTTCAAGTGAGTTTCAGCCAGGAGAGACTGAACCATATTGTTGGGAGTTACTGAAGAACAAAAAAATAACCCAGTCCTTCAGAACAGACTTTCAGAACAATTTGTAATTCTGTTAAATGAAAAGTTGGGAAACTAAAATATCTTTTCTGAAAACAAAGTTCCCCTACAGGTCTCAGAAATACGCACTGAAAATTGCTAAGATTTCAAAATCTTAAACATCACAGCCTTTGAATTCTGTGTTCTGTTCACTGGGATTTATCAAACTTATTTTGTTTTCTCCACATTCTCCATTCTTTTAACTCCTCTTATCCCACTTCCCAAAAGCCCACACACTTAGTTTAATAAAAGCAACGATTACTTCCATCTCTGTCTCCTCCAGGCAAGATGCTTCAAATGTAGCAGGTTTTTGGAAGCTCCATTGTCTGGGAAGCAAAACTGCACGTGAGAGCTGAAACGTGCCTGTCCCTCCATGTGACTTCTGGACAACTGAGGCAAGTGAACAGAGATGTGAAACTTTGAGGAAAGGGGAAAAAGGGGAGCAGTTAAATGCTGAATGAGTGGTTCACGTTGCCTCATCCTCGCCCTCTTGTTACCCTCTGATGACTCAGCATCACAAGGGGAACAGTGACTCTGCAGTTCTTGTCAGCCCTGTCTAGTAATTCCTTCCACATACCAAGCTGTGGTGGAGTTTTCTTCAAAAGCAGCTAAAACTGGTTTGACATCTGTCTTTGAATCCTGCCTATGAGCTGCCCACTGTTTGTGTATTTCTCCTACAATGTGGAGTGAAATGTAAAATATACCAAAATGTGGATGCCTTTTTTTCTGGGTGCTCTGGGGAGGAAAAAAAAGGAAAAAAACTTGCAAAAATTAACTCTTTACCTCAATGACTTTGCAATGCAAGTAAGGCAAATGCAATAATCCATACCATGCTGAGAAATAGCTTTATACTGTTGCCAGAAACTTTTTCCGTAGAGAAAAGAATGAACTCTCCTGGGGAAGTCAAGACAGTTTAAATACATGGTGCAGCTCTCACATGACAACTGGTACAACTTCTCAAAACTCCTGCTAATGCCAGGAGCAGAGTCAGCAGAAAGGGTGTACAACCAGAACACCCTCAGCCTCAAAGTTGAACAACCTCTAAAGTTCACTGCTCAAGTGTGCCTTGGGAATCTTTTTATTGCCCTGTTAGTTTTGACCATTGCCAGGAGTGTGGTGATGTGTCTGATACAGAGCTTGGAAATGTTGCAGGCTTCTGTTGGGAGGTGGCTTGGAGAATGTGCTTCTGCACATGCCTTGCAGGCAGCTCTGCTGTCCAGCAAAATATCTCTGCAGGGATGTTTTTAAGACATCTGAAGTCAAAAGGTTCAATGACAGGACATCCCCTAAAGCTGAGCCAAGTAATGTACTGTAAGCTGCTCCATCAGCTCCTGATATTATTCTTTTATTTTCTTACAGCTTGACTTTCTCTGAAGGATGTGGCTTTTTCCTGTGCAAAACTTCTTCTTTCACATCACCATATGAGCCCCTCCAGGAAGGTGCATCTGTTCTCTTGTTCCTCTCCTCCACCTGCTGACTCTCCAAACCAGGAAAGCAAGGTGATCCCTTCCTAGAAGGAGAGAACATCTGAGCTAATATGCTTTATCTAAAAGAGAGAAGAAGTGAGAATGTTTATTTCTGGTGAAAATGAGAGAAGAGCCCCCTCAAACAGCATTGCACTAAAATAGAGAGAGAAGGCTCTTCTACCCTTATCCCTAAGGTGCTTTTGAAGTTAGTCTCCATTCTCTACCATATTTCCCTTCAGATGGTGCCCTGTCTTGCCTTCATTGTAAGATGAAATGGGATGTCCAGGAGTTGTTTCCTGTTTCTGCAGATGTGCCTTCACTCTCCAAGGCCTCATTTTTAATTTGAGTCCAAATCCCCATATGATAAGAACAATGTTGGAAGCTCATAGGCAATTATTTTGCTTAACTACTCTTTTTCTTCTGCTGAGAGTGCATGGACAGGAGGAAGAAAATATTGAATTTCAGCTGTCCCAGACTGCAATACTCCCAAAACTCCAGCTTCTATTCGTGCTAAACCAGTGGGACACAGCAGCATGGACCCAGCAAGGTGTCTGTGGCTGTGGTGGTGCCATCTGGGGCAATGCTGGGGATTCAGAGCCACACACAGATCCCCTCTGCTCTGCAGAGGCACCCAGCTGCTAAAACCTTAAACAAGCAGAGGAATCTGAGGGCTCTGTTGGGGGATAAAGAGAATAGTGGGAAAATGCCAAGAGATTATTAGCTCAGCCAAAGATTACGCATTTGCACTGGTAATTGAAGTATTTTGCATTGGATGCAGGCTTTGGCAAGTGCCACCAACAAAAGATTTCACACATGCATGCGTGAGTACAAGTCCACAAGAGCTTTCTTTCTGTCTCTCACAGACACACACACACACACACACACACACACAGAGGCAAACAGAAAGAATGAAATAAGCCATTAAGAAATATTTCCGCATAATGCAATTATTACAGCTGTATAATTGAATGGGGAAACCATTGATCTGTAGTAGAAAGGAAATTGCTCTTTTCATTGTGTTCCTATGAATATGTGAACATTAATCTCAATCTATAATCAACGTTCATTTCAAATCTGATTGCGTGCCACTAAACACCCGTAGCTATGCTAACATTATGTTAATATGGTTCAACATCATAGCTCCCAGCTTCACAGCACAAATATTTTTCTTTGGCAATCAATAGTAATTTCAGCTGAGTGGATGGAAGTCACGTTTTAATGGTAATCTTTCCTCCAAGCCTCCAAGTGGAAACTCGACTGGTACCTTAACACGGCCGCAGTGCATCGCGTGTAATCAGATAAATTAACCTAAAAGAGAGAGAGAGAAAACACAGATCAGGAATAAAAAGCAGCGCCAAGAAGCTCTACATTTTCCTGATGGATTAAAGTGCTCATTATCATGAGAGAGAGAGTGGATTTCAAGAGGGGAACTGAATTCCCTTGGCTTTGAGCTGTGGCTGGAGAGGCAGCGGGTCACAGAACGCTCGGCGCAGCTGGGGAAGCCTCCGAGGAGGGGGAAGCAAAGCAATTCAGCCAGGGCTGAGCTGGACTGAGAGCCTGGCTGGCCTCAGGGCACCAGTGTTTGCCCAGGAATAAGGAGTCTCAGTTTTAATGCTGCAGTGCACTGCAGGCTTCCTGGGGGACATTGGGTAAATGGCTTATTCTACTTGTGCTCCGCTCCCCTGGTTCTGAAAAAGGACAGAATAGTGCTCTGCTGTCCCCTGGGGATGCTGTGAAGATTTGGGGGTGATCAGTTCCTGGGAATGGCAGCTACAGAGCTGTGATGCATTAGTTAGATGTCTCTTGGATTTGCTGTTTCATAGAGGTAAAGCTGCTACTGTGTTATATCAAACTGCTTTATTTCCTTAATGGCATCTATTTTTAGGTATCTCCAAAGCCTTTTTTTTTCTTTTTTCTGCATTTGAGGGGCCAAGTTGCTGGACTGAGTTCCTTAAAATCTCACTTCTTTTTAAAGTAGAAAAAAACCCCTGTGATCATTGCAAAGTCTAGAAAGAAAGTACCAGGTACAGACCAGTGCCATCTTCCCAGTTTTCAAGAACTCTATAAATCCTTACCTCCATAAAGGTGTTCAGACATATGAACATTAGGATAGGAAAACATCTGCACGGATCAAGACCAAGGCTTGCTTAGCCCCATATTCTCTCCTTTAAAGTGGATGGGTAGCAGGAGTTTAAGGGAGCATGGGAGAACTGATCAGACATATGGAGACACTTCCCCACCGAACTTTCCCAGGATTTGATGGCTCAGGTGCTTCTTGAGCTATTAATTTTATCTTTATCTACAATAAAGTGTTTCATTTCATTACATATTTTTCTTTTTTTTTTTAATTCCTGGCCATGTATTTCTAAGAAACCTCAAGGGGTATTTTTTGTCCAAGAGGTTTTCTAACCCCTCTTTAAACACTTTCAAGCCCTCTGCACCTTCAGCTTCCTCTAGCAAGAACTTCCTCAGACCTTGTCTGTGCAGGAGTGAATTGCTTTGGATTCTGCTGATCTTAAAAAATACTTTTCAATAGCAAATATAGACCACAGGTTGCCTTGGTAGTAACTATTTTGCGTCATTTTATTTTTATTTCCTACCTTGAGGCAGCTTTTAAAGAACCTGATATGTAAATCTGTTATCCCTAAATCTGCTTCTTCTTGAAAGTCGGGTCCCTCCTATGTTCCTTAACAGATTGAGGTGTCTTGACTTGTGTACCCCAAAACACTTTCCAAAGAGTGAGTCACTTAAAAAATCTTATCTCTGTTATTTTACTTAGTGCTGGATAAATTCCCAGTGTCCTATTAATCCTGGGTTGCTTGCAAAGATGCTCTCTATGGGAACCAATCTTCTCTGTAGATACTCAAGGGTCCTGGCCATGGTCTGGCAGAGGTCCTTGGGACTTTGCTCCAATCCCAAATGCCTCCCTGTTTTAGTAGAGTTGTTTCAGGGGAACAAGGACCTCCTGTATGGCTGTCATGTCTAATTTTGCAGATTGTTCCATGCGCCTGTTCTCTTTTCTAGCTCCCTCAAAGGTATGGGCTTTCAGCAACCAGCTCAGCTTCACCAGGGAGGAAACCAAAAGCAGAAAGACAAGCTCTGAAGTGTCTACAGGTTCCACATGAACAGGATCTTTTTGTCAGAGTACACCAATTTTACGTACTTTGGGCCAAAGCAGAAATCCCTCAAACTATTTCATCTTTGCAACTTTACCATTTTGAATTTTGAGTAGTGTCACCTTTACCCGTTGGGGTTCTCCATAAGAAATGTGTAACCACTTGGTAAATTTGTGTTACTAAAGGTGTCCACCCAGGCTCCTTTGGTTCAATAATGCTTTTCCACTGTCTGGGTGGGAAGTGTGTTGGGACATGGAACTTAAATCCATCTTGACTAACTTGGATGTATCTAAGGTAGGCCCTTAAAGACAATTTTATTTCAAAATTAACAGAACATACTTGTGTGTGTAAGGAGTGAGGTTACAGCAAAAAGCAGTCCCTTCCCTCCTCTAAGCTGAGCCAGTTTCAACTGGCCCCTGGCTTTCCCCAAGATCAGGAAGTTGAAAATGTGACTGAGAGTCAACTCTCTCCCTTCTCCTATTTGATTCCTGTGCCCAAGCCACTGTGGATCTGACCCCAGGACCTCCTGGCTCTAAAAATGGATTTTGTACTGCCCAAGTGACTCCTGTAAAGTGCAGAATTGGAAATGCAGTGTTTGTAGTTGTAATGATTTGCAGAAGAGGTGGGCCTTTGGAAACAGGGAAAATTGGCTGCCATCACCTCAGTGGCTTCTTAATGTGGCCCAAAGAAAAGGAGGACCATTATTTCCTGTTTGCTGCAGATTATTCGGGCCTTCTAGCAAATAGGCTGAATTCCCACTGGTGTAAACTGGATTGGCTCCCCTGGAGTCAATGGAGCTGAGCTGCTTCACAGGCTGGCTTAGGGTTTCTCCTGTTATCTTTGAGCATGGCAAGAATAAAAATTGTAGCATTACAATTAAAGTCCCTCCTATGCTGTGGATGATAATCCATGCCTTTCCCTGTCCCCATGGTGCTGAGTTGTCTCAAAATTATGAGCCTTAGATGTTTAGAGCAATTTTGACTAGATCAGAGGTTATAGCCTCTGCTTTTTAACATTCTGCTTTTATTTTCAGGCTATGAAGTGTAATAGTTCACCATTTTGGTTTAAGTATCACAATAAAAGTCAGTGAGATGGAACAGGCAATAAGCAGCCGTTTTACATCAGTGCTGCTGAGACGGAGTGCTTAAGTCTTCATTAACCTACAGAGGAAGGAGCTACAGAAAAGGCACTTGAAATAAAATCCCAGGGATGAGGCTCAGATCTCTCCTGGACCTGCACAGGCAGACACTTTGGAAGGCTGGTCTCTGGTGGGGATGTCTCCTGGTGGCTGTGCTCTCGTGCAATGAACAGGAGGGTAAGGAAACCCCACACTGCTGTGTCAAGGGCTGGAGTGCCTGGGCTGTACCACTGCTGATGGACACCAGGAGCAGAAAGCCAGGCAGGCTGAACTGCAGGGACTTCATAACTCAGGGATGGCATTTCTGCATCTGCAGCATTTCTTTGTTCTTCATTAGGCCCTTTGTTAGAACTCTGAGATTTCTGGGTTTCTTCTGACACATGGCATTCTGTTAATAGTCCACATTTCTACATAAAGGCTAAGAGGAGGTGGGGAATACACTGGTAGGTGGAAAGATTTCAGATTTCCCTCAGCCCTTCCTCAGAGCAGAGAGGCTCCAGCTCTCAGAGCATCTCCATGGCCTCCTCTGGATTCACTCCAGCAGGTCCATATCTGTCTTGCACTTTACCTGCTCTCTGCTGGGGCATAGTTGAAGCTGCCCTATGTGAGACTCCAGACTCATTTGATGAAGGAGAAATAACACTTTCCCTGCAGCCCAGAAACAGGAGAGCTCAGCTCAGATAAAGATATTGCTGCTTTCCCTCTTGCTCAACTGAGCCTTCTGCCTGGTCCCAGTAGTGCAGAATCCCAGCCCTGCCTTACACAACACTTTTCTGCTGCTTCTGTAAAAGGTCAATCCTTGAGATTGCCTCTATTTACTCTTCAGTATAATGAAGATTGTTTCCCTTGCCTGGGGATAGAAGTAGAAATGCTGAAAATTTACTGTTCTGGTTTATTGCTTAAAAGAGGTTTTGCTGTGCCATGAGTGTGTCTCTGCCTTGTGCTGGGTTTTGCCATGTCAGAGCACTTCCAGCATCTTTTGCAATCTCTGCAGGGCCTCTGTTTCCTGGGCTTCTGTTTGAAACCCAGAACAACTGTGACAAACTTTCCAAGAAAACAGCCACTCCCTGTGTTTTTGATTCATGTTTCCCCCATTTTCATCCTAAATTTGCTCCTTTTCCAGGCAAGTTAAATACCTCCTCATGAATGCTGAATAAAGAACAATAATAAGTCTTTTGGGTTTCTTTCCTAAGATAAAACCAGGAAGAAAAAAACCACAAGGAAAACATCTGTCTTAAAATCCACAGATATACCTGTCTACTTCACTTATGTTGCTGCAGGAAAACACAATAAAATGAACCCAGTCCAAGGTGAAAGACAAGGTTTAGACTCTGTTCTGTTTTCACCTTTGTTAGAGACTTCTTAACTTGCTTACTTAGTGGAGAAATTCATATTTATTTACCTGTCACGTAAAGTCCTCGTAGTCATGTTACATGAAACTGGTTACAAGGAATTTTGTTCTCAGTTGGAATTCGAGGTAGCAATGTCCTGGAGTACACCTGCTTTGTCAGCCTGCATTGCCAGGGTGGAAATGAAATGAAGCAATATTTTCACCTCATTGTAGGTGAACCTGGGCCACTCACCTACAGGTGGATATTCAAACTGTGGCCTCAAGTCCCTCATGCTACCAAGGGCAGAAAAGTACTTTATTTGCATGAGAAAAGCAATATATTATTGGTAAAGAAGAGTCGGGATAAATACTTTAAAGACTATGAGGCATTTTGATGCTACCAGGGTGAATATAATGTAACTAACTGAGATAAATGGGTGGCTGGGAATAAGTAATAAAATAAATAAAACTAGATAAGTGAGTGCTTAATAAAGCTCTGCTGTTCCTTCAGAGAACAATGAGCTTTTCTGATGTTCTAAGATTAGTAGCGTGTGTGTGATCTTAGTGGCTACCAAAATTCATGTTAGAAAGTGAACAAATCATGAAGGTTTTACCTAATTTTTATTTGTGTTTTTAGGTTTGAATTCCTGAGTGTCCTTGCCCTGAGAGACAAGGACATGCTAAAGCTGTGCTGAAGCACTTGCAACAATCCAGCCAGTGACTCAGTGTAAATCTTATACACTGCTTGGAGATAACATCTAAAATAAAAGTGCTTTTTCTCCTCCTTTTCTTCGTGGCCGCTGTTGTCCTATGAGAAAGGGCTCTCTGTGTATTTAAACATTGATGAACTCTTAAGTAAAGAATCAAAACAAAGAGAAAAAAATAGTCCCCAGGAGTGTGTGAACAGCAAGGGCTTCTCTGCCTGTGCCCTGATTCTCTTTCCCCTTCCAACAGCTGTAAATCTTCGTAGTCTCTCTCCTTGTCCACTGACTCTGCTAGAGGCAAATGAGCAGGGACAGGCAATATTCAACCCTAGAGAGAGAGAATGCTAAAATAATCCCTTTCTACTCCCACCCCCCCTTTACACTCTCCCTTCCCTGGGCAGCCACACCAGTGCCAAGATGTGTCAGCACATGCAAGGGTTTGTCTAATTCCGTTTTAGATCTCCCTTATTTGCTTGCAGGACTTAAATTAGTGCAGATTTTATAATGGACTGATCAAAGATGAATGGAAACCTCCTCTTATCCCCATCTCAATTTCCTGAATAGCAGCATCTCTTTCTATCCATCAGGCTTTGGACACTGCCTCTCTCAGAATCCTTTCTCTTTCCCCTATTTTTTTACTCAAATAACGAAAAAAAAAAAAAGGATAAAATCCATACGAAGTGTGTAGCAACACCATCCAGTTTGTGTCTGGGAGTCCTTCTGTGGAGGTGACAACACATCACATTCACAGGGAGCTGGGAAGCATCACTGGGAGTTGCATTTATCCCAGCCAGGGTGGTGGCTGAGATTCCCCTGTGCTCCTCCCTGCTCCCAGGGACATTGGCTGTACAGACCTGAGCCAAACCCAGTGCAGCAATGACATATTTGGTACAAACCACATCTATAACTGCAGGGATTTTAATGTAAGTAGAGGCAAGCAGCAGCTGAATGAACTTTTTAAATCAAGAACTGAGACTCCAGAGGACTTGGACTACGTGGCTTTTTGATTGTTTTTATGATAAGGTTACTCTCTTTGTGTCAAACGGAATTTTATCATTGCCTTTTGAATAACTGTGAGTTCAAACAATATTAAGATGTTCTTCTCTTTAACCCTGTCTTTTCTATAGAGGAAGTATGTCATACAAAGACAAAAGAACTTAAGAATTGGTATTTTTCCATTATATCACACATCTACAGGCCATGAAGACATCACCTAGATGTGTATTTAGCTGAAAATTCTAAAATTGGTTCAATTTTTGGCATTTAGCACCTGGGGCCCTGGTGATTGGGCCTCAGTGGTGGATTTGAACCCAGAGCAGGCCGGACACAGCGGTGACTCCAGCTGGCCCCTAAAGCAGTGATATAGAAATGAAAAATCCCCTATGAGCTGCTGGGTACACGGTGCATATTTTAATCACCAGTTAGATGGTCTGTGCAGGGAGCACAGCCAGAATATCCTTTTCTTTCTCTATGAGAGAGCTCCTGTGCCTTTAACCGAGTGTGACAGTTCCTTAACCGCCGTGCCCCTCGCCAGAGGTTCATTTTCCTCCCCCGGGACATCACTCAGAGTAATTGTCCCCAGTAATAATCAATAAATCCAAATTATCTTGAATAAAGCCAGATTTATTTAACACAGTGTAACAAATAGAAAACCAGAAAGAAAATCCATGTAAATACAATTTAAAGAGAGCAGGCTTGTCTGAGACTATGGACTACGTAGCAAGAACTCCATCTGGCCAAGATATTTTACAACACTGTGTAGAGACCAGTGCATTAACCCTTTAGATTAAGGAAAGCAGATTTTTGACTTGGGAAAACTTCAGGCTGCACAAAACCTTCTTTTCTAAAAGACCCTCTCTTAAATAAAAATTTCTAAGCTCTCCACCTTGTTAACCTGCAGAGTAAAGAAAAAATACTAAAGATAGAGGCATTCTTTAATATGGAAAGTATTTTTTTTTTTTTTGGAAAATGCCACTCTGGAACTTCTCATGGAAACGCCTTAAATATTTTTCATTTTCTTCCCTCAGATGGGAGGCCATCAGAATGTTCTCTAGAATCATCTAGTGGCCCTACAGCCTTTGGATGCTAATGGCACTGGGATCAAATTCAGGCAAAACAAATTTTTACATCAGATTTCTTTCCCGTAACTCAGAAACCAAATGCCATTCCCGGTCCTTTCATCAGCTGTTTTTTTATTTCCCTGTTCCTAGAGGTCGAGTTCTCAGAGTTTGTGATTTCAAAATGCCATTTTCCTGGGACTGCTGGGTTCCAGAACGACTTCTCCGTTTTTGTGATGACAGAAGCTTCTCCTAGAACAACACTGCTGAATCTCTTTCTCCAGCTATTTAAAATTTACACCCACAAATCATCTCTACTGTTTGGTCTTTGCCTCAATCCCTGAACACACATTCACAGTGGTGCAAGTGAGATTCCTCTTCCCCTGGACCACTCTTTCAGTTGCTCTTCCCCCTGAAAGTCCTTTATTGTTTGATTCTCTATGCAGTGAGAGCCTGCACCATTCAGAAATTGATAAGGGATTTCAGCTGGAGATGCATTTGTAACTTTGTTCTTTCCAGGACTGGGTATTCAGAGGCTGGTTTTCCAATCCTCCCATGTAAGATGATTGTGCTGTGATGCCACCCTTGAAGAAGCCTCTGTTGTCATCCCATTGATCAATTATTATAAATTAGTCTTTGAAATTTTGATGGCAAATTGATTAAAAAGGGGGCTTCCAATATTAGTGGTTTAAATGTGACTTTTTCTTGTTGTCATAATTTACTGTAGTGTCCAAGCAAGTAATTTAATGAACTTTGGGAAACTGATTGAATTGTATGTGCTCGTGCCTCCACGTTGAGGTCCCATGAGAATTCAGAATTAAGGTATTAGGGCAAACTGCAGCCTTTCCCTTTCCTCTGAAAGCCTTTAGGACCTTCATAACTTTGAGAATGGTTCCTCTGCCAGATACAGTTAAAATTAGCCAACTGTTTCAAAATTTTGGTGTGCTTATGCACATGCCCAGAGCATGAGTGTGCAAAGCTTATTCCCTCAGAGAGCAGAGATAAAAGGAAATTTGCCACTATAATTGAAATTGATAAAAGCATTCAACATTTTTAACAGAGCAATTTGAGACTACTCTTATCACATTCTTGCTTTTTTGCAAAAAACTGTAGTGACCCACATCCTCATATTTGTTTATGTCACTGCATGCAAGATTGTGATAAGTAAAAAAATGCAGAGTACCCCAAAATAACTTTGGATGTAGATAATTGCCCCTCTGAAAACCTCGTTTGACCAGATTATTGTGCAGTTCTCAGTGTGTGTATTTAGAATTTGTGGGCAGCTTTTAGCATGCACACAATTCTCCTCAGACACATTCCTTCTCACGCCTGACCTCCGTTTTACATGATTTTGAGCTGTTTTCCTCTTAACGTGAAGCTATTCCCAGTGCATTTCAACAACATATTTAGCATGCCATTAATTTTTTTCCCCTTCAAATCTCATTCCATCTGATAGCCTGGCAGCTCTGACTATAACCAGTTTCCTTCTCATTACCAGTCCTTTAAAAGGGAGGAAGAAGGCATCTTCAGGGTTTCGTTACCTTTCTTCTTTCCCATTGTGAATTTCCTACTTTGTCAAAAAAACACGGGGATTGTTGTTCACAGTGCTCATCCCACTGACAGAGAGAGAAATAATAAAACCATAATGCTCAAATTGAATCAAATGCTGTCATTGTGTTGCAGATAATTGAGCATATTTTTAGAGTCCTCCTGGGTGGAGATTTTGGGGATTTTTTTTCTGTTAAGCCATCCTCTGTGCAGGTGTTTTTATTTGGGAGGATGTTTTCTTCTTTGCTCTGTTTCTGAAGCACAAAGGGCACAAATGTTACCAGAATTCCACCACAGCCTTTGCTGCTTTTCTTGGGGGTTAACAAGTTGCTACAAGGAAGGTCTGGTCTCATCTTTTACCCTAAGTGTTGGTATCAGTAGAGCCTTAACAATCAGTGTAACAATTGTTAAGCAATTTTTTCTTCTTTTCTTTCCCTTAGAAGAGGTGCAGTTTGGCTTCCTGGCTCCCCTATTATCTTTTCACAGAGTGGCCCTTGGAAGTGGAGTCAGGAATGAAATCTCATCATACTTGGCACAGGAGAGGTTGATTCATTAAAATCAAGCTTGCCTGACTGAAAGGGTGAATTTGAGCTTAAATTTTTAATTTTTAGGTGTTTCCCAAGGATTTTCTTTAAGTGTCAAAACCTCCATTCTGTCTAGATTTTTAAACAAAAATATTCTGAGTATTGTTCCAAAGTGATTCTTTGCATTTTCAGAATTGTCTTTCGTTTTCAGTAGAAGATTTTACATGTCCATTGGCCAGATTCTTCATTAGGGCAGACTTCTATTTGTAAAAGTACTTGAAGAGAGTTGTTTTTATATTGTTGTCCTAGTTTTGGATAGGAAAATATTTCAAAGTGCAGAATCTGATAGCATGGAAAACACTTTCCTTCCACTTCACTTTTTTGAATAACTGCCTCAGTTGAAATACTATTCTGCTTCTCTTACTTTTTCCAAGTGCCCATCAATAATTCATTACATTATTAGGAAATGGATAAAGATGGAATAAATCATTTAATACAGTATTTTCCAAATTCATACCGATGTGAGTTTGAGTGTGTGGGATACAAGAAGGTGATTACCATTTCCAGCAAGTAAGAGAAGCAGATGAACTGTACAAAATACTCAGTAAATGCCTTGTGCTTGGCAATGCAACTCTCTGGCTCCCTGGACGTGGCACAACCCAAATCACTAAAAAACTGTGAACATACAGACCCAAGCACTGTCTGATGTGGCTATGCATGGCCAGGCTGTGAATTACCAAAGGATTTAAAGACTGTCCAAGGCTGATAGTTGCTTTTTTCCTGAAATTTAAAGTGCAGCCTTTAATGCTGTACATCATCATCTAAAGCAAGAGGGTTTCTGCCCCTCTCACTTTTCAGCTCACATATTTGGAGCAGATTTTTTAATAGAGCTCCTGCCTGTATCACCAGTGTGGAGCTACACCTTTGTAAGTCCCACAGTCAGAAATGTCAATCAGCTGAATAAAACTGTGCATGTGCTGAAATGCTTTGCTGACGGGGAAATTCAGGCTGCAACAGCTTCCAACCTGAACAGACCTAAACTGGGACCTGAGCATGGAAACCACTATAACATCCTCTCTCCCAGATAATTTCCCCACCTTTCAGTCCTCATGAAGAAAGGCTGCAAAGCCTCCCAAGCATGCAGAGTCTGCCCAGAAATCTGATCAGAGCTCAGCCAGTGCTCACGGATATCACAGGAGCAGGGAGCAGCACGTGGTACCTTCCTGGTCATTTAGGAATTGCAGAAGGAGCTAAGCTGAGACTGGCTACTGAACCTGAGGTCAAGTTTAATTGCTCTAAAGTAGTGCCATGGGAAGGAGGGGTTTAGTTACTTTCTCCAATGGAGCTTTCAGAAAAGTAGCCACTGACTCAGCTTATTTAAAGCTGCCTCAGGAACGAGTAGTCCACAGGGCAGAGGTGCCCACTTAAAAACACTTTGGCCATGGATGTCCATTCCTGCTTGATTTATAGGAATGTGACACAGGTAGTTGTTTGACAAGCCAGAATGCATTCACTCCATGCTCTCTCCCTAGCTCATAAGCCATGCTAATGGTATTAATAAGGATTAATGGAGGCTTGAGAGAATTAGGAAAGCATCCTGTATGCCAGCCCTTCAGCAAAGCCATGTCTTAAAATTTATTACATTTACAAACACATCTCACAAAAAAAAAAAAAAAGATAAAAAGGAAAGGAAAAGGAACCAAAAACCCCTCCTGCAAGCTCAGAGCTGGTGGCAGAAGAGTTGTTCAGCTGAGGGGAGGTGGAGGACCCTGAAGCCAAGAGGAGAAGAGGAGGGCAGCTGTGGGAGTGGAGGAGCTGGCAGGGCTGGCTCAGCCCCGGTGCCAGCACTGTGCTCCAGCTGGCAAAGGGGAGATGCAGAAATGCTGCTCTCTTGCTCAGCAGATCTGCTCTTAATTACCTGCCTGTAAATCAGGATTCATTTAATAAGTCTGTGGAGCTGGACAGTGCGTAGGCTATGGTACCTGCAAGCTGAGTTTCTCTGCCCTGGGTATGTGCAGGTTTCAGCTGCTGCTGTGAACATCTTTTCTCAAAAATTCTGCATTTTGCTTCATAATCCAGATCTGAAACTGTCTTAAAACATAAAGCTGAGTTCAGATTTGTACCACCAACAAGAGGTTTTCAGCTGCAGCAGCAGGGCAAAGACTCCAGCTCCCAGCTGCAGCACGGGGCCAAATGCTGCCCTGAACTCCCTGGTGCTGAGGTACCAAAATGAGCAGGAATGAAACAGTGCAGTAGTCTGTGTATATGAGAAATATGAATGAGGAGAGCTTTTATGAATGAAAGAAAAACAAACCCCAAACCTGATAAACAAAGGTTTTAAAAGGCCCTTGACACAGGTCAGTTCTAAACATTAGCAATCCCTGGCAAAATTGGCTTAGATGAGACAAGTCAGAGGTGCTGATTCCAGCTGAAAACTCAAGTGCTGACTGCTTTGGGTACCTTGCGTTGCTTTGACACCATTTTTCAGAGATCTAGGATGGCATATTTTATTTCAGAAGAGCTGAATATCAAGACCCTGTTTTGGTGACTTTAGAAATGTGTTTAGATCAGAAAACGACTTCATTCTCCATTACTTTCTGAACCCTCTTAAAAGTAACACATTCAACTTCTGACTGCAGAGTTTATCCAGCTTTAGGCTGCTGTATCCTTCCAGCAGCAGCCCTTTGGCTCCTGTAAAGGATGAATGACTGGCTGTCTATCACAAAAAAATGAGCCTTTTCCATCACTGTCTTCATTTCTAATTTACATCCACTGGCACTTTCACTTATATTCCCAATTTTTGTCTCCTGAGAAGGAAGCTTTTCATACATCCATTGTTAAGTAGAATCACCAGGAATTTCCAGAACAAGGAGGGAAAGAGATTAAGAAAGAAAAAACCAACCTTCTTTCCCTTCTTTTTTTTTTTTTGTAAAAAATGTCTTTTTTTTTGTTCTCCAGCCAGATGGAATTAGGGCAATTGTTCACTTGCAAGTACTATGGAGATTAATGAGGTCCAGAGGCAGAGCCATGAGAAAATAGAAATGTAAAAAAGTGAAGTTTCCAAAAATACAGCCTCCACGATACCATAGGGATGGATCAGATTGAATGTTTCATCTCATAGCCTGACTGGGCAGGCTGCCTCATGTTCTTAGCTTATTAAAAACCTGAACCCTTTTTTTTTCACTCTCTCAGGCCTGCCCTGGTGAAAACAGAGCTGATGCTGATGACCTGCATGTTTGCAGCCAAAGAGTCACAGCCCTCACTTGGCCAAATGTTTAAGAATACATTTAAACCCATCTAAATGTTTTAGACTGTTCTATTTGCATTTCTTTGGTGAGCTCACTTTGAATTAACAACGTGTGTTGTTTTCAGAGCTCTGTGAGAGAGGGAGGGAGCACTGGGAGGGCTGCTGGGATTAAACTGGGGGTCAGATTTAGATCTGGGCTTCCTGACTTGGACCACCCCACTGAGGTACCCTGTGAGCCCAGCAGAACACACGGGGATTCAATTCCTCCTCCTGCAAGCACAGGCTCTTCAGTGGGATGTTTACAACTGATTGGAATGTCTGAAACTCCAAAGGGTCAAGGCTTTCTCATCTTCTTCCCCAAGGTCAAAATGACTGCCACCTGCCAAGGCCAGGATTGCATCCTCAGTCGTTATTCCTGCCTGTGTTGGGAAGCTTCCCAAGGCAGGGGTGAGGCTGAAAATCTGTCCTGCAAAGGGCTTGTGCCACAGTCTTGCTTGCAAAGTGATTTGCAAAAGCAAACAGCAGTGACCCACCTGCCCATGACCTACCCAGAGAGGTCTTTAAGCTGTGTGCTTGCACACACTAAACAGCCCTGATATGAAATGTTTGGAGACAATTGCTGCCTGCCTGAAGTTCCCAGATACTCAAGAGTTTGTTATCTCAAGCCATTGGCACAAGAATAACTACAAAAGACTCCCTCAGGCTGTGGGTCCAGCTTTCCTACACACCCATGGTCAATGGAGCATCTGAGTCTTAAAGTTGTTTGTGGAGAAGGAACAGGGAGAAGGGCTTAGAAAACAGTGCATTTATTTTCATGCCTTGTTCCTTTCAAGTGTTTTTTTTAAACAGTTCCTATTCTGCTGATAAATCCAAGACAGGCTGTATTAGAGCAGGAAATACTGTTTAAAAATGTTGCTTTAAAGCATTAGCTGTGGTCTGAAATTTGCTGTGTTAACAAAGCATGGAGAGGAAAATTCACAAGGCAGCCACTAAAAATTTCAATACTCAATACACAGGACAGTTAAATTTAAAGCAGCTTAAATGACTCTTGTGTTTTACCTGCTGTTGCTGCCACACACAGATCTTGTCACTTTAAATCTTCATTTGGCAATTTTCTGTTCCATAACTGTAGGGTATATACTTGGATCCACAGAAGTATAATATTCTGACAGCTGTTTCCTTTGCTAGCAGTTTATTTAAGCACATTATTTGGTGCAATTTAGACCTCATTCAGAACTACTTCAAAAACTTAAAAAGACTCATTTCTCCCCCTGCTTGTCTGTCTGTCTGATACCACTCCAGTCATCAGAGCTTCCAGTTCACAGTATCATTTCAGCCATAGTTAATCAAACTCAAAGAGGAAAGGCATATGCTTTCAGGCTAGATTTAACCTTTATGTGGGTGCCAGAAAATCTTTGGATGTAGAAAGAAATAAGAAGAAAATGCTTCTGCTGAGAATATCAGGAGGGTATTGCTTCCATTTATAAGGGCTGCTCCAGAACTTGCATTATATGAAGCAAATTAGCTGCTTTGAATGAAATATGATTTGGGTTTAAGACTCTATAGGAAATTCTTGTCCTTTATGCACTAGCCCCTGGAGCTCAGACACACTCCCAGACCTGCAGACATCCTTGGTACATAACTCCTGCTGAAAATAGTGAGGATTCATGTCCTCAGCATGGAGAATAAGGAGGGTTTTTTAGAGTGAGGTGGTTGTACAGGAGTGGAAGGAAAGAGAGGAATTATCCACAAGGCATGGCAGAGGTTTGTGTGATGGCAGAGGTGGCACAGGTGTCCCTGGGGAGGGGGCAGGGTGTCTAAAGTGGCTGCTGGGATGACACAGCAGCCAGCAGTGGGGAAGGCACAGCTGCTTTAGGAGGGTGCAGTAGATACAGGCAGGTGAACAAAGCCCCAGCTCAGTCTGGACTCATGGCCAAGGTTTCCTGAGGCCTGAATAAGCATTGAGTCTTGTTTGCTCTTTGAGCCTCTCTGCTGAGCTGGGAGCAACCAGGAGCTTTTGGAGCCACAGCAATGGAATAATTTTGCAAATCCTGCTAAAGGAGAACCACGGTGCGTTCCCAATCCACCCCCAGCACAAAGCTGTGCATGGGACAGAGAAATCCAGATCTGTGCCTCAAAATCTGAGTTTCCAACCCGGTTCCTGCCCCCTGGCAGAAGCTGTACCTTGTCATGCACCTCTCCTGCAGCCTCCAGCCCCACTGGCTGCACCCCTGCACCTCCTCCTGCCCCAACCTGCGTGTGCCGCAGGAGGGGCTGACATCAGGCTTGCTAACGTGGCTCCACAGCCCGAGATATCCATCTCCCAGAAGTAATTAAATTAACCAGATTTACGCAGGCTTCCACCGCATACCTTGGGTTTTCCAGAGGGCTGCCAAGAACTGGGGCTGAGCTGCATGCTGGGAGAGGCAGGAAGGTGGATGGGAAGCTGGAGGTGTCCATGGTGAGCACAGCATGGAGGAGATGCCTTTGTCCACTGCCTCAAAGCCAGGTTTGCCTCCTCCTGGCAGCTGGCAAAGGGCTGTGGAGTTTTGGGAGGAGCCCTGCCCCACTGCAAATCGAGACAATCTTTGTCTGGGCAACAGGTCCTTCCAGGTTATGTCTGCTCCTACCCTCCCTGTGCTATCAGGCTGCATCTGATGTGGGAGCTCTTCCTCAGTTATAAACTAATTTGTAGCGGGCAGCAGGGTGTTTGGTGGTTAGAGGAGGCAGGGGAGGGTGGCATCCCTGCTTCCAGCAGCAGATCCAGGCGTTTCAGCCAGCCCCCACAGCTCAGCCCAGCAGATTAAACCTGCCAATCTGTTGCTAATATCTGTATTAGCTCATTTTAAAGTTAGTTTAAGTAGATCTAATCTGCAGTTCAGTCACGGCGTACGGTGTGCACACAGTCATTTATTCAGTGCCACATCTTTCTCTTCTTAGTAATTCACCCAGACCCGCTCACCATGAGGACACTAATTGCCTGCATGAGGTGCAGTGAGATTTAGCCAATGCCTCAAGTATTTGGGCAAGTCGTGTTAAAAGCCCGATGAGTCAGTTTATCCATCTGTGTAATGGGGCATTCCCTTTGTCTCAGCGCTGCTGAAAGGCATAATGAGATCTCGCAGGGATGTTGGGCTGCAGGAATTCAGCGTCTCCCAGGGCTTGGTCATCAGCTCCTGATGAAGCCAACCTTGCTCATGAAAGGAGAGGCAGAGACTTCCAAGAGTCCAGCAGGACTGCTCAGATGAGGAAGTGCTGGAGAAGTTCTTTGTGAAGTTCTTTGAAGCTCTTTGGAGAGCAGCAACCAAAGCATGAAAATTCCTGCCCTTGCCAATTTTAATGAAATATGACCAAGTTAGTTTTAGTGGGGTTTACTTCAAAATGTCCTTTTGTGTCTGAAGAAAGCGAAGTGGCTTTGTCAGCTTTGCTTGTGAGGTAACAAAAGTATTACACTTGAAATGGAGCTGTAAAGGAGCAGTCTTTTAATTTAGTGGCATTTGGTATCACTCAATAAATGATAGACTAACAGCAGCTAGTGTTTGTCTCAGAATTTCCCAGGCAGATTTCTCCAATCTTGGGGGAAAAATACGACAGCGAAGAATGAAGTTCAGGGAAATTGAGGCCAAAAATGCCCTTACAAGTCTCTGCTGTCACAATTGTACAAATTCAGAGCACATGGACAGTGGGTGCCCGCCCTGGACAGGTGAGTTACTGCTCTCAGATCTCCCAGGAGCAGGGGCAGCTCTGGTCTAACTCTCTGTGCATGTGTTTTTCTTCTGTTTTTCTGTTTCTCCTTTGCCTTTTTTATGACAAGCACTGCAGTGAAGATCTGCTTCCTTTTGCTCATTTTTCACAGCTTTCCATAATTCCTGGCCCAGTTAACTCTGGCCTTGTTTGGACATGCTTCTGCAGCTCTGATTTTCACCATGGAGCTGGAAAATCAGATGGTTTCAAATGGCTGGAGGGTGCTGCCAAACAAGTGGGGATCAGCTTGGTCCCTCAGTCAGAATGTTTGGGGTCACTGAATACCTTTGCTTTTAGTGTCCTTATGGGATAACATTTCTACCCTTATAAATGCCAGGTATGAGACAACAGCTGTTTTCTTTGGGGGAAAGAGGGTATTCCTGTCCAAGGAAACTGGCACAGCTGCTAAACAACACAACTTCCTAAAGGACAAGGAAAACACATCTTCTGGCATCTTTGTTCATTCACCCAGTTCCCCACCTGGCAGTGGATGTGTTCACTTTGCAAATGTCACTTTGTCATAACACTTTGTCCTTTGCTGTCTACTAAATTTTACGCAATGACAGTCATGGTGAGCTAAAGTTTTAAAGTCCTGAGGGCTAGTTCCATTCTCACATGAGATTCCAGCTAGTCTTTCCTGAATATTTTAATTCAGCTCCATGTCTTGAATAACTCAGACCTGCTTGGCTTGCAAAATCTCAGGTTTTATACTAAGAAGGAGAAGAAAACAAGTAGCACTTTACATTGCTCAGACTCAAATAGTAACTATGATGGAAAAATTCAGTCTTTCAGTGTCCAAAAGTGTGTGGTACAACCTGGCCCCACTTGTTGGATCATCCCTTTCCCTATCGCATGACCACATTCTGTGACAGTAAATAAGCATGCATGTCTGGCTTTCTGTCCCCATTAGCCTCTCCATTTCTTGTGACCTTCCAGTCTCTCCGCTCCAGGTGTGCCAGCAGGTGACAGCCAGTGACTTCATGACAAATGAGCCCCTTCTCCACCTGAGCTGTCTCCGTGTCCCCTGTGCTTCTGTGCTTGATGGAACACAGCTCAGGATCTGTTGCAAATTGTTTATTTCATATTGCTCTATCAGGCACCATTTTGTATGGCCAGGATTAATCTGCTGCCCAGGCAGAGCACTGGAGAGGAAAACAAATACTCAGCTTCTGAACAGAAAGGTGACTGGGAGAGTGATTGTGTGAGTTCACTGAGCGTTACTGTTACGAAACATCTGTGCTGTTTTGCAGGATTGTGCAGATAACCAGAATGAAATGACTCACCCAGAATGATGGCAGAGAATATTCAAGATATTTCTGTATCTCTCAGACTCAGGCTGTTGTACCTCAACCACCAATACATCTTCGGGGATTTCCCTTTTTTGACCATAATACCAAAGCTAAAAACAGATCAGAAAAAATGAGATCTATTTTGTGGGCTGAGAGAAAACCACTGAAAAATCCCAGATCATTCTGCCAAGCCTATGAATTACAAATAGCAGACATGCTGGCTCAAGCAAATCCTGAGTTGCCAAAGGCTCACCGTTATCTGCTTTGCGATGCTCCTTGCAGGTGTCAGCTGCTGTGGGCTTAGCAGGCACCACACATCCCCTTGGACAGGCTAATACCTTTCCTGAGAGACATCTCTAGTCAAGACACAGCTGGAAACAAACGTGTCCTGTGTCTTCTCTGTCATAACTCATCTTTGCAGGGAGGCTCATGGAAGAACTTTGTGCTGTGACTGTTTTCTTGTTGGAGGCAGGGGAAAGCACCATCCAGTGCTGAGGGCTTTCTGCTTCTCCAGGTCCTGGCCTGCAGCATTTCCCTCCTCACCTGGAATGCAGGATTGCTCCTTCTCCCTGGCTGCCTGTTGGCTGTGCCCTCCTGCTGGAGGGGATTTGTTATTCATTTCTGAAGGACCATGGTTAGACCTCTGCCCTCTCTTCTGCACACAAGCAGCAGGCTTCGTTCACTCTGCTAGTTTGAGAAGGATGATTGTGGGAATTCAGTGTTCTGCAACTAAAGAGCCACGTCCAGCAGTGCCCCTTGTTATATTTGTACCTGAGGGTCTTTATGATCACAGTCCACAAGTGGCTGAACTGGCTGCTGGTTCCTGGGCCTCTTTTCTCCCCATCTGGGCTTCCTTTGCCCAAACTCTCTGCTCTGGGATCTGCTGATGGACATTCACACCCCCTGTGCTGCTGCACTGTGTTCTCCTGCAGGGACTGCTGATGCAGCAGCTTCAGAGTGGGACCCTCGACAAGAAGAAATCCTGCACTTAAAAATCCCCTGTTAACAACATTCAAAATATGATCCGTTAATCAAAAGCACATTGCTAAAAATACTCCCAGTGCTTCTCGTGCTAATTCCAATAAAGAATAAACTTTCACGGCAATCTGTGAGCCGAGTGAGTTTTCAGTAAAAGTATACACAAAGAGAAGAAAATCTATAACTTTCAAGTAATTTAATCGAAAGGATACATTTACAACTTGCCAAGTATATTTTGGGAATGTTGTTAAACTAATGAATTCTGAGGAATGACACCACTTAGATTCAACATGATAATAAGCACAGAGATATCCCTTGTTGATCTCAATTTCTTCCCACTGGGAGCCTTATTAAGCCTGGCAGTGAGTCTCAGAAAGTTTTTGCTAGGAATGGGCTGTTAAGACCAAAGGAATGCTGTGCCATTAGAGGTGGAAACAGGTAAAATATTGGGGATAAGCAAGAACATTTTGAGTAAGTTGGGAAATCTTGAAAAGGAAGAAGGTCCTTTTGAAGGGCAAATCAGAGGAATTCTTAACATTAAAATTGCTTTTGTTCCATGTTTTGTTCAGCCAGTCTAATAAATAGAGAAATCATATAAGTTTAGTGACTACTCACATTTCATTGGAGAGCTCTTGAGCAGAGTCCTGCTGTGATCATGTCATGACCAATTGTGCATAATTTGTTTGCACCATTTCCTTACTGAAGAAATTCTCTAGAAAAATCATAAAACACAAAAATTATGATATGTTCATGTAAAATCTCTGAGTAGAAAAACCAAGAAGATACATTCCTCCACAAGAAAAAGTTCATAATGAATAATTCAACTTGCTATACTAGTTACTGCAAGTCCTGCCCTAGTTAGCCAGGCTGCAGAGTGCTGAGTTAATGAAGGCTACTGCTCTGACAGGGAAGAGAAAGAGCATGATTTCAGCACACTTACAAATATATCTCTCTATCTAGATTTTCAACTTCATTAAGTGGAGTTAATAAAACTATAAAAGCATATCCTTAGTGTGCAGTACATGAGTGCTCCCATTAATTCAACTGTTGTTCCTTATGTTTAGAGTTAAGCAAATGCTTTTAATGATTTGCTGAATTCCAGTCTCTGCTCCACGGACTGGAAGTTACCTTTGCATTTGTACTGCCCAAACAGTCAAGAAATGATAAAGGAACAGCTCCTGAAATTATTAAGAGCTTGACCTGTCTGCATAGTACTCATAATAATAACTCTTTTGTCATCAAAGAGATTCTCACTGCAGCCTGGGAGGGTGTAATTTTCTCGGGGGCCATTGTGCGTGTGATCCACAACGCTGTCTCATCAAATAATCAAGCGCTCTGCTGCCGCTGGGATGTGTCAAGTTACACAAAGAAAATTATGCTTTTTGTGTGTCCATAAAACGAGAGTTCAGGGAGGCTTTTTAGGATGGGAATTATTAAAAAAAAAATAAAAAAGAAAAGAAATTTTTTCCATCTCCAAACGCACGCAAAAGGAGAAAAAAATAATTTTCCTTTCTCCTTAAATCTTGCTCCTTAAATAACAATGATCATAAGCAGCAGGCTGTTGCAACAAAAGAGCAGAAAAAAACATTTAAATGCACAACTCCAAAACAGACAAAGGATAATTACAAGGTAGACATGACATAGGTGAAGTGGCTTCTGCTTTTAAGGAAAACAAGATTAAGGAAAGCAGTATGGTTCCCTTTTTTATCCACCCAATCTAATCCCAACTCCAAGCAAGGAGTGGCACAGAGGCATCACAGTTTGGCACTGTGACCCCAGCTGAGGAAATTGCCAGAGCAAGTGCTTGTGTGCCATTAGCATGGTGTGCTAAATGTTCAATATGAGCTTCAAAGGCTTTGCTGAATTTGGGGATTTGGAGCATTTTAAGCAGTGTTTGTTTAGAGCTGGATGTTTTTAATACTGTTAGTTATTTGCAGTTAGAAAGAGGTTTGCACCAGAAAAACGTGCTCTTAGCTGTGTGCTTGCTGGTCTGGTCCATAATATTGCCACTCTCAACTTATTCTGCTTCTCTTTTTAATACTGACAATATTCATATTCTGCTTTTGTCTTCTGCCAGAATTTGAGCTCTTGCCTCAGGAAATGTGTAGGTCCTACCTGCAGTTATTTTCCAGTTGCAGGTATTGAGGTGGAATTGAAGAAGTGTTCAGCTCCAGATCAGCTCTGCTCTGCTGGAGTCAATGGGAGCTTTCCCATTGATAAGTTGGGGGGGACAAGTAGATCTTGGTGTTGCAGGAAATCTCCTCCACCAGTGCAAATGATTCAGCAAGTCACTTTGGCAACGGCCAAGTATGCTTCATGGTTTTTTGTCCTTGTTAAGTTACGGAAAGTCTTGCTTTGACCGAGTCCAGGATTAGATGTTTGCATTTTTAGAGCTCTCAGATTTAGCTCTTGTTCCTGTAAAATCAGTAACTTTGGTGTGTGCCAGATCATCTTCCTCTGCTGAGAAGCAGAGTTTGCTGCAACGGGTGGCTTGAGGATCTGCCTCCTAAGGTCAAATCAGAGGTCACTTTTCCAACCACAAGCTGAAAAATCACTACAGCTGGGCAAATACTGCAAAAAGCATTTATCTAGGAGAGGCTATGTGTTTGCCTCAGTGACACTTGCTTTCTGCAAACATTCATGTAAGCAACCTTTTGTTTGCACAGTCAAACACAATATTGCAGACACCATACTATAACTGTGCTCACTTGGCTGTTTGGAGAGTTCCTCCAAAGGCCTGGACTATGAAATTATATATGGACTAATGGAATAAAAAATATTTGATTATCATGACTCTTTCTTGACCATCAGAAATGGAAAAGAAAATCTCAAAGTATTGCAGGATTTGTGATAGAATTATGACAGCTGGTAACTAAATTTAATATCTTTATGCTTTTTGATCTTTGTAAAATGGAGATAATACTTCCTTAATGCTAAAGGGCTGAATATGAGGATAAAATAATTTAAAACTTCAGGGTTCTCAGCTTTTGAACAGGCAAGGTTTGTGTAATAGGTGGACAGATTAAAATGTTGATCAGTTAATGGAGACACCAGTTAATGGATAAGTTGTTCATAGAATAAAAGAGAGAAATTTTGAGTGAAATTTGGTTTGCACTATTGAATTGCAGGGCATTCAGCACTCAGTCACAGCTTCATTCTACCCCTGAAGGATGTGTCTCCTTTACCTGTGGAGGATTTTCCTGTTATCACCTCACACCCTATTCTTAATTATCATTTTGCAGAAAAACAGTCCCACCTCTCCTTTCCCAGCCCTTTACACTCTGAACTGTTCTTGCAATTTCTCCAGTTTGCACTGTGCAGGGATGTCTGTTATCCTGCCTGTCTTTAGCTCTGTCTCCTCACATGTGGTGTCCCTCTGCTTCCCCCACAGTTCTGTGTCTTGTGACAATGTGCACGCTTCACTTTCCATCCCCCTCTGGGGTGGGTCACTGATGCATGAACAAGCCCCCACCCCTGCTCCCAGAGGCACTCCACTTCTCACCTCTCACCATTCCCCCATCTGTATCCATTTATCACCACTTTCCAACTTGTCTAACCCCAGTTACTGAGCCATTCTTTTTTGTAGCCAATTGAGAATTTCACTATCAATGCCAGGCTTATTAACCCTAAGTCTTTTATGCTGTGTTGTATGGAGGGAGGAAAAAAAAAAGCCTTGTGGAAGTCCAAGTCAATTATGTCTGCTGCTTCAGCCCTGTCAGTTCTCATCGTCACCTCCACTCCAAGGAGTTAATCATATTTGCTGAGGATGACCTACTCTTCCTAAATGGATTCTGCTGGCTGCCCTTGCTTAGCTTCCCATTGCAAGAGCCCGTGTGGCATCTATAATCTTTCCCAATACTGGGGGATGTGGTATAATAATAACTCTCTAATTTTGTCATTCCTCCAGCCAACTGCCCCCGTGTACCATCACTTTTGTCAGCAAACAGTGATTTCTCCCCTAAAGGACTGTCCCAAAATGACAGCCCCTGTAATGGTCACAAGCCCACAGGACAAGGTGAAGGCTGATGAGCTACTGAACTGCTGAGAGGAAGAGTGGAGAGAATTTTCAGGCACCCAGGATGAGTGAGAAGATGCTGGGCTGTGTCCCTGCCGCGGGTCAGGAGCAGAGCTGGGAACAGAGCTGGCTTTTCTGATGTCCTTGGGCCTTGCTCTGGCTCTATTTTTATCTGGGAGCCTCTTGGCCATGGTGTCCCCCAGCACAGGAGCAAAAGGTACACGTCTCCATGTGCATCATTGGGGTGTTCCTGCTACCAAAGGCTAATGAAGCAGCAGATTGGAAAAGCAGAGCTGACACGGGTGATGAATGCACGGCGGGGCAGAGGGTGATCGTATGTAATGAAATGTGTCAATTCAAGTCATAATAAAAACAACGAAGTGAGGACCTGACAGGGAGGGTGGAATCCATCTCAGCAAGGCAGACCTGACTGTGCCAGTGCCCACGGGCTGGGCTGCTGCTGGCAGCAGGGAAGGGGACACGTGTCCCCAGAGGATGACCCACCACCCGTCACAGGCACCCAGCTTGAGGTGACCTGACCTCCAAAGGGCCACGTCTTCATCTGCTGTTGAAGAAGCAGCTTTGGTGGCTGATTTTCAGCATTCTAATGCTAGGAGAAGGCAGAAAGGCTTTGCTAATTATGTGGCTTGATGTAGTTAAATGCTCTTTTGGATTTCTCAGAGTAGCTAAAGCACCCCTTCTCCTCCCTACCCCACAGCACCGTGCAGGACACAATCTGATCCCAAGGCTCCTCAGGCAAAGAACAGGACAGTGTTGCCTGTGGATTATGATAATTACATCAGGGGAGCTGCTAGACTGAGCTTTGTATTCTGACTCCCATGTTACCCACAGTCTCAGACTGTGAGCTAAGGCCTGGCCTTGAGGAACAGGGAATCCCTGCTCAGCCACAGCATCCAGCAGACAAGAAAATCAACCTGGAACTCCTAAAATGAGAGTCTCTTCAGTAACAACTGAATGGCTGCAGTTAGATGTGTCATGTTGAAAAGAAATGAGGCTCTACTTGCCATAGGAATACACACCAGGTAGAGGTTATAATTTTTAGACTGCAGTCTAAAAGGTGGGGAGAGGAGGGTTATACTTATTATCTATGGTTATTTGTTAGAACTGCAGTCAACCCCAGGTTACAGTACAGCAACAGTAACTGCAGTCTAAAAAGTCACATCAAGGGAAACTGATCTTAAATTCCCCTCAAAAAGGGAAAAAAAAAAGAGAGCTCTAATGATAATCCTTGCAGAGTAGGTTTGCATGTCTTTGTCTTCATTGGGAAAATTTTTATATCAAAACAATCATTCTGACAAAAAGGACTGTTAAGTGTCATTTCTTGCCTGTTAGTCATGAATTTGTCCCTACTACATGCAGGTATTTCAAGCACTGCATAAATGTCACTCCACCAACACAATTCTCTTGTATATCTGGACCTGAATCTAATTGTTGCATTATACCAGTAGCAGAATAATAATTAGATTCTCATTGTAAAATAAGGAAAAGCTCACTGTAACTCATGGGATCAGATCTAAATAAAAGACTCTAATTTTACTGAAAATGGCGTGGATCCACTTGCTCTGTGTTAACTGAGATCCTGAGACCTCAAAAGATCTTCATAGAGAAAATCTGGGCTTCACAACTTCTCTATCTTTAATTACACAAATTAGGAGGCTTTTGTTTAAAACTTTTGTGTTGGTTTTGGTTTATATATCTCCTCTTCCCCACTCCTAGTAACCGAATTCTAAGTAAACTCTTTTTATCCTTTTTCTTTTTTTTTCCCCCCTCAGTTCTCCATCTGCCTGTAGTTAAATGTAGAAGCCATATGAAGTCTGTGTTGCCTTTCTTGTGTTTTCACAGCCGACTGTTCCTGCAAGGGAAGCTTCCACGAGGAGCCAGGGACCATGCACTGCATTAGCATCTGAGCAGGCAGTGCAAAAAATCAGATCTGATTCTGCCTGTGGAAGATAAATGAGCCAGAGTCCCCAATGCCCAAGATTTGGTCATCTCTTTATGAGTTCTGAAGTACCTATTAGCAGCTTTGATGAGTGCTAGGGGAGATGAAGTCTACCTTGAACAATGTTAGAAAGCTGAATCAAATCACTTGAAATCTCCCAGAGGGAGAAACAGCCTGAACTGGTTATAGGTTTATATGAACACTCTGATGATGGGGGGGAAAAGTGAGCTTTTTTTTCTTGAAGGAAAACTTCCCAAGGATTTACTCTTATCTGTAAGAGCTGCTTCTCCAGCCATTTTTTAGGTGTAGTTAAGCAGATTTGCTGAAGATTTTATCCCTGTTCTGTGTCTTTTCCACTGAAAGGTGCAACCTGCTAAGTTGAAGCAGGTGAAAATGAACTTTTCATGTGCTCTGCCAAGGCCTGCTCAGGGTGGCCCTGAGGAATATTTCAGGACAGTATGTCATTCCAAAGAAATACAGTCAAGGAATGTGGATCCCATGCTCATGTGTGGGTTGCTGGACACAAAAGAATATGAGCACACTGTTAAAACTGAGTTACTCTGACTTAGCAGGTCACAGTGTGACAGTGGAGCCACAGGAACTGCATTTGGATTTGTTTTTAGCAAAGCAGGATTGCTGAAAGTGCCTTTAAGCTTCCAGTTGTGGTTCTGTGTATTCCTCATCAGAAATGAGAATCTTCACTGCTAACAGATCCTAAAGCCATTTGCATACCTGTGCCCCAAATGTCTCTGTGCCAGGCACTTCAGAATTGGAGTTCAGCACTCCTAAAGTTTGTTGGGGTTTTGTATCTGTGCTTGGGATCAGAAACTGATCCCAGAGCTCCCAGACATTTGTTACCAGTCTTTGGCAGAGAAGTGACAACACAGAGGCAGGGACAGTCCCACTCACTCTGTGCCCTGCCTTAGGCTGCTTTGGTGGGGGCCAACACCTCTCCAGCATTTTCCTGCTCACCTTTACATTGCAAGACTTGGAGTAGCAAGGTTCTCTGAGCTTGAGCCCACAGACTGGGTGGAGAGAGGAAGAACTGCTGCATCCTTATTTTGTGGGAGAGGGGAGCCATGGTGGCCCTACAGCCTGACCACTGTCACTGCAGAGACCTGTGCTGCAGCCAGCCAGGATTCTCCAATCCCAGAAAAGTGGGGCCAGAGGAGAGGGGGTTCCTTCCTTCTGCAAGCAGTTGCCTCCATGACTGTGCCCGTATTTAGTTTGACAGAAAGGCCAAAAGGAGTGAGCTGGGAGGAGCTGATGTTTTTGGAGTGGTGGAAGATGTGGAGCACGCTGCTATCAATGCCCTAACTCTGTTTGCATCAGGGATGCTCCAAATCCAGCCAGTTTGCTGGCAGATAACAACTCTCTCAGCCCCCTCTATAACAGTTTGCACAGTCACTTGAGGCCTTTCCTTAAAATCTTGGTCTGGGAGGATGAACTGAGATCCAGCTGAACGCAGTTCATTTTCTTTTTAATGCATTCAGTGGATGCTCTGAAGCAGATTTTGATGCCAGACATCTGTGCTGCTTGCACGCACCCAGGAAAGGCTTGTTCTGTCATGACAGAGCTTAGAGCAGGATTATTTGTGTCTGATAGTGATGCTTGGTAGCAACTCCTGAAGCCTTGAACATTGCAAAGCATCAGAGGCTGTCACTGTCAGTGCTCTCCTCACTGCAGGGAGCTATGTAAGTAATGTTCAGCCTAATTTAGAAGAAAAATGAGTTGGATTTGCAGCAGAGGAGTGATTTTTCTGCAGTAGTCAGTGAAGTGGAACCCCCAGACAGCAGGGAGGAGATCCCATCTGGGGCTGTGTGTGGTGACTGAGGGGCTTGGGAGGAAAAGTGTTGTACCTGAAGGGCAGCCACAAGGTGGGTGATTGCAGTGCCATGCAACAAATCCCTTGCCAGCAGCTCAGACCCTGCTGGAGTCTCTGGAATCAGGGCTGTGCATATAGGGAAATGTTTTATTTATTTATTTGTTTGTTTGTTTGTTTGTTTATTTCTAGGTGCAGGATAGTCCTTCATCTAAAAGCTATTGCACTAAATCCCTTTGGCTCCTCCTTTGCCCAGTGTTTTCATCACAGGTGCTTGCTTGTGCTGTCCCTCTGGGCTGGGGTGGGACAGGTGACAAGTGAGTGCTGACACTAAAATACTGTGGGACATGAAGAAAAAGAATCAGTCAATAAAAAGAGATTTGAGCTTCAGAAGACACCAGCTTTGCCCTGCATTCTTTTCCCCTCGTTGCATGGAGCAAATGGTCAGGGATGAGTTGAACTTTAGGCCCAGACCAAGAATTTCAGGTATATAAAATGATTTGAATGGAAAGCTTGGGATCCTTACTGCTCCACTTCCCCGGGGAGCAAAAGAACTTTAGAAGCACAAGGGGAAGCCAGAAAAGCTTAGTTAAGCCCTAATGATTGCTGAAGGAAACCAGTAAACCTAAAAGAGGAAACAAGTCCCAGTATAAAGCTACCCACCCGCTCTGACCTGGGGAGGTTACTTTGTGGGCTGTGGTTTTGAATGCCTATAGTTCACAAAGACCCCCTCCTCCCCTCCTGCCCCCACAGCCACGGTGGTGGAGGGTTTGCAGGGCAGAGGGACTGCTCAGCAGGAAAGGAATTTTCCCACTGGGCATTAACCAGGGAGGAAAACTGCTCACAGGGTTTCCCGCAAGTGAGGCACTGCAAAACAAGTAACACAAACATCCCAAACCATTCATGGTCCTTTCAGGGCACCTGCTGCCTGCACAGGATGTCCCTCAGAACTGAGCTATCAGCTCTTTACCCCCATGAGAACCTTGAGGCTGTGTCACTGGCCAAACCCAGAGCAGGGATGGAGCAATGGAGAGCAGCAGGAACTTGTATTGTCGGATACGAAAGAAATACGCAGACTTTTTAGTAGTAGTTTAGGACTACTTAGGCAGGATTAGAAAAGGGGTTTGCTTTTCTTTATTCTTTTATATTTATATCTTTTTTAAGACAATTGTGGATTGGTTAATGAGGTTACTACTTTTATAATTTTACAGGATCGTGACATACTTAATTATCTTTCTCTGCCTAGGAGAAAGGAATGAAAAGCAATTTAGAAGTTCAAAACAATCTAGGTTGGTTACAAAAACAAGGACTATATTTATAGAAAATGCATGAGAACTTCTCCTACAGAAGTAAAAACATAGAACACTGCAAAAATCAGGGCGACAGGAACTCTGATGCTGTGGAAGGAAATTCAGACTGGTGGGAGCTCCACAGCAGCAGGCAGTGAGGCAGTGGGTCCTGTCCAGGTGGAGCAGTGCTTATCCAGTTGGAGAAGTGGGAGCCCTTTTCTGGACTGTGTTACTGCTTAGCACCTAGACCAATCAAGGGCTGCTGTGCTTGCCCCAGGACCAGGAAGCTCTCATGGTGCAAAGCCCTCTGTGCCCTGGGTTACCTGCCCTGATGTCCCATCCACTGCTCAGCACTCACCACAGGCTGGACTCTCACTTGTCCTCAGGGCTGAGGGATGGATTCTCTTCCTTTTCTTCTTTGTCTGTGTTTAACTGAAGAGTGATGAAGGCAAGAAAATCCTCCAGAAACAACTCTAAACTTGTACTACACAGGAGAGTGCAGGAGGGAAAGGTTTATGGCTGCAGTGGTAGATATCTAATCCTCTGCAGCATTTTTCCATGGAAAAGCCACATGGGGTCCCTAAACCTTTGAGCTGCCTCAAGCAGCTTTTATCAGCCCTCCTTTGCCTGCTTGGCTCACGTGCATTGCAGATGTTGCTTTGGAGGGTAGAGAGAGGCTGCTGATTCTTGAGCCTGGTGGTGTGGGGTCTCTCCATCCACCACTTCTGCATATTTAACTGCTGCCTTGGGTTCCTCAGCTGCTGTTGGGATGGTCATTAAACTGTGTGCTCTACAAATCTCTACCCAGAATATTCTTCTTTTCCATAGAGTAGGTTGTCCAGAAGACATCTTGTGTACCCTCTTCACAAAAGCACTGCCTTTTCCATACTGTGGTTATCCCAGCATTTAGGATTCCTCCAGGACAGAATTTTGATGAGTAGCTCCAGATGAACATCCAGCAGGCTTCCCAAGCCTTCTCAAAATCAGAGTGTAATAAAAAGTTCAGGCAGATCCCACTCATGATTGTGTTACTGCAGCTCTTCACAGTGTAATTCCAGCTTTGTTATCATTAAGATAAAGCTGCAGATTTTGCAGGTAGACAATGCCTTAGGCATGGTGCCAGCAGCCAGAGGATTTTAGTAAAGTAAAGAAGTACAGATCAAACACTGTTATCAGCTGCTCTAAATAAGAGGTATAATCCTTTGGGCTCCTCAGACACAGGCAACTGAAAGCTCCATTGGGTTTTTACACCTGGGTCTCCCTAAAAAAAGAGAATTCTTGGAATAAATGCAACTTGTCTGACATACGGAGAGAGAGCTTTAGGGAAATTATTTCTCTGCCACATTATTAAGGGTACAAGGCTCATACTTGAAGCTTACTAGTATTAGCAAAAGCCCTAAACAACAGCAGTTTGTTTTTGCATTAAAAATCTTGCTTTCTTTTCCCCCCCCTCCTTCCATTTCTCACTCTTTCTGCCCTCTCCCTTTGCTTCTTTGTCTTTTATTTTTGGTCAGCTCTCTCTCATTTTAGTTGATAAACAGAAAAGGCAACAGTGCTGGAACAGTCAGTGCATTGTCAGGGGGGCTGCCTTAATCCCCTGAAGTCCCTGAGGAATAGAAGGGCTGTGTTAAGTGGGCTTCAAAGGCAGGAGGTGGAATGAGGTGTGATAGGAAACCAGCTCTTACTAACTGGTTCACTTCAGGCTAGCTTTAAATAAATTGCAGCTCTGAGCTGCTTGGACATTGACAAGAGGGCTGTGATATTTGTGGCTGCACTACAGAGAATTTCAGCTTTTTAAAGCAGGAATGGGAATAACCTGAAAGGACTTAAAGCTGTGAGATTGTAAAGCAAAAAAACAAAACAAGCCTCTCAGTGTGGAGGCTCCCTGGGCTTGTTCCTGGATTGCTTCTCTCATAGACAAACTTTACCTGTCTCTTCAGAAAACACATCCTGCATTCCTTGTTATTTCCACTTGGTTCGGGGAGTGGCTGAGCTCTTTGGCAGCAGCTTTGAGAAGTGCCACAGATGCATTTTCCGGAAGAACTCGGGATAATGGGAGCTGAGTTTTGGAAAAACTGCTATTTAGCACCAATTTGGGAGTTACCAGAATACCACTCTGTGAGAAAAAAAACAACCCAAATGATCCCCACATTGGGTGCTGTGAAGTGAAACTCTCAGTCCTGGACTACAAATTGAGCACTGCCAAAACAGGATGTGGAATTTTTAGGGATCATTGGGGTCTCCTCTTCAGCTGCCTTTACCACCATGGATGTTTGTGGGTATAAAATTGCACCCAGTTTATCTGAGCCTGGAAGAACAGGCCCTGATTTTTTGTCTGTTCAAACTAAGTCAAATCTTAAGTACAACTCAATCCCAGCAGACTCCTCAGAGCGTGGATCAGGCTCCTACACAGTTTGAGTATTATATTCTCTCTTGCTCCCAGCTGCTTTTCAATCCTTAATCACCACCAATGGAGATGTAGATTGTTATGGATGTTGACATAATTGCTGGTCCACTGATATAAATCAACAGAGAGAGCAATGGGATCGTGTAGATTTATATCAGAGGAGGTTATTTTTATAAAGGTGGCTGATCAGAGTCAAAGTTCAGCAACAGCTTCTACATGTGTAGAGGTCTGGAATGGAGAAAATAATTTTATTTAGTTGAATAACATTTGTCTTTGCAACTCTGGCAGTTGGAATATCTTCATTTTTAATAAATTTGACTAAGATACATGTTGATGGAGTTGAAGAGCTGTCCTCCATGTAGGTAGCAATGGCTTGCTTGCCATTAATTTGGGTGACAAATGTCCCTCATCACATTCTCCTGGCTCTGCTTGGAGGAATATGGATGGTGGGGAATCCTTGAGAGCAGCTCCACCCACATCTGCTCCAACAAGATCAGCAGAAACAGGTCTGTCCACACCTTTCATACAAATTATTTCTGACCCTCAGTCTCCAGCAGCATTTGTTTAGGATGAAGTAATAAAAATCCCCACAGGAGGAGTAGGAATAATCACTTTAAATGATGGTGGAAACAACCTAAATTGCTACCATAGTTTGGAAGGGTGGAATATGGTTTTAGCTGTAAGACAGATCTGCATTGCTCTGATGGGACAAAGGGGCCTTAAGGTAAATACAGTTGTAACTTCTGCCTGCTCAGGGGCTGATTTGCATTCCAAATGGTGCAAATGAGCTGGTTTGGGTGATTGACATGCCAGTTTCTACCCAGTGAAGAGCACTATGTAATTTGTGTACACTCATCTCTCCAACCACAGCCGTCCTCCAGTTTGGCAGTGTCCCTTTAGGGGCAACTCTGAGCCAGCTCTGGTCAGACTAAACCCCAGCAAACACAGAGCCTGGGCACGAGGGGAAGGGAAGGAGGAGAGCAGTGAGCTGAGTAAATACCACGGGAAGGAATGCAAACCCCACAGAGGGCATTCCCAGTGGATTTCCACAAGATGTGTTGCTGTGTCCAGCACATCCGCTGCACTTCCCATCACAGCTCACCTCCCTCACACACAGGGCATTGTTGGCAGGGCTGTGACCCAAAGGGAGGTGAAGCCACACCAGGGTTCAACCAGAGACCAGCAGGAATCAGTGAAAACAAGGGGAACTGGCAAACCCAGCCCTGGCAGGAAAGCCAAGCTCACCTTCTGCAGGGCCAGGCTCCATGGAAAGTTCAGGACTCCTGGCCAGGTCTCCTTTCTATTGCAGGACTGGTCTTTTTCCCCAGCTCTTCACACATCCCTGTTTTTCCACCTGGCTGTGCTGTGGGAAGGCTGCTGGGAGGGCTGAGTGCAGCCTGTTCAGGAGCAACCACTTGTACCATTCCCAAGAAGATGGAGCAGGAGGCTCCCAGATGGCAGAGCTGGCTGGAAGGACACAGCCAAGCTCAGTCATGTGCCACGTGCAGGCTCCAAGACTGGAGGACACTACCCAAAATACTCTAATTAAAAAGTAACTTCAAATGGCAAGGAAAAGTTTCAGGTTTTATGGGTTTCTTTTGAGAGAGAAAAGGGGAATATCTATCTATCATTAATCTATCTATCTATCCATCCAACTATCTATCTATCTATCATCTATCTATCTATCCATCTATCTATTTATCTATCCATCCAATTGTCTATCTATCTATCCATGCATCCATCCATCTTCATGGATATATATGTAGATCCATAGTTATACAGATGTATGTACAGATATATTTTGTGAACACATCAAAGGTTCAACCACCCAGCTGCTGCTGAAGCTGCAGCTCCAAGGAGAGGTGCAGGCTGAGGCAGTGGTGCTCAGCTCAGACCCACTGGGATGGGCAAACCAAAGGAGAAGAAAGCCAGAGCTGCAGGGAAATGCTGCCAGAGGAGGGACCAGGTAAGGATGGGCCATGGTCCTGCCAATTCCAGTCCAAGCCCTGCTGTGTCCCCAGGGAAGTGCAGATGGATGTCATCCCATCCAGGTGAAATTGCAAGGTGCAACCAATCCCAAAGACAGCCCACACCTCAGGGCTGTACCTGCTCACTGCCTGCCTCCCAAACCCTGAGTCAGCCCCGCTGCTGGAGGAGTGGGAATGTGAATGACAAAGAGAAGCAAAGTCACCGAGCTGTTAGAGCCCCCCGTGTCAGCAGTGTGGATGTGTCCTTCCTGCCTGGATGCTGCCAGCTGGCACAGCTCCATCCCCCGGGGGTGGCCCTGCAATTATGCAATAGTGTGGCCTTGCAAATGTGCCTGCTGGCCCTGCTGAAAGCTGCTCAGGCAGCCACTGACCACGACAAGAACAGCAAAACTCTGTCTGCCTCTCAGGTAGAGCCCTTGGTGATAATTCCCACTGATTTTGTGCTAACCCTTCCAAGTTTTCAATATCTTATAAAAAAAAATGAAACAAGAAAGGACTCCCTGGATAAATGGGTGGATAGAAATCCAATATGCCAAATGCCCCACTGACATTTAAAATACTACATAATCTAACCCAAATATTCATACTTAGGGTGACAAATGTGCATATGACGACAGCTGCAATGAGAGGGGACAGTGACCAACACTGTCCCCATGACATTGGAGGCCTAAATTGTATCAAGAGCAATTCCAGTTCAGGCAGGTTTCAGGTGGATAAAAGAGTTTTTCTCTTTTCAGCCTGTTCCAAAACTCCCTGTCTCCTGAAATCAAGTCATTGAAAGATGCACTTCAGAAAGACACAGAAGCATTTATTCCCTTGGGAATGCAATGGAAATTTAACTTTGGACACAGGCTGACCCAGTTCACTCCAGTCACTGCCTGGGGGGAGAAGGGGGTTTGTCTCCCATTGCCTTGACCAGCTGGAGCACTGGAGGGGCTTCTACCCAGGATGATCCACCCTTGGGTCCTTCCAGCAGGATGGATCTCAGTTAATGATCAAACCTCTCTGCCTGCAGACAAGTGCTTGGTGCTGAATCTTGGGCAAATTCTTGATGTCTCCACAGCTCAGATTGGGAAAGCCCCTCCGTTAATTGGGAGCATTAGCAGTTTCCAAATTAAGAACTTCTTGGAGGTTAATGACACCCCATGCTGTGGTCAGGGAAGATCCTCCTATCATTTGCCTGTGGAGCAATTACTGCATTTAATTTTCCAGGCTTTTAATCTTTTAAATCTTGCACTGAGAGGTTGATCCTTCTGCTGTTGAAGTCAATGGCAGTCTTGTGATGGACTTGAGTGAAGCCTGAGTCAGGACCAGAACTACCTTTAGGTCAAGGGTCAGAAAATGTTATAAGTGATAAAGAACATGAATGGGAAAGACTGGTGAGCTGGCTGGACACTTCCTAAACAGGCTTGTTTCATGCTTTTGAAATTGTAAAGGTTTTACTTTGTATAAACCACACGTAATTTCCCATTTGGATGTATAAAATTTTTTAGTCCTTAAAAACAAATTTGAAATTGATCATAGAGCTCTCCCTCCATTCATACTAATTCCATTTTTGCTAAAATTGAAGTGATGGGGAAGGCAATCACCCTGTGTCCATGTTCAGTTGTTTAGTTCCTAGACTAATCAGCGGCAACTTGAGAGTTCAGGGTTTATGACATAACAAAAATTAAACATATCCTTTTCTCAGATGATTGTTCTGGAGAGGGTAATTACACAAATACAGTTTAAGCTTATTATCTTTCTCTTTTTTTTCCTTGTGCTATCTTCCCTCCTCCTCTTCCTTTTCACAGTACTACATTTCCTACATGTGTTCAGTGAAGCTGAAAATGATATTTTGATAATGGGCACACAATGAACATGTAAGAGGACGAGCTGACAATGTGAGTCTTTGTTAAGGAAAAGAGGATACAATGAATAGCTATAATTGGAGTCATTAATGAAGGGACTGCTTTTTTTTTTTTTTTTTTCCTGAGGAAGGCTGCATCTTAATGCTTCTCAGGTTTCCTTCTCTATTTATACAACACTGTGGAGGTCAAACCTAAAGTTAGGTCTTTCCTGGTGATGTGTAATGAAACTGAGGTCACTAAAGAATTTGTTGAGCACCTTTTAGCCTACATGTATTCTGCCTAAAACAGATTCTGCCTTCCTTTTTGTGGGTGTTCGCCTCCATTCTACAATTAGCAAATAAAAAATTAAATAAAAGTATCAAAAATGTTTGCATATCCCTGGCTGATATAATTTGAATTCCAGTAATATCTAGGAGTCTTGGTCTGGGGCAGTGCTGGACAAAGAGCTGTATAAACACATAAATACTGAAAATTCCCATCTGCAGAAATTTACAATCTATTTCTTACATAACTTTATTTTAAACTTTAAAGTGGCACTAAGGCTGTTTATCCTCATGACTTCAAAAGAGCTGTTCTCATGAAAACTCACCTGAAAAATTAGAGAGCCTTTTCAGTTAAGCAAAAAACCCAGTGGCTTTCATTCCAATAGTTTGTCAGAGCTGGCTGCTCCCAGTGATGACACATCTGTTGCATTGATTATATACTTGAATATCTCAGGTTTTCCCGAGGCCAGCAGGAGCAGCAAACCCAGCTTTTCCCTGCTCCCTCTTCCCATCTCAGCCCTTCCTGGGCAAGGACAACCTGGCACCAGCTTGGCTTGGGGACCATTGCTACTGGGGTGGTAAAATCCAGCTCCAGGCACATTTCTGAGAAACCTTGAGGCTGCTGGGAAGGTGGTGCCTGGATTTGCTGTGCTATCCCCCTCCCATGTTCAGTAGCTGTGTTAAGCTCTTGCCCAAGCCCCTCTAAAGTGGATAGACAGAGAATTTCTGTGTCTGAGAGGAGGGAACACACCATGAAGCAAGTAACTATTAATGTCCCTGCTGATTGAGAGCCTGAGGAGCAGGTGCAGGGCAAGGAAAGGAAGAGAGGGAAAGTTTTCTCCTTAAGCAGCAGCAGAGTAGTGGCATTTTGCCTTATTGCTGAATTGCTTTTCACTAGAATAGCCTGCAAAGGAAACCCACGCTTCAATACCTCCATTTCCTTAATGACAGAGAAATCCTGAGATGAGTTACTCAGTGTCCACATCCTTCCTGTTGTATGCATCCTGTCCACAGCAAAGGTTTCTTAATGAAATCAGTATTTTAGTTTACTTTTTTCTTATCCCCTCTTTCCCTCTGCACTGCATGTTGTAATTCACCTCTTCTCACTGCCCAGAGAGGAAGAAGAGAAGGCACACCTGGTTCCACTGTCCATTAAGCTCAGAAATGCCACTCCTGAGGGCCAGCACCCTGTGCCTTAAAGATTTAGCATCTGGATTGCCAGTGTGGGATATTTGAGATCAATCTGATATGCTTTCCAGGCCAGGGGCACTGAAGTTGAGATTATTTCTGTACTGCCATTGCTATTGAAGAGAATGAGCCAAATTCCAGGCTCAGGCTCCCCTGGGTAAGAAAAGACTCAAACCCACTCTCTCCAGAGGAGAAGGTTTGCTGCTGTAACAAAGTGTTGTGCTACTGTTCCCTTTAACCACTCTTTTCCCCAGTTTGTTTTCCCATTTTTATTTAATATCACCCATATTGTGATAGAAACTCCCCGTTTTGACACAATAGCAGTAAGGCCAGAGCACACACTACAGAGAGGGAAAAAATATTTCTATTTTTATGTTTATTTTTATTTTTATTATAAATATGCTGGATATGAGATTGTTTCCACGCTCAGACATGAGGCCATGGCTGTCTAAAGAGCAGACCAGTCAAGGCCTTTTAATAAATGCACCCATTACATCTAATTAAATATCTTCAGATGATGAGAACAGTTCCAAGAACCGATAACCACATGAACAGGGAAGGGATGCTGAAAAACCCCAACTTGCTGATCTTCAATAAGCAGGCTTTTTCTTATTTTTAATGTAATGCTGTATTACCACATATGGTTGCACATGCAGTGTTGGGAAGCTATCTCTGAGCACAGCTCTTTTATAAGCCTGCAATAACACCAGATGTCTGTGTGGTGAGAGGGAGGAAGGGACTGCAATCGAACTGGGAATTGGACCCTGTGGACCACTTGAGCCCCAAAGCCCTAAAAAGTCTCTTCCTTTCATACAGCACCACCTGGATTATTAACTGGCATCTAGAAATGGAAGATGCTTCGGGTTTTTAGATATCATAATTCCCCAGCCATCTGTTTGGTTGGGGCTAACTTCATGATACTGCTGCTTCTGCCACCCTGAGTGTTGAGCCATTACACAAATAATGTAACAAAACCACTCTGCTTTCTGTTGCTGTTGGTCTTCTTCTCTCAAATAGCTACACACAAGTATTTTGTTGTTCCAGCTCAGCAAAAGACACCAGATGTGTTTGAGAGACAAAGTGCAGATTTATTCTCATGATCTCACCAAAGTGGGGGCAGAAACCATGTCCACCTGAAGGGACATTGTCCCACAACTCAGTGGTGGGATGGAGAAGATTTCTGTGCTTCAGTGTAGCAGAATTTCATCCATATATCACCATTATAATAGATATTATATATATATATATATATGGTATAACTACGTATTCATAGCACAATTTGTCTCCAAAGTGAAGTTATATGTTAAATAACCCTGACTTCCTACCTGCTGTTTTCCACAGAAAATTGAGTTACCTTGCAGATTTACCAGCTTTCAATGTGGGGTTTTTGAAGACATCTTTGACAGTTATTCCTTTTACTTTGCATGGTTGTTGAAGGGAACTGGGGACAAAACTCTTTTTAGATGTATTCCAGAATCTCAGTCTCTGTATTCAACAGCAAGTATGCAACATTTATGAGTTCACTCACTGCTGTGGCTTTCCTATGACAGAAACAAAACTCTGGACAAACCCTAGCAGGGTGTTGTGGCCTGTAGGTAAAGACAATTATACTTAAGTATTTTTTACTGCATCCTAGAAGATCACAGAATTGGAATCAGAATCAGAATCAGAATCAGTCGAGCTGAGGAGGGATCCCTACAATGACACTGAAGCAGCTGAGATGGGATCCTGGTGATGGGAAATGAGTGTGAATCAGAGCATCTGCGCCTTGAATCATCCTGGTGAGAGCCACTCTCCCTCTATCCACCATGCTGGGAGCCCACAACACTCAATAACTGAGGCCTTGGTGAGATTCAAGAGCAAAACTTCAGTCTCCCAGCACCTACTCCCTTCCCCAGTGGCACCTGGCTGGTGGCAAGTGTTTGATAGGAAGAAGTGTCTTCCAGGATGGGAGTGGTGCAGAGCAGCTCAGCTGTCAGAGCCATTCCCTATTCAGAAAGATGCTCGTACTGAGCAGTAAATTGATTTTAGCACCAAGAGGTTGTGAGAGTGGTTGAATTTTCTTTATGCTTTCCTTTGCTCTCTAGTGAAGGTTGAATTCCCAACAACCTGATGCCCATGAGAAGGGAATACAAGGGTGGACACGGCTGTGACTGGAATGGGGGGACAGGGTGTGGCTGTGGTGCACCACAGCAAAGGGACTCCACTCACCTCTCCTGGGAAACCCAACCCACGGAAGGAGAAATGTTTTCTGTGCACCTCACACTCTTGTTTCTCATTCTTTGGAGGAGGATGTGGCCTGGAAAGCTGTGGTACAGCCCGTGTGTGAAAGGGTGTGCACCAGGCCCTCTGTGTGAGTCACAGGATAAAATGCTGTCAGCAGCGGGGTACAACAGATGCTGCACTGTTCAGCTGTGGTCCTTTGGGAGGTGAAAGGTGGAAAAGTACCAGAAACCCTCATGTGTGCTCACTCCCCTCGAACTGGTTTGCATTTGCCTTCCAGTGGGCTGCCACAGCCTGCCAGGCCCTCTATTTATCACACCCTGCCAGCATCCACAGTCACCCCTGACCCGTTAGCGGCTTGGGTTTGCTTCCTCTGAAGGGTTTTGAGGCCCATTAAATAATCACTGACAAACTGGAAACTGATTTCTCAAAGTTTTTCAAGTTTGGAGACCCATCCTTTCCGATTCAGACAAATATTTTTGTTGCTGCTTGGGCAACCAGTGCTCAGGATGTCAGGGACGTTTTGGGTGAAGGACAAAGCTCAGCGTCAGAGCTGCTCTGGGATGAGGATGGAAATTGGCTGGTGCAAGCCATGTGTAAAGTACAAGCACAAAGCTCTCCTATGGGGACAGGCAGGGCTGAGTTAGACCTGAAAATATGGCAACACTAATGGATACCTGCTGCTTCCTTCACTTCTTCATCAGTTGCTTCCCATTCCTAGGACCAGACTGTTCTTTCCTCTTCCCTGAACTTAGTTTTCAAGGAGAATAAATGAATGCAGAACAGTAAAAACACATGAGCAAAGGACAGGAACATCCTCAACTCTCTCACAGATCCATCAGGTGCCTTTTGGAGACAATGGATATTTTGGCCCACTGGAGATTTTAATTTTTTGCTCTTGTGCTCTGCCTTCCTGTTTAGGTCCTAAAAGCAGACACCTGTGGGAGCCACTATTTTTGGGGAGAAAAAAAAAATAAGGATGATGAGAACACCTCTGCATTTTTTCAGATTGTGCACTTCTTATCCCCCTGCACAGTTTATAAACAGGCTATAAAATACAGAACAGCAGTCCCCAGACATAATAAATAGAATATGGATTTGATCCAACATTTTAGGAAAAGATAGCCCTACTTACTGCAATGGAGAACAACAATGCCAAGATGAGATACAAATAGCTATAATAATTTCTGTGTTTTTAAAGTTTTAGCAGAGAATAATCATAAATCATGCTTTAAAAGTCTTGGTGGTTTTACCCACAGAAAACCATTCTGCAGCAAGTGGAGCTGAAGGCAGATCACACAGCCAGGCTTTCGTTTATAGTGACTGTCAAGTTGGAGTCTACACCCTCTCACACAAACCACCTGCAATCACACCTTGTCCAGTCAGTCTCTGTGCTCTGCGCTGGATGAGGCCACTGCACAGAAACATTGTCTTTTATCCCTGTTGTGTGGAGAGGCTCTGATCACTCTGATCCCTTCTGCTTATCCCTGGCTTGGGATGAAGGCTCATCCTCAGCCGTGTATTCCTTAGAGCTGATGCTCAGGTTGACACCTGAGGGAGGAGACAGAGCTTTGATTCTCCATCACTCTGCAGTTGTTTCAGTCATTTCCACCAGGGCAGAATGGGCTTGAATCCCCACTCAGGGAGAGCAGTGAATGGTTACACAAGGTGCACTGCAATGGGCAATGAGACACTGGGAGTATTGATTTAGCAGACCATGAGTGAATTTTCGTTGTTTCTTTTAGAAATGTTCACAAAGTTTGGTGCCAAGAGCAAAGATAAACAAATTTATCATCCAACGGTGGAAGGGGAAAAAAATCACCACCGTGGAAATTCAGTTCTACAAGTTTTGTAATGCTAAACATAAAGGGATAAAGGAAACAATATTCATTTTATTCCTTACTATGGTAGTGGACATATATTAGCTCCTGGAAGCCTCAAAGCACTACTTAAGGGATTACAAACTCTGTACATGCAGCTCAGCAGTCACTGAACTATTGCCACGTCTAGGCTGCAGCCAGGCAGTCATTAACGTGGCCCTGAATACTGATTGGGGTTTTCTGGTAATTATTTTAAATCGAAAAATGACAGTTGATGGAAGTCACATCTGAATGTTTTACTTTGGAGGAGGAAGTCAGTTCAAGAGGAATGTTTTGCTCTCAGTTTTACTGTGATTTATATTTAGTAAGCAAACATTCTGAAAATAAAAATATTTTAAATCGATACACAAATATATATATATATAAAGTTCAGACTAATTATTTCGCTGATACTTTCTGAATGCTTTTAAGTTTTAAATTCCTACTTTTCACCCAGTATTAGGATGGGAAAACTCTGAACTGAGAAGTGCTTGTGGATAGGAAAAACTCTTTCCTGCCCACCTCTCTTGGCAAACCACTATGTTTCTGTTTGCTGCTGAAACTTGAAAAAGCAACAGGCAAGGGCTGGATCAGAGTTGTTCTTTCAGTGAGTGTGAAATCCTCCCAGGATACAGATTTGTTCAGTAGCATGTTCATGGCCATGGGAATGTTTTGAAAGGTGAGGTTTCTCTAATAACTCCTGTGGCTTCTCCACCGTGGGAAGGTAAGGCAGCGATAAACATGCCCTCCAAGTCCCTTTCCACATTTGTGTTTGCTCTTCTGCTGGGAGAAAACATTTGTCTGACTGATTTTCAAGTGGGAAATGGCTGTGCCATTGCAGCCACACAGTGTGGCTGTGGAGACTTGCAGGGAGTTTTGGGTGCCCTCCACCTTCCATGATGTCGTTACCTTCTCCCCCCTATGAGGAAGAGTTCCTAAAATAAACGCAGGTCCAAAACCACACCAAATCACCTTTTCTGACCAAGCCTAGAGGACCTATGGAAAACTGTGTTCAGAGGAGGCGACCTCAAACCAGAACTCTGTCCACACTCTGCAGGAGAAAGCTGAATTTGGGTGTCTGGATTGGTGCTGTGAAGATCTCAACAAAGCGATTTTTTCTAACTCCAGAGCTACTTTGGAACCAAACTCAAATGTGTCTGTTCCTTGCCCTGAAATGACTGAATGAGGATGATCTTTGCACTTACCCACTGCTCACTAGCACAGCACCATACATTTCACAGTCCTGTCAGGGAAAGGAGAGCAGAACCTTGTCACGTGCCTGGAGGTTTAATTGAGCATCCACCATCACAGTGAGTAAAGGCAGTGCTCACAGTCATCATGGGAAAGAAGCAATCTCCAAACATAACAAAAGCCATAAAATAGTTCTTTTCAGAGAGGAAGAAACAATATTTGGGCAGAGCAGGAAAGGAAGGATCAACCCAGTCCTTTGAGCTCTCTAGTCTCCCTAGAGAAACTGAAGAGACAAGGCTCTCCCCTCGGATCCAGGAAGATCTCTTCTTCTTGAGGAGACCTTTGACCTCATGCCAAACCCCTCCAGAACCCAGTGTTCAGATGTGCAGAGCTCTGATTCAGGCCTTGAGCCTCAGTTTTATGTCATTTGGTCAAGACACAATTCTGATCTGTTTATTTACTGACCAGGGCTGGAAACACACATTTCCTCTGAGGAGGGTGTTCTACTCCAGTTGGTGTTCTCAGCACACTTGGGAGAGGTGGATGTGAGCAGCACACAGAATCCTGGATGAGGAAGGGCTTCCTTCATCCCGTGGAGGTGACACCGACCTGGCTGGCTGGGAAATCAGGGCCAGCTCCTGTCTGACAGCTGATCTTATCAGCAGAGCCCTGCCAGGAGATGAAAGAACTCAGCACTTTATCGGGTGCTTTAATTCCTCATTCCCCAGAACCAGCGCATGTGCACGCCTTTGTTCTCCTCTGCCCCCACAAGTGCAGGGAGGATCAATCCCAGAAATATTTAGAATGAAGAGGGGACTTATTTTTTCTCTTTTGCCATCCCAGGCTTTCAGACCAGGGGGGAAAGGAAGGAGGGATACAGGGTGTCAACAACAATAAGCAGGAGGGGAAAAGATGCCTGGCACTGGGAGAGTTCAGTCTGGGACAGTTTGATCTCTCCCAGAGCACTCTCAGTGCTTGAAGATCACTGCTTTTGACACGTTTCTCCGGCTGCTGAATGAGAGGATTTACTTGGGTGAAATTTAGGCCCGAGGGGAACATGAAAATCATATTCATAATTTGAAGTGACATGTGATTCGGGATTAAAAAGCTGGCTGGCAGAGAAAAGAGCTGAGGTTATCCTTTTGAGCTGTGCTAATGCAGAAAACTGTGTTTTTAATCCTGTTTTAAAAAGGCCTAGAAGGTTTCCAGCTGGGGCAGTTAGAATATAAAGGAGCAGCATAGATGAGGAATCCCTTTTACAAAAGGAGGGAGAAAAAAAACCCCAAAACAACAACAAAAGATCAAGTTCTGCTTTTGTTTTTCTCTGATAGCAAGTGGCTGAAAGCCAATACAGGAGATGTTTTAAATTACCCTTCCTTTTTGTGACTCTTTAAAACACCAAGAGCAGCAAGAGAGATCAGTGGGACAAGGCAGAGGTGGTTGCTGAAGGTGACACTGGTGCTGAGGGGAAGGCTCCCAGGGGCTGGGATTGCAGTTTCCCTCAATTTGTGCATTTCTCTGGGGAATTGAGCATCCAGAAGAAGCTTCTCCCTTTCTGTCACTGCCCAGAAGCCCCTTGTCCCTCATACTGAGCACAGAGCAGAAAGGTGCCCCCAACCCCGCTGGGTTTAGGGTTGTGTTATTAATCTCTGCTCCTTTTATTGTCACTTTTCCCAAGAGCCTCTTAACTGTAGCACAAGAGTGAGCTGACACCTCCACTTATTGTTTTTATAATAAATTCGAGGTTTTACTTGATCTTCCTCTAAATCCTTGTTTATATTTTTCTCTACTATATTGACTCTCCTTGTTTCTGTTCTGAGAATATTATTTGACTTTGTTCATCAGAGTAATTTTTACTATTATGGGACAAGAACTCAATTTTCAGTGTAGACGTTTCAAACACAGTAAATGGAAGTTCATATTCCAATCAGTATCTTAAAACATGACATTTTCAAAGCTCGCAAATATCTCTTGAGGTAACATTCAGGATGAACAGCAAATTGCACACTTATAAATTAACATGCTAGGAATGGTTTTTTTCCATATTTACCTCAGTCGTTTCTGGAAAACAGGTAACTTCTGCTGTAGCTTTTCAAAATTGCATTTCACAAGGGAAACTTCACGGTTAGTTGAAATATTTTATTATGATATACTTGAGTTGATCTGCTTGAGATTTTTTGGGGGACTTTCTATCTTTTGTTATTTCACCTAAAGTTCATTTCAAAACATAAATTTGAATGAAGTTAAAAAGCAAAGTCACCGTGTTCCAAAAAATGTCACATTATTTTCCTGTTTTTTCATAGTGGGCTTTCATTCTTTCTTCTCCTCCAAAAATCCCTTTTTAATTGAAATATATTTTTTTAATAAAAATGTATTTTTTGATAAAAATAAACTTCTGCCCAACTCTGTTCAAAGCCTATCACTGGTGCACTGGAACAAATCACATTCAACCTCCCTGTTCCTCAAGGTCCAAGGTATTTTTTACATTTCTTTTACCCCCTTTGGAAAACTTCTCAGCCCAGACAAAAAGAAATGATCCAAAGCTGGAGGAAGTCAATGAGAGCTCTTCTGTGTATTGACTTCGGGTTTGGGGAAAGCTCTGGATCAATAGGGTGCTATTATTAATCTAATAACCTATAGATAGAATTTAAGTGTGCCATCATATGAGGTGTTTTAATCATCTTGTGGAATTCAGTAGAAGGTTATTCCATTACATTTTCATGACTGAAAAGGAATACTTACCATTTTTACCCCTTGCTCACCCTGTTGAGGCAGTCTGGCTGAGGCAGACACAGCCCCTCTCTCCAGCATCATCCCTGCATGCTGCACTCCCATCATGTAGGCTTGCTCAAATCCTTCCTGATAAAAAGAAAACTGAAAGAGGGAGAAAAAAAAAAGTTAAGGACTGCAGGGACCTAACCTTAGGATATGATCTGGCCTACAAAAACCCTTCCCAAAAGAGTGAGGTTTGTGGGATGCTGTGTCCACACTCAGGGCAGGGGGAAACTACATAAGGACCTAAAGCTCTGTCCCAGCACTGTTTTCACTGTAAGCTGAACATGTCTGATAGCAGAACATTAAGAGACCATAAACATGAAAGCCAATGATGCTATTTTTTACTGAGACACTTTTCAGAGTGGAAGAGCACTTTCAGTGTGACAGATCTGGCTGCAGGCCAGCGCATCCTCCAGGGAGCTTCTCTACCATTCCTGGGCACACTAAGAGTACATCGTGCATATTGTATGGAATCAGGGAAGCAATTTCTCCCTTGGGTTCTTAATAGATTTTCCTGCCTTTACAGCTTCATTGGTAATTTCTATTTGTTTTCTTGCTCCGAGTGCTGGCACTTCACAAACTGGATGTTTTTTGGCAACTGCTATCCACGTCACTGTCCCCAAAGGGCACCATTTTGGGGGACTGAAGGGAAAAGCCTGATTAGGCTGTACAGTTTGTTTCCCTGCCAGAGAAGGACAGAGTGGCACTGCACAGGGCTGCACTGACTGAGGAGATCTTGCTGTGCGTGCTCAGCCAGCACGGTGTAGCTGGAAATGCTGTTTGTGAAGGAAGTGCCATCTCCCAGCCTGGATGTGTAATTGATTGCTTGCCTGTACCATTACCACAACTGTGGTCACAATTACAGTAATTACACAGGCAAATGAATGTGCAATTGCATGTTCCCAGTTCTGGAGATGTGGGCACAGGTAATTGCCAAAGAGCACGGGGAGACTCTGCTCAGCAGAGGAGATGCAGCATCACCCCCGGGCTGGGCTGGAGGACGTGCTCACCTCCTGCCTGGTGCTTCCCATCTCCTCATCATCTGCCCTGGAGGAAAAGGGGCTGGATCCTCCCTGAGCACCTCCTCCTGGACTTGCACAGCCAGCCCGAGTTCCTGAATTGTCCTGTGAAATCCCAGCCAAGGAGGAGGCCAGCCCCCTTTGGATATCATTGGATCTGCACGGGGAGCACACTATAAATAGCATCATCACACATTATCAACTGCATTCCTCGAGAAACCCAAAGCCAAGTGAAATCATCTCTTTTTGCAGGAAAAAATCCTAGGCCTATTTGGAGAGCATTTCTCCAGGTTACTCTGTCCAGCATTATTTAACAGCAGCCATTGCTTTTTGTGTACAAAAGTTGGCTTATTATCTGTCAGCTTCCAAAGTGAGATTGTTAATCTAATTCTAAAATATAGGATGTATCCAAAATTATCTCAAAATAGAAAAAAATATCAAATTGGAAGCTTAATAAAAGTCAAATATAAGATTTTTAAGGACAACATTTTGTGAAATATACTCACAATTCCATTGTTAAAAATGAAATTAACGTTTTTTCTTTTATTCCATCATTAACACACAAGTTTATAAAAATTGCATTAAATGTAATTTAAAAATCCATCCTATATTGTGCTGCTATTTCAGTTCAGAGTGTAATCGTGCAATCATTGCAAAAAAATTCACATAGACACGCTCACCCAGAATTACTGGTTTATTTGAAAACAACCATGAGTCTGTTTGTCTGTAGATTATTTTAAGTGTCCATGGTGATCAGAGTGCAATAAAGCATAATAAAAGACCAGTGAAAAATGATGAAATAAAAAAACACTCTGCTTTTGTAAGTAGACTGTTATGAGAAAAACAGACCATTTTCTCTGAATATATTATTTTTGTCTCTTTAATTTACATGAATAATTAGAATAGATTCAAGCAATCCTATGCTCCTATGGTTTTTCAGGATTAGAAGAAAATGTACTATAGGAAAAGACTAATTAATGAATTGCAGCAAATCATAACAGGGAGCCTGATTTGGAGTAAATGACTGGTCTGAGTTTTAAAAAATATTGAATGAAATATCTTCATGTCAATTGATTTTTCATCCCAAATTTCAAATTATACGAATATCTAACTTTAATCTACTGTCATGAGAAAGAATAGGAGGGATAAATGTCCTGGAAATTTAGATTTAAATCCTAATAGTTGAGCTCAGCTTTCAGAGCCAACTATGGTTCCAAAGTGAATGTTTTTAAACAAGATTAGATATTTGCTGTGCACATCATGAAATATCTTGCACAGATAGCTAGAAGTGTAGTAATATGTGTTATATGCACACATACAGGATTTAATTAGACTAATAAATTGATATTTCATGTGGCCATGAGCCATCAGGTATTGTAATCTGATGGAGATTCTCAGTGTTTTCCTCATTTTGGTTGTTTCTCTACCTACCCGTGTCTGTCTGGCCAGCAGCATGAGGAAACCTTTTACATCCCCTTCTGGGCTGGAGGAATAACCTACAGACAGCTTTTGCACAATGTGAAATAACTGGAAAGAAGCTCTTTTGTAGGAGATGTTCCTGGGGCACTTGAGCATGACCAGGAATCCCACCAGGGTTGCCTAAGGCAGGACAGCCTGGGCTCTGCCTCTCCAGAATTTGGGGTGTGCCAGCCTGGGTGCCTCCATCTCACCTCATTCACAGACCCCACTCCAAGCTCCAGGCAGTCTGCACATTCTCTGGAGAAGTGTTGTCCAAAGAGGTTTCCACACCTGTTTCAGGACAGGAGGAGTCCTGTTTTGGCAGTGCCCACCCCTCCTCTGGTGTTTGCACAGGGGAGTAGCAGTGACAAAATTCAAGTAACCAGTGGGCTGTGAAGTCAGGGCAGGTGAGTCCCAGCCTGGGGCCAGTCCTGCCCCTCTCTGCAGGGAGCTGGAGCAGCAGCCAGCCTCCCCAGCAAAATCAGCCACATCCATGCCAGACCCTGGCCTGGCTTCCTGGGACACGGCTCCTCTGTCCAGCCAGAGCTGTGAGTCCCAGGCCGTGCCCTGAAGGCACCAAAACAGCTCCATGGACAATCAAGGTTCATATTTTGCAGCACATGTTCCTCTTTGGGCTTGGCAAAGTGAAGCATGTCCATTGCAGGCAGAGTGGGAATTATGGTGAGCTTTTCCCAGCTGGACTCCTTGTAATCGTCGCAGGGATAAAGAGTTTTTTGAGACTCCACATCTTTTCCTGTCAGGCTCTAAGCCTGTCTCCAGCTCTTTTGAGCTTGTCAGGGGTTTTATTTACAAGATTCAGCTAAAAATCTGTCCTGCTAGACCAAGCCAGGCTGTTTCTGCTCATTCCCTAATCTCCAGGCTTCCTCCCTCTGCATGTTAAGGAACACTCAGTTTGTTTAAGGCCTGAGGCAGGCATGATTACAAAATTTAGGCAGAATCCTGAACTGACCCCAAAGGTCTTCCTACTCAGACAGAAATCATTTGTCATAATGAGCCTACTCGTAACCTGCTGACCCTTGGAGCTCAATTAATTTCACGCAGGAGAAGTGCTCCCAGCCTCTGGACCCTGCTGCAGGAGGGGTTTGCACAGTGGTGTCTCCCACTCACACAAGCCAATGTGGACAAATGGGCTCAGAAATGTCTCCAGAGAGAACAGGGAGCACTGACAGGGCATTGTTTTTAAAGCAGGGTGGAAAAATGAGGTATTTCTGTGTTTGGTTGCAGAGTAAATGTTTACTCCTTAGAATAATAAATTAAGAAAGGCAAATTTCGGTTTGTGGGCTGATTTTACATCTCTTAAAACTCTTTAAAAGATGCTCATCTCTATCTAAGAGAGGAGTGGCCATTAAATGGGCCTGATTTGCCAGCCTGCTGAAGCAGCTCTGCTCCAGAGAATGCTGCCCTGCCAGCTCTGCCAGGCACAACTCGGGGACAGGGGATGGAGACAACATCAATGATCTACAGTGGAAATAATGAACTTGGGCAAAATTCTGCAGGAAAGTGTCCATCCTGCTCCCCACAGGCACAGCTGGGGGTTTTCTGCATCACACTGCACTGAGTCAGGCCAACCCAGAACACACTTTGGGGTCAGACCTTTACTTGATGAAGATGAACTGCCTGGACTTCAACTCTTGGTCTTTCTCAGCTACTGGCATAACCTCTGGATTTTTGTATTGTTTTGCCTAAATAACACACAAATTGAAGCAAAAATAGAACCTTAATTTGAATATTTTTATGTATGTTTTCTGGTCTTTGTCATCTCAGATACTTCAAAGGAATGTCTGTGCAGTTCAGCAAATGAAATCAAAAGCTGCCTAAACTACCTAAAATTAGCTGTCTCATGCAAACTGGGTGGGGGAATGACAGGGAACAGATGAGAAGGGGGTTGAGAGCACTTGGATCAGTGGATATACAGTCAGATCCTGTAGCCAGCTGGTTTTTGGTTATAGGAGAGGGTTGCACTGGACCCACTTGTTTTGGAATAGATGTTCCTAGCCAGAATAATAAAAATCTGGCCTGTTCTATCTCTTGGCATGGTCCAGCCAGCCTATTTAATTAAGATGAAAAGCACAGTCAAGAAGATAATTCAAGAGACATCAGTCATCTCAGACAATATGAGGCAGTGATTTTTTGTAGCAAATCATTGAACCTGCTTATGCATTTGCGGGAATGCATCTGGCTGGACTGGATAACCCCAGAGCATCTTTCCAACAACCATAACTATTTGCACTTACATGGCACCTTTTGGCCATGGATCCCAGTGCCTATAAATCTGCAGGCTCATAGGTGAGAGCTCAGTGGGGAATTTGAGAGTTGTGTGATAAATTGTGTTTGTTATGCGTTTTCCTTCTACAATGCTCATAATAGATTTTCACTAGAAGCGACTCCTGGACTGTGTAAACTCTGGGTGAGCTCAGCTGCTCCATCTGAAGCAGCCAGAAAAGTGTCTAAAGGAAATCCCCAGATGGCAAAAAATTGGCACCCCCTGTTCTTTGCCACACATCCCTTTGGCACGGGAGGCAGTGAGGGGTGAAGTCCAGTGCTCAGTGATTCAGCCGTGGCAGTCGGTAGCTGCAAGCACTTTCTTTAGGTAACCCAGTCACACTTCTCTCTGTTATGCAAGAATGGACTTTGCATGCTGCTGGGTCAGGCCTTCTGAGAGCAGGGAAGTGGCAGGGAGTTGCCTCTCCCTCCTGTTCTTCCCATTCTGCCTGAACAATAGGCTCACCATTTAGGACAGACCCCTCCTGAAATAAACACAGCATATTAAACAGTGCAAGTGTGCAAGAGCTCCAACACAGCCCCCTCTCCCTGGCTGAATAATGCCTGGTGTTCAGATTGTTTTACTGATTATACAATTTCCCCCTGCTTTTTGTCACAGTCTGACAACATTCAGAAACTGCTTTTCCCCTAAACTGTTGTCTCAAGTGTTTTCCCTCCTGAGGATCATAGAAGATAAAAATAATGCATGTTGAGTGTGTGGAAGTGTGTATATACATATGATACACGATTGCTGAGCATTTATGACATTAATCTTCACTCACAAAGACAGAAGAGATAACTCATAAGTTATCCCTCTGCTCAACCATGAATATAAATGTCAGATTCCTAATGGAGATGTTGTCTAATGAAATATCGTGAATTATTGAATCTCCTGAGCCATGTGCAAATTTCATTTCTTCTTCCCTTTTGGGTTCAGATTGGGTATTTTTGAGGTGATGCTATCAGTGCTGGGAAGAGCAGATGAAAAGATTCTCTATGTAGCATTAAAGATCTAATCTCCATAGTGTGGGATGCCTGGGGGGATGCTGGCTGCCCACTCCCATGGCAGCCATAATTAAATGCATTTCAAATTTAAAATTAAAAACTAATATTTTGGAAACCTCTTCCTTTAAGGAGCCAATTGAAAGGTGAAGCTAAAGAAGGCTATAAGACACAACAGCACATTCTATAAATAGCAGTGGTGTAATTAAATCAGTGTAAAGCAGATCAAGTTACTTTGGTGCCAACTCAACACACTTAAAATGGTTTAAGCGTTGTTTAAATAGGTTTAGCTTCATTTAGTAAATTAGTATAGGCAAGCCAAAAATTTTTTGCAATTTGCCATTGCTTCTGGTCTCATCAGCTTGTGTGTCACACTGGCTGATATCCTCTTCAGGGCACACTAATCAATGTGCAACTTAGATCCTTATTCTCCCCTTTTGCTTTGGCCTGCAAGAGGGGTGGGATTGGTGAGTTATATATTTGGCTTTTTCCAGAGAGAAAGCTTGTTCAGAAGTGGAGCTGTGTCCAAAGGCAGCACCTTGGAAACCTTTGTGAATGTTCTCAGGAAAACTTCCACCTTTTTTCTAGAAGGTCCCAGCTCAGACCAGCAGTTGTCAGCAGCAGTGGTCCAGTCTACTCACTGAGCTGCTCCTGGGTTACTCCCCGGCCCTTTTCAGTCTAAACTGCACTTGTTCATGCTACTGAGATCAGAGATTTCTGCCTCTCTGACCCATTTGAACTGAAAGAAGCCCAAGTGCCTTCCCCCAGCTATCTCTGCTCTCAGATCCTAGGTGGCAGAAACCTCAACAGAAGCGGTGGGTGCTGGTACACAAAGTTTCTTTGCTCAGTTTAACCTATTCCTTTTATTTATCTGCTTGAGAAACACATCATTTCATTAGACTGGATCCCATCATCTCCTGCAGGTCTGAGCTCTTATTTTGAGTGAAGAATTGGAACTCGCAGCATCCCAATCACCGTGCAGGATGTCTCAGTAGGTGTAAAACCTGTGGCAGACAATCCTGAAGTTTCAGCTTCATCTTTGCAAGGTACAAATCACCAAGAGATGATGGTTCAGAGGGCTGGGCAGCTCCCAGGGAGTGTTTAGGGACAGTAATCCCTCCAGCCCACCAACGCATTGTGCAATAGTTGTGCTGATACCATCACGCTTACCCTCACATTTGCCCCATGATGTAGAGATCTGTTATTATCCCCACTTACAGCTGCAGCACAAAGGATGAGGGGAGAATAAATGACTTGCCAGAAGGCAGATGGGGAGTCTGTGGCACAGAAGATTATAGGAGCCAGGTGACCTGTGTCTTGGTTTGGCTTTATGCCCAGAAAATCTCCTTTTCTTCCTGTAGTTATTGTACTTATTGTGCCTTCCTTCTGCAAAATGGAAAACCTCCATTGAAATCTCCAGCCCTTTAAGGCTACAAAAAAAAAAGAAAAATCATCTAATTCCCAGGAATTTTGGAAAAAACACAAAGGAGCCCTTCCTTACCCTGTAGGCCTAGGCCTGGTGCATGGTTGTACTATATATAAGAAATGACCCAGCATGAGTAATGCCTGCATTGTGATGTGGCACAGTTCTGGCCAGAACATTCCCACTGGCCTCTTTTTTCCATTGCCATGAGTCATCTCAGCGTTGTACACCCAGAACCCCGACGGTGTCAGTGGGTGCTGATCCCAATTATCTGGAGAAACCTGATAGATGAGGCAGAGCATTTGTGTGTGGGGTTGCCCGCGTGGCACTGCCACTCCCTGCTGCAGGAAGGTCCAACTGCAGAGCCCTGCGACACCCAGCGTGAGCGCCAGCACATCCACTGCCACTGGGGCTGCACCGGCCTGTTAAATTCCTTCAGTATTTATTGGAGCCAGCACTGCCTGAGGCTCCATCCCCCCCTTCCACATACCTAGCTGAAAATTACTGCCAGCCTTTGCCAGTGACCCCTGCAGGAGGCATTGAACCGATCCCCCCTGACAAAGCAGGAGCGGCCTCGCCGGGTGACCCGCGTGGAGCTGGGCCTGACACTGCAGGCAAGGATTGATTGCAGGTAGCAGGTGAGACCCTTTCACTTGGCTGCCCCTGGGACGTGGCCAAGAGCTCTGTGCTCCAGGCAAGACACACCGTGCGTGGGGATGGCAGCCCCAGATACTTTCATTAGGGCTGCCTGGCCACTCATTATCTTTTTAGGCTTGTAATTGCAGGGTGTGTCGGTGCTGTTCCTTGAGCACAGCTACTGGGGAGCAGCAGAAGCGTTTTGTGCTTCCCTGGGAAAAAATGGAAATGGATAGGATCTCTCCCATCTCTTTGCTTTTCATCCTCCTCCTCGCTGCCTGCCTGTGCTGTGGCGCCATTGATCTGTGGTGAAGATGCTCCCCATTCACAGCCCTGTCCAGAAGGAGAGAATTTGATTTGAGGTAATTGCTGTCCGATGCAGTCGATCAGGCCTCCATCCAGGCTTTATGGGAGCAATATTACAGTGGGAGTGATGCTGCTGTTGCAGTGAATTGCATCAATATATGCTGGAACTGATGTGTTAGGATCAGGAAAGTGACATTTACTGTAGTACAGGGAGTATGTATTTGGCCCCAAAATTTAGCTGGGAGTTGAGAGACATAACTCTGTCTTCGTCTGGAATCATTTATCCCAGCCCTGGGTCTTGCCAAGACAAATAAGTGCTTCTTCATGCTCACATGTTAATGCTGCTGTGATGAGCAAAGGGTTCCTTTACCTTTTAACCATTGTTCAAATAAAACTGTTAAAAGCAGGGAAAAGCCCAAATTCTAGGGACCTGCCATATATATGATACAGCTCTTTACCTGCTCTCTGTAGCCTGAGTGGGATGCATTTCTACCCAATTTATATTAAAATTAGATGGAGGACAAAGAAAAAGAGAGAAAGAAAATGCCTGGTCTAAATCTGGTCGGGGTTCTGAATCCCAAATCAAAGGAGCAAGGCATCCTCCATGATAAATGTTTTATGAAGAGCACACACAGCATGGTAATGCCCACAGAAATCTGACAGTTCTCTCTGCTTTACTGTCTCTGCTCCACTTTCCCATCCATGCCTCAGGTCACACAGTTGAGCCTTGTTGCTCCTGTCCTTGCCTGTGGTCCCTGATTCATCACTTTTCAGACATCCTTTCACTGTGTCTGGGAGAAACGAGCAGAAGAGACAGAACTTTCCTTGAATTTCCTCCTGTCTGTTTGCACTTCTGTTTCCATTTTGCATGCCAATCTTTCTCACTTTTTTCTCAGTTCTGTCTCTTCCATGGTGTTTTTTTTCTCACTCCTGTTTCAATGTTTGGTGTCACTTGGGTGGAAAATGACCTCACAGAGTGTTGGGGAGGAGCCCAGGTCCTGCTGGCCTTGACTTTCTTGGGCAACTTCCATGTGTATCTGCAAACCTGTGCTTTTGTGATGATCTGTGTATTTCTCCATGGAGTTGGAAATTGTGGATTAAGGTGCCTTGTAAGATCCTCAAGAATCTGATAATTGGGATGAAAGCCCTCCCCATCCCTTGGGCCCTGTGATCCACTGCCTTTCCTATTAGAAATGGGCTCCTGTTTTCCAGCTGGAGTAGGCCTAGCCATAGTCATTATTTTTAATTCTAATTCAGCTTTATAGGAATCCTTTCATCACAACTAATTTAAAAATTTGAGGACTCTTCCAATTTTTTCCCCTCAGCCACTTGCCACTCATCATAGCAGAGCAGAAGGGAGTCTCCATTCCAGTTCTGCCCTTTCCTGAGCTTTGCTTTAACCTCTTTTTCCTTTTTTGCATCAGAAAAAGAGACAGATTGAACAGCCTAAGTTATATATAAACCCCCTTGGACTTACTTCTGCCAGCAGACCAGGGAAGGAATCTCCAGTTTCTGACACACCTTCATCCCAGCAGAGTCCTGTGTCACAGCCTGACCCCAGATGAGATGGAATTGTCACCCAGCTCCAGCCACATTCATGCTGGGGCAGCAGCAGCCAGTGCAGCCTTCTGGACATACTTTTGTAAAGAGATAAAAATTGAAATTCAGTATATTTACTGCAAATGACAAACGAGAGTATAAAGCTGAATAGAGAAATTGCCCAGGAAAAAAAAAAAGCATCCCCTCAGGAATCAGATCACAGTTGAGACTGTAACTGGATCAGACAAGCCACAGCCAGTGAAACTACAGAAATTTATTGTGCACTGAAGAGCTGCAAAACACAGACCTGTGGTGGCTCTGCCCAGCCTCTCCTGCCTGCTCTCTCCTTGGCCTTGAAAATGTGCCCTGTGCTCTCCCTGGATTTGGAGCTGGAGCAGTTTTAAAGAGAAGGCAGTGTGAGGATGCTGGTCCTGAAGGCAGCTGTGCTGGAAATGCCCTGTTCTTCTCACAGGGTATTTTCAGGCTTGGGCAAGGCCTGGGCAGCCTGACCAAATGATTTATTGACAGGTCAACATCTCCACAGCCAGCACTGCAGAGCAGAGGATTCTCAGGGTATTGAATATTTCATATCCACTTGATGAACTAGGTTTTGCATGAATTGTACCCAGAGGATCAACCCAAACTATTCTGTGTTAGGTTCTCAGCTCTGCCTTGAGATCTGCTCTGCCAGACATTTCATCTCTCAGCTTCTCAGCTCTATTTTTCCCAAGGCAAGGCATTGATTTTTCCTTTCCTCTGTACTTTGTCTTACCTGCTCAGATTGGTGTGGACTTTTACAGTGTTTCATATGAATATCAGCAAAGTGTTGTCCCAAGTTTAGTTTCAGCCTCAAAAAAAAAAGCACAACAAAATCCCAATAATAATGGGGAGTAATTTTTGCTATCTTGGGGAGTTGGGATTTTTTGCTTTTTGCTGGTGTTCCTCATTATTCTTCATATGAAATCTGTGCCTTGTCTAATATGGAAGCTACAGAGACTTTCACCTTTACTTTTGCTATAACTACTAAAAACTATGTTATTTATATGAGCAGTGCTCATCAGTGACCTGGTTATGGGGTTACAGGACGAGCTCCTGGGGCCATGGGCTGAAGAAGTTTATGAGCTGGGCTGTGGAGAAATCTGAAAAGCAGAAAACTGGAAATAAAGCAGTGATGCTGAGACAGGGGAAGAAACATTTTTGTTCATTCTTTGCACCAAGGCTTATGCCAACCCTGAGTATTGATTTGCCAGCCAGGTGGGGTTAGCAGTGTGCAAGCAAAAAAATGAGGAGCTTCTTTCATCCATGGTGGACAGCAAATCCCCAGAAGAGGAGATGAGCCAGGAGGTTACACTCATGGAGGATTCCCTGCAAAATGAGGTTTTTACAGTCATAGTCAGTGAGAGGGAAAAGTGAACATTATGGAGAGTGAAGTGAGTGAGACATCAGAAGGTGGGAATGGAGGAGATGCAGTCACTCAGGGACTGCAGATATGAGGAGAAAACTTTGATTGATACAAAACACCCAAAGGAAACATCAAAAGAATCACAGAGAATGTGGGCACAGTTTGAAAAAAAACCTGTGTTAAAAGGTTTGAGGCCATTTTGACCTAAATGGAAAAAGATAAATGAGAAGTCTGAGGACAAACATGAACCATCCAAATTCTTCTCCCTGTTTTTGGGCTTGTACAATAGGCTGACTACAGATGGGTTCCTATAACGTGTGAGTATTGGTTTTATCTGGAATTTATGAGTTTTTCGACTTGCTGTCAGAGCACAACTTCCCTGTGCTTTTTATATTTATTTATTTTTTACTTTTTCCCAGAGCTGAATGGGTGCATGAAGGGCACATAAAGGTTTATTGAGTAAAAGCCCTAAATGCTTGCAAACTTTTACTATTCTTCCAGGGCCTATAAATATTTTTCTCAATTCTTCTCTTCAAGGCAATAAAAAATTAGTTTAGAGGTTAGCTGTGGGACATTTGACATGAGCCTGACTCTAATCTCATTTTGAGGTTAAGGAAAGTAGAACTGAAACAGTCCAGAGTGACAAAATATTGAAATAGATGATGGCATGCTCCTGTTTATAGCCCATACCTGTCTGTGGCATCACAAGGTTCATGGATGGTGAACTGAGCAAGTACCTGTGTAAATTAGAGAGGTGCTGCCTCTCTCTGGGGCATTGCTGAGGTTTGTAACTGCAGCAGAGTGGTTTTCCTTTCCAAGGGCATGGTTTGTATCCCAAAATGTGGCCAGACTCAGAACAAACATCATAGACTCACATCTCAACAGTGTATGATGCTGGGCATCAGGGACACAACTGGGGAATCAGAGGTTCAGACACACAGCTTTGGAGGCAGGGAGGATTTTTTCCTAAAAAAAAAAATAAAAGAAAAAAGAGTTTTAATAAAAATTAAAACAAACAAACAAATCCCACAAAGACACAGGAGAAAAAAATTCTGTACTCATTTCACTGGCAAAACATATCTTGTGAGTCCAAAAACTGAGACTGTAAGGAGGTACCTTTACTTCAATTCTAGTTTAGTCACTTTGCTCACAATGACCTGACTCCCAGATTTCCACCTCTGGCCTCTGGATATCTCTGCAGTTTGCTGTGAGCCTTCAGTTCAGGGTTTGCTTAGCTGTGCATCCTCAGGACAAGAGGAGATGTTAAGAAAGCAAGTGAGAAAAGCCAGTGTGTGGCCCAAAGGTTCAGCTCCATGGCACAGGGCCCTTCCCTTCCATGTGAGGGATTATGTGACAGACATCGATGTGGCACCTCGTAACCACTCCACATGGAGCTCTGCTAATTCCCTGTCAGGGGACAGCCAAGGAATTAATGCAAGCTGACTTTCCACTATGTAAAAGATGTTCCTGGTGAAACAGAAAACATCTTTGTCTTCCTTCATTCTCCCCTTCCTTCTGGGTCTCTCCCTTCTCGGTGTGCCACCCTAACCTGGGAGAGCCATGGAATCATAGAACAATTTGGTTGGAAGTGACCTTAAAGATCAATTCTGCCATGGGCAAGGACACCTTCCACTAAACCAGGTTGCTCAAAGCCAGATCTGACCTGGCCTCAGGCACTTCCAGGGACGGGCCAGCCATGAGTTTTCTGGGCAAGCTGTTCCAATACCTCAGCACCCTCACAGGAGTTGTGCCTTCTGGCTGGTGGGTGATCAGCAGTAGCAGAGATCTGGTAGGTGTCACAGTGTCTGCCACCGCCCCCAGGGCCAGGAGGCTTCACTCAGGTGCCCCCAAGGGTTTTGGCTGTGTTTGGGGTGGGGATCCACGGGCTGGGAGTGAGCCCAGTTTCCCCTGGTGTGTAAGTCAGCAAGTCCAACGCCCACGCAGGAAGAGCCGAGCTCCTCGGCAGAGCAGCCCTGTGAGACTCAGCAGTCTTGGTCTGAGAGGGGACCTATGAAAATATTTTTGGTGTCAGTTTCCCTGGAGGATCCCAGCTTGTGAAAATTGAAGGCAAGCACTGACTTTCCTGTTCCAGAGCAGCTGTTGCTTAAAAAAAAAATACCCTGAAACCAGGAGAATGTCATGGGAATGCTCCTGAGGCCCCTCGGCTTGGAGGTGGTAGGAGGCTTGCAATAACACATCCACTCATTTAAAAGATTGTTTTGGAGGTAAACCCACTTCCTATGTAGATGTCTACACTGAGGCAAAAAGAGTAGATGAGAGCCTGTTTCACAGGGTTTTTTTTCATATAAGAAAGCCCATTTTTAGTGAGAAAAACTTCAGCTATCTACAAGTACCAGGCATTCCTTTAGGAAAGCTGATGTAAACACACATAGCTGTTAAAGATTTAATGAGATCCCACCAGTATGTGTTGTGCATTTATCTAATGAGATCACACAGGTTCTCCTCTCAGCACCTCCTCCTCTATGAAATCAGGCACCTTCTCTGCTCCAGCTAGGCCTCCAGATTAATAATGCCTTGACATAATTGTTCATTCAACACGACTGCTAATTTGTCAGTGGAGCTATCCCAGGGTCTTGCTCCAAGAGATATGAAAACAATAACCTTGTGACCAAGAGACAGGCCTAATGTTTTCACTGCTAAACTGTTGAAAGGGTGTTTTATGTGAAGGAGAAGGGAATGAGTCATCAAGCAAGGGGGTACAGGGGTGGTACTTCTGAAAAGAAAGAAAAGGAGCATAAAAACACCCAAGTTATCCTTCCCTAATACAAATCAGAGAAAAGATAGGCAGGAAAAAAAACAAATATATACAAAGTGAACCAGAGGAATGCATCAATTTGGAAATCAAACGAATTCTGGGCATGGTTATTAAAAGTTTGTGCATCCACAAACACAGGCGTGCATGCTTTGTCTTGTACACACACATGCACCACTAAAGCACTGATGTGCAGCTCCCAAATAATTACCTTCTAATAACAAAAATGTGCCCCATTCCAGTAATGACAACTGCAGCACAATGAAAACCAACTGCCAGTAAAAAACAAAAGTCATATTTCAAAGAAGCACTGTAGATCAGCCCGTGGCTTTCACTAAACTGTGTCTCTCTGATTCCTGCTGGGTGACACAAAGGGCTGGCTTAACGCAGCCTGGCCTCTGAACTCAACCTTACAAGCCTTGGATCCTTCAAACAGCACCCTCACTGTCTATCTGATTATCAAAGCTGCACATATTCTGCACAATATTCTCCTCTTTCCCTGCCCCATTTGTCTGTGGCACATCTGTACGCCCCATCTCCCTGTTTTTTATAAAAGTCCTCTCACAGTCTTTTGTGTGTGTATTCCTTTCAACATCTGCAAAAGAAATCATTTCTCTTAGAAACAGTGTAAGGGTCGGGGAATATACACAATAGCTGGAAATACTGTTTAAGGCCCAGAGGGGAGAACTTTTTTTCTCCCATGAAAATGTGCTTTTGCAATGCAAGGCAGTATTCAAACTCAACCCCCTTCTCTCCTACCCGTCCCCCCCCAAGAAAAAAAAATCACAAGGTGGAACAGGCTCATCTAAAGCAAAATATACTTGAGAGAACAGATGTGGCAAAACAAAACCCATAGCTTTCCATGAAGAGCTGCCAAAAATAACATTGGCTCGGCAGGCATGTGATCTTCAGAGGAGTTTGCTACTTGAATGAGTCAGAATGGTGATTCCATTTTTACCTCTTCAGTGAACAGGAAACACATTCTCCTTGAGCACCAAATTCTCCTGCAGTGGCCCACTTACACTGGATTATATCAGTCAGCTCTGCAGGTGCTGAGACAAAGTGGAAAGAGTGTAATGGTTTCCTCCAGTTTGAGAAGCTGACCTTAATTGAGGCAAAGTCCATCTAGAAGTGTATGAAAAAACAGATACCTGTGTATGCATATGTGAAATGAGGAGCTATAGGAGCAAGGGGGGAGTAATTTTAAATATCCATTTCCAAAAAGAAAGATTTGGGCTCTGCCCAGACAATATACTTTATTCTAGGTTACAAAACTTGTAAACTTTTAGAAAAAAGTCTATGAAGTGGCTGATATCACCAATCCAACATGTGTCCTTTGGCTCATTGTTCTTGAATGAAATGCATTTGTTGAATTCTTTATGGAGAAATGGAGTGCCAATGGCCTCAAAAAGCTTCAGGTTTTGGTATCCAGCTCTCAGAGGCTGGGACTCTCAGAATCAGCATCTGTGTTCTAGTTGCTCAAGTTTTGTAATGCGAAAGCAGATTGAATTTTGATTTCCAAGTCTCAGGAGGAGTTTGCAGAGCATCTCTCTGAGTATGCCATCAATTGTCCAGTAAAAGTAGAAAATGTTGAGCTGGAGTTGATAAGAAGGATAAACAGAAGTTTTGCAGTTTCTTTTTCTTTAAGAACTGCATTGAAATGAAAGAAAAAAAATAGAGGGTTCCATGAAAAACTGTTACTCTCTCAAATGTCTTTCTAGGAAGAATCATTTTAATTTTGCAATAAAGGGGCATAAGATATCCCAGTTCCTTGAGGGAAGCACAATGATTTTATTTATCTTTTCTACAAAAATGACAAGGATCTTGTTTGTACCTTCCCATTCAAGTATTTTCAGGTTTCTTGTGAAATCTTTGCAAGACAGTTTCTGTATTCTTGAGAAATGTCACACACATTGTCCAGTACAATACCAAAAGAGTAGAGGAAAGTCCAGGTGTAGAGCTGGTTGTAGACCTGGTGGACATTTCACCAAGAAAAAAGATAATGCGGGATTTGGGAAATACTGGTCAGTTGGGTCCTGGGAAATCTACCTTTCATTAACAAAAATAAATTAGTACTGAAATATCTTGGATTCAAGTATTGAAAATAGCAAAAGAAGTGGATCATAGACCAACTCCAGACAAATGTAGTCTCTCATCAGACATCTGAAGTCATGTTGTTTCTGTTGGAGATTTCAACAACTTGAGTTGAAGTCCATTGCCAAGACTTTCAAAAACAACTGATGGGGAAAGGAGTTCAGAGGCTTGAGCAGAGCCTGATTTTCACTGAGTTTGGGGATTCAGCAGTTTCTAAAAATCAAGCCAAGAGCTTTCCAAATTGAGAAAACACATCTGACAATTAATGGCTGGAAAATGTGGTCAGCACAGAGCTGTAGGTGCTCACGTCTTCAGAAAATCAGTCCAAGGTTCCCTCAAGTTAGAAACCTGACGTTTCCAGAATGAGAAGTCTCTTTGGAAAATGTTAACCTCCAACTCTGTTTTAGCTCTTCTAGGTATTCACATGGGAAGAAAAATATTGTCTAATGTCTAAATATGATTATTATGTGGTGGCTCATTGAGCTGAGAAAGTGCAAAAACATGTAGGAAATAATAGTGCCACGCTAGAGGTGAGGCACAGTTCACAGGTGAAAAGGCAGTGACAAACCTGACTGCCACTGGCTCTCTATTTTAAAGGAGCCTCTTGAACAAGAAATAGTAGCTGTCCTGTGACATTGTCACTTTGCATCTCCTCATTGCAAGATTTCTGTGTTTGTTTTAATGTTTGATTATTTTATAACAAATCTGATCCTTCCGTTCTCAGTGGAGATAAAGAAATCCAAAAGCACCAAGGATTTCCAAACTGGTTGGTCCTTCTTTTCCACAGAATTCTGTGGCACTTGTTTTCTTTAATTTTCCAGGGATTTAGATTTAAGAACCAACTTCAGTTAAAAAAAAAAAAAAAAAAGGCCATTTGTGTTCATATCTAAGTGATAGCTGCCTTCACTTAAAGATTTCATATCTAAACAGCATAAATGGAACTTCCTTTCACTTTGATAAAGCACTTGGCAATGAAGCCTGCACTTGCTGACCAACTCATTTGTCAGAAAACACCAATTCTTTCATACTTTCCATGGTCTTGTTTATAAGTTTTGGTGCACCTCCCCTTCCATCCAGCATTGCTCAGACTGTTTCACTGTGTCAGAGCAAAGCAATTCTGGACATTTTGGTAAACCTTCATTTCCAAGAAAACAGAAGAAGGAGCGAAGATCAAAGACCAATCTGCTCCAGGAAAAATACACCACTTTTTGGGCTTCTTTCTTGGAAAATTTGTGACCCAGCACCTTCCTCTTGATCATGATCAGTGGGAGCTGCTTACAGGAAAAAACATAATCAGAACACCTGTATACACACACTTTGATAACAGGATCATTCATCATCTCTCCAGTTTCCTCCTCTTTGGTTTAAATTTAAAACAGACCAGAAAGTTGCTCTGTCACCTAGTTTTTTTCAAACACAAAGGGTGTTGTAATTAATTCCTGCACATTACAAGACCACAGAGATATTTTTGTACATCAAAATTATTACGTAATGTTCTGACACATAATGACTGATCCTTTACTGCTGCCTAAGTACATCACTGTGCACCTGGGTGGCATCAGCTGATTGTTGATACACTCAATCTCTTCATTACTTTTTTAATAATTATTATTATTTCTTTCAAGGTAGATATTTTTGTTTTATGCCAGGGCTTTGGTTCTCCTCTCAATTTTAGAGGCAATGTTGCTTTTACAGTTTAGCTCTTCTTTGTTCTCCCCTGTAAAAGAGAAATCTACAAAAAATATATTTTTTATCAAATTTTATAGCCCCAAATGTTGGCAAATTTGAGGCCATGTTTTACCACAAAAAAAAATAAAAAATCAGAAGATAACTGAGATATGAGCCAGAAGAAGACTCCCAAAGGGCTGCTATCATGACAGAGGGTTAGCAAGACCTCTTTTCCCAGCTCTGATGCAGGACTCTGTCTCCAGTCAAAGGTTTGACTGAGTTTTATTAAATAATTATTGTTGGTCTCTGCAGATCTTTGAAAGCTCTGATTTCCCTGCCCTTGTTACATTCACAGAAAACCCTCTTGGTACTTTTTTCGGCAAGTTTCACCATGAGGTCAGTATGTCTGAAGACATCTATGTCACGTACCCAAATACACTATTTTGGCATTCTCAGTGTGTTGGAGGGCTGTGTTTCACCCTCCTCTCCCAACTGCACGCTCAGTTGCAGCCCACACGGCAGCTGGATGGTGGATGGAGCTCTGGGAAGCCAGGAGGAACTGCATTCCTGGAAAATGATGAAACCAAGGATTCATTTTTCATTCCCACCGCTCTCATTAGCAGATAGCAGCCACTTTTATCACTCTGAATACATTACTCAGGAGGCTCTTACCACATCAGGGCTTCACGGGGCTGGATGCTGTACAAACACTCGACGTGTGCGTTCCTCCCATGCAAAGGACAAGAAAATCATTACAGCCCTGCCACAAGCACCTCCCCTTTCCTAAGGCACCCTCTCCACTCCCTGCCTGTATCTCCTGTTAATCGTGCCATAGATCTCAGCCACTGGTGGAAATTCAATAAACACAGGTCTGATGCACGGTGATAAGAGAGACTCACAAACCAAAACAAGCACATGGAAGAAAAGCTCTCTTCCTCTCTAACCCCCCTCAGCAGTACTCAAAGGAAGTCTCACACACTTGATGATGCAATTGCTTTTCAAGCCCCAACAAGCAATTTTTCTGCCCCACTGTGAAACTAAAAGACCCCAGCACCTTTTTGCCCCAAAAATTCAACCAGCAGGAGTCAGGAAATCAAAAGATGTATTATTGCTAATAAAAACAAGAACACCATGAAGTGTTTTATTCTTTTCTTTCAAAGTTTTGAGGTCAAAGTGACATTAGAAACTCAATTGTAGGGCTGGAAAGTTGTGGGGAGGATTTTCTTTTTACAGGAAAGATGAAGCTCTTTTGTAGCTAATTAATTGTATCTCTGGGAGCCAGGGTTAAACCCAATCTGCAGGTAAATGCGATGTCCTCAAGCTGAGGGGGCTGTGATATGGAGCTTTCCATGCAGAGAAAACACCCTTTCTGCTCAGCAAATTTACCTTTTTAAACCCCAGAAGGCCAGATTTGCACAACGTGCCCTGATAAAAACCAGCCACTTATTGCAGCTGCCCTTTTACATCCCTTCTCCAGGAGGAGACAGCCCCAGACATGTTCTGGGAGGAACAGGCTGCTCGTCTGTCTCTGACACCTCCCTGAAATGTGGTGCTCGGAGCAGCACCTGCGCCCCAGGGCATGGCTGGCTTCCCCAATGCAGGCAGCACGTTCTAGGAACACCCCACCCACGGGCTCAGCCTCTTCCAGCACCCACTGGTGCCACCCAGGTAATTGCCAGCCCGGAGAGAGGCTGTGCCTGATCCGCCACTCGGGCTCCCTGCGGGGTCTACGTGGCCGGGTGATGCCTGCCCAATGGCTTTTCCATGCTGGGAAAGGAGCTCCTCGTGTGATTTGTCAGTGCCTCACTCTCAAAAACGTGTATTTACCTGCATTTCCAGAGGGGAAGGGCAATGGTGGAGGAGCTGAGGAAGCCAAGATTTGGTTTGTCATTCTGAGAAAGGCTTCTTGGGTGACCCTGAAATGGCACAGAATACCCCAATTTCCTTCCTCTGAAATGAGAATGGGAGTTGCCTTGACTGAGAGGTGGAAGGACATGGAGAAACAGTTGTGAGGTGTTTTCATAGGACAGCTGGGAAGAAGACAGCACAGAGCCACATTTGATGAGAGATCTACGTTTCCTTTACAGTTATAAGTACGAGCCATCCTTTGTGCCATTCTTCATCTACTGACCCCCAGATTAAAAATCCCGTGGGTGCACCAAAGGAAACAAATTCTTTCCTAAAATGACTGAGCTGGCATGTAAATCCCTTAATAGTCAGGCTCAGAGTAGTATTGTGTCTCCTGATGGACAGGGCAAAAAAGCAAGTGGAACAAGTTTGGGTGACACCAAGCTATGATGTGTGATAGTGGCGTGTGTGGTGGTGTCATCAAATGCAATTCTGCTTCCAGGAGCTCCACCTGGGTTAGTTGTACCATGGGAGGCAAACAGAAGAAATTCATTCGAGCCACCTATAACCCAGGAGATGCAACTCCTGCCTCTCCTGGGTTATAGACTGACCAGAGTGTGTGACTTTTTTCCAGGGATACGTTGAAAAGGTCTCAGTTTCATTCTGCCAAGAAACAACAGCAAAAATAGTCATGAAATGTAACGCTTGGAGTTTTGCCAATCTAGATTCTAGAGGTTTGGGGAAGAATTTGAGTTCTCACAGGGAGGCCAGAAGGCGAAGATCAGCTGTAAGTGATAGAATCAAATGTTACACATATAAAGCAGAATCCTTTGAAAAACAGAAACATCCCACTCTCCGCACAGCTTTGCCGTGATGCATCCTGACAGAGCCCAGAAGCATCCTCAGCACAAGGCAAGGCAGCTTTCAGCAGGAGCACACTTGAGCAGGAGCACAGAATAATTTTTCCTTGATTCCAGTGGGAGCTGCATCCCCTTGCAGCCTGATAAATCTGTCCCTGAGTAACGCAGGGCGGCGTGTGCCTCTCTCATTCTCTCACACACACCTACACAAACACAGACATGGCCTGTGACTCACTGCCTTCCCAGCAATCGGGGCTCCCTGCTAGTTAAAACACGCTGAGATACTCTCTCAGCCCTGTGGATTAACCCCTGTCTCCTCTCCACACCATCACCTATGGCTCAGCAGCACACAGCAGCCTGATTTGGGCCTGATGGGCACTCTTGGTGGTGATGCATGGAGACAGACAGACTTTTTCATGAGCTCACTTGACCCTTCAGGGTAAGAAGTGGAAATACTTGTTGTGTAGTAAATTGAGCAAACATGACATGGATGGTAAGAGAGAGAGACAAGGGGAGAAGACACAAATATCTGTGAGGTTTCAATTTATTCACGTGTAGAAGGAGGCTGGGATGGCTTCACCAGAGGGAAAGGGTCTCTCTGGAAGCACCCAGAGCAGAGCTTACACCTGCAAATTCAACCCAGAGAGCAGAACAAAGACAGTTGATACTCTAAAATAAAACATCCTCCAATCCAGTTGGTTCCCTAACATTCTGTTGTTAAAAAAACCCCAGGATTTTACCCTTCTGGATAGCACTTGAGAATGCTTTCATGATTTTGGATTTTTCTGGTTTAAGGTTCAGAGGAGGGTGAACCTGCCTTTGTTGCTGTTTTCCAGGTGAATATAGTTGCAAGATCCCCCAAACCCCACTTTTCTAGTCCAAGAGAACCCTTAAAAATATGTTTGCAACACTTGTCAGGGCACAAAAATGACACAGGGCTGCCATTATTGCACAAAAACAAAAGCATATCACTGGAATAAATGGCAGATATTAGAACTTTCAAAATCCTTTGAGATATAATATAATCAAACTCAATAGCCTCTTTTACAAATGTGATGTTAGGTTATGCTACTTCATTCTACTCTGATCCTTGCAGTTGCATGTAAGGCAGAGGTCTCTGCTCATGAATTCACATTTCAAAGCATCATGCAGAGCCCTTCAGTTTGCAGAAAGGGGGTCTGGACACATTCTGGGTAAAACCTTCTCTTCTCCCTTAGGCCTACAGAGCAAGCAGAATTTTGTCCTGATACATTAAGTTTCTAAAACAGGGTCTCAGTGCCTCACCAAGGAGCAGTGGGTAGGACTGATTTGAAGCTGCTATATTCAAATCTCCCATTACCACACAGTTGCTCCATCTCGAGCTGGTCCTGTTTAATTACTGGTTTGACACAAAGACATGGTGGTGCCATCTGGGTCTATCAGCCTGTTGCTGGTCTGTGGCACTGGAGACATCAACATATGAGCAGCCCAAAGTTTTATTATTAACTCTGGTGGTTTGACAAGGGAGAGAAGCTGCTGCCTTGGAAATGTCTCAGTGAAAACTGGTTCCAGACTTTAATGTTCCTGGGACCATCTTGCTTCAACACAGAGGGGAGACCTCCAATTTCCCCGGGTTTCAGGGTGAGGATGGCAAAGCTCCATTTCAGTGCTGAGCTTTCCTTCTCCATGTCCCACTTGTGCTGGCAGTCCCCACTAGGCAGCAGAATTCTCTGCTGTGGAGCACTGGGTGTTCCCCTCTGGGAGATGCATTCAGCAGATAGAGGCTGCAATCCCACGTTGTGCAAGAGGGCAGAGCTTGGCCCGACAGGCAGGGAGCAGGCTGGCTGCTACCCACGGCTCCTTCAAAGCTTTTCTGTCCTCACCTGAAACCTCCCTCCATCACCATCCCTGCAGCCACAATGCACCCCTGCCCTGGCGCTGCAGCAGCTTCAGCTGGGGCTGCCACTTAATCCAAACCATGACTGTTGCAAGATAATCCATTCTACCTGGAAACTTAAGACTATTTTAAAGGAAATTGTTTGTTCAGACATGCAGGCGTAACTTCTATTATGATTTTTGCCAGTCTGGTTTATGATGGTTCACAGAATCACTAGGTTGGAAGAAACCTTCAAGATCATCTAGTCCAACCCATGCCCCAACACCTCAACGTTTCCCTAAAGAAACAGATTTTGTCAGCAAAGGCATTTTTGAGGAGTTTCTGGTGGTATACTCACCCTTACCTTGGGCTGTTGGGGTATTAAAACACTGCTGAAGAATTACACTTCTAACCACCTTGGCTGTATTATCAATGGACTGTAGACAAAATCTGGCCCAAAGGGAAAGTACCAGGCTTGCCAGGGTTTAAACATATTCGTGAACCCGAGTCTGAAAAAAGGAGAGAAATTAGTGATTTAATCCACCAGCATCACATCAGTCAGACAGATGAAAGGCCTGCAAAGAGCAGCACAAAGTAATCTGGCTATTTCATTCCCACTGAGCACCAATTTCCAAGAGCCAGAGACAAAAGGGATGAAAAAATATCCTAATGTAAACTGGCACGGGGGCCAGAGCACAAGCAGTTAACGTTAATTATGTATTACCCAAGCACTATAGATAGCACCAAACAGGAAGGGGAAAAACTCATAAAGCTATTAATAATGAACATAAAATTTGTAAATGCACTATGAGGAATAATTTGCATAGCAATATAAACATGATCTCTAATGCTGAAGAGCTGGAAACAGCACTCTGGTTAAAAAAAAAATCATTATTTTATATGTTTAAAGCTACAGTTCTATTTATTTATTTATAATCGTGTACTATGGTCTCTAATTTTCAGATTCCTGAGTGTGTGGAACACAACCACTTGGCTGCTGCAGACATTCCTGTTTGCTGGACACACACAAGAACAAACCTGGAGCTTTTGCTTTGCCATGGTCTGGGATGGACGGTGGTTACTGGGGATACCTGTGTGTGTTTGAAGACAAAGGTCAAGAATGCCAGTTAATTTACTCTACCCTTGTGTTTTAATTTGCCTTACGAGAACTCATTGCATGGGGTTTTGTCTTATCAAAGCAGCCAGACCTCTGTCAGAGCCAGCCCTCATCTCCTCTACTGAAATACGGAAATAGCGGCAGTGACTTCACCTGCTCCATCCTTGAAGAGCTCATGTTTTGCTCCAATGCCATGTCATCCTGAAGCTCGCTGGAATTTCTCTAATCTTTAACATTTGGGAATAAAAGCTCATTCTCTGTATGTGGAGCCCACTTGGTGAAATGTTTCAGGGGCCCCAGGATGTTGGCAATGCCCTGACCTGGCTGGGATGGAGCTCTGGACCATGAGCAAGGCACTGCCTCCCTCATTACCCTCATCATTAACCACAGGCTGTTACATTTTATCAGGGGAAAAAGGGGCCAATTTGCCTTTATTTTAACCAGAACCATTCCAAAATATTCAGGATTAGTTTAAACACGTGGAAACAAATGCCATTTGTTGTATAATCATCAGGGTTTGCCAGGCTTCTCTGGATCTGCTAACTCAGGGGACTGCAGGAGCAGTGCAAACCCAGGAAACCACAGGATTAAATCATGTCCAGAGAATTCAGTGGAGAATCCTCTTCCTTGGCAGCCTGCACCTCAAGGTGTGATAGAGATTTACCTTTAACACAGGAGGACAAAGCAGGGAATGGGTCAGCATCGATGGGATGGGATGGGATGGGATGGGATGGGATGGGATGGGA